>OY856409.1:440493360-440808360 GCA_963693085.1 Alisma plantago-aquatica | reverse complement strand
AGTTATAGACTAACAATAACAGCACATATCTTGAAGTACAATCAATATTGGCACAGGGTGGGGGCCGAGCCACGAAGGGAGGCGTATGACTGGTTTTACAAGCGACGCTTGGGAGCCTTCTCAACCAATTAAGTTGAAATCCTTGCATGCTTATCCTCCAATTTTGGAAACTGATTATGGATTCTCACTTATCGGGTCCTCATTTAGTTTAACTTTCAGTTTGACTAAATTTCTAGTGAATGAAAATCCTCTGTTCTTTATGCGCTTTGTATCTATGAATTTATTCTGGAAATAAAATACTTTGATCTAAGGAAAAACCAAGTTCCCTTAAGGGTATCCATAACTGATTTATGTCAAACACTGCCTTGAACGGAACCAAGTCACCATAAAACATGCTGATCTGACTATAGCAAAGCAAGCTCTCTGGAGGAATGCGACTACAGCTTGTTCCCATATTCCTCAAATTATAGTTATTTGTCAACAACCACTGATTCTACTGTTGTTTCTTTGTTGCACTGAGGTGAGGACGGAATGAAATAGATTCTCTCATCTCCTCTCACTGAAAAGACAACCATTTGTGTGCACAAACGGACGCTCTTAATTGCCTTTGCATGTCCCTTGTTGCACCATAGTTCATCAGAATTTATCTGTATTGATACTAACCAACAACACACATTACCAACTACTAAACTGTTGGAGCATATTGGAAATACAGGACCGGGACTCCCTTGTTTTCCGGAAGAAGATGGATGGCTAAAACAAATTAAAGTAAGGAATGTAAGCAAAGATTGGCCAATCAATCAACTGCAAACACAACATGCATATCAGATGGATGCTTTCATTTTGTCAGTGGCACGAACAGCCGCTGGGTAGCAACAAAGGGGTTCACAAGGAATCAGTAAGGTTCACAATAAACCAGTGTAAAACTTCACAGTTGCCGGGTGTTGTAAGACTTGCAGTTATAGCACTTTTGAGCAACCACATGAAATTGTACATCAGAATAAGCGCCACAGTCATTACAGAGGATCCGAACCTGCAGCAGGTTAGCAACGTCATCAACATTCAGGTAATCAGGCCAAGGGATATGGGCATGTCTTATCTCACCTTCTTGTTTTGATATTCAGGCATCTGCATTGAAGCAATCTCCAAATCGAGCAATTCCCATACTTTTGACATATCACATACAGACTTGGAGCAGATAGGGCATGCATATCTGAAAATTCCATATTTTACATCACTCATGATAAAGTACAGCCATATTAAAAACTATGAAGGCAAGTATAATGATAACTTTGTGCTTATCCCACTTATGCATGAGGGACTTTTGACTGTCCAACTTATCTATAAAGAAATTACACAATCCCTACACGACATAAGAGGGACAGCCATAAGACCGAGAGCTCAAGTCATGCTCACAACCTAATGTCTTCAGAGCAGTTTAAGAGAAATTGTAATAAACTTGAAAAATGCTTACTTTAGGTGCTGATGCATCTTCTTCAAGCAATCTACGTGAATTGTATGGCCACAAGGCAATACACTCACATCATTTAGCGACTCAAACAGATACTGTAATTAACCATCAATATCAGAAAGGTTATCAACTAAAAAGTTACACAGGACCCTTGCAGATAGTCAGCCAAAGATGTTATTACCTCGAAGCAAACAGGACAGTCTCGGTGCATTGCACCTTCAACACAAGGATGGCTGTCATTCAGTTTGATAGAGTAGCAGCAACCTTCGAAAGCAAAAGAATCGGCACAGTAGACCATGTCAACGCAGATAAACAAAGTGCAAGAGCAATGGGCTAAACAGGGAACAATTGCCATTCTTTCTTCATTAAACTACAAAGAACATTGATCATCATTCCACAGAGAGCAGATAAAATATGTAACATACATCATAAGAGTCCTATTTGCAAGGGTGTGATGCCATGGAGATCACAGTACATCCTCATGCAGGAGGTTCTACAATCTAACCCCACTGGAAGGAAAGTTTATACATTTTTTGAAATGTGTCCATTTTGTCCAGTTTACTAGCCCCCCTTGTGTTGGTGTACTGCCGCTCTGCAGGGTTATGGGATCTGGAGGGAGTCATCCCTTTGGACTCCCATAGGAATATGACTTCCTCAAAAGAAAATTTAAGCAAGTATCGCAGCTAGATTAGTAAGTCTCCCATAAGGTAATCAGTATAGTGTTGAACAAGTAAAGGATTTTGACCATAATCTCAAATTTTATTTTGGCCAGGTTCTGCAAGAAAGTTCCCTGCAAATTAGGCTTCAGACCCATTATGAACAAACATGCAGCTGCCTAGAACAGTGAGATAACAAGGAAGCAACATTTGCTCTCATCCCTCGCTGCAGCATCATCCTTCTCTGTTGTATCCATAAATCTTATAACGAGAATTAAGGGTCAATAATCGGGCCCAATGATTAAATTTTTATCAACCATTCCATCACAGTCAAATTAAAGTCACAAGGCCTCTGTTTATCATTATTGCGCCTCCATCCCCAAGACAAAAAATATCCATTAGCAATTAACTCCCACAAGCTGATGATATCGCATGGAGAAGAAGTGAGCATGCTATATTGACATGCAAAATGGCGGAACTCACAATGCAACATCATATACTGATGTGGTCGTTGGATACCATATATTGACATGGTGACTACTTTTAAGTACACTTATTTTTCCCCAGTTCTTTAATCACTTCGGCAAAAGTTGTTACCTGTTAGGATATTAGCTAGTAGAGAGTCAGGTTAATTTAGTTAATTAAGTTATTTGAGTCTATTTGTATATGGGTCCAAGTGTGTCTTGGCCCATTAGGGTTTAATCTTAAGTCCGTACGCTTCCCCCTTCTCCTATATAAAGGAGGGGGATTCATCTTACAAATATATCACAGAGCCATCTTTTACCTCACAACATGATATCAAAGCAGTGATCCAACCCAAACACAAACAAAAAGGGGAGAGAAGAACTTTTCCTGCAGGCAGCCTTAGCCGCTTCTTGGCTTGGCTGCCCGTCGGACACTGCCATAGATCCACACTTGCTGCCGTTAATCCGCTTGCTGCCACTAATCCACCTCCCGACATCTAAACCCAGCGCCGTCCGTGCTCCCACCCTCCGTGACACCCTCCAGTAAACAACTTTCAAACCTCCGTACTCCCTGCCAGCCCCCACCGCACAAGAGACCCGCTGCCTTTCGTCACCATTGTCCGTGCCTTTTTTTGTCACCTACTACTTCCGTTCATCGCGCTGGTGACTTCTTCCGTTGTTAGCCGCCTAGTCTTGCTGCCATCGTCCCTATCTCCTGCTGCACCCTTGTGATCATCCAACGCCGCCGCTGCTACTGCCTCCCCCAGCCTTTCTCTACTGTCGCCGCCACGCAACCTTCTCCTACATATTCCATCACTTGCTTTTTAACCCTCTTATTGTCGTAACCAACCCCTTCTCCCGTCCCGCATGATTCCCTTCCCGCAAGCCAATCCCTGCGTACAGGTCAGAGTAATCGAGTTGTTGGCGCAGCGGGTAAATTCTCACACACCACTTCTCTTTGTCTCCTCGTTGGTGCTCCAAAGTCCCGTCTTGAAACTCCCGCCTGCAGCCAACCTTTTGGCGTCCCACCCTTGAAGGTTGGTCCCCGTTTTTCCTTCCACACCTGCATCTGCAATGGAACCATCACAAATCACTCCAGTACCACCACCGGACGGTGCAATAGTAATTCACAACCTGCTAGTGGACAGAACAATGTTGCCAAGGAGACACCCTCGTTGTTATCAACCTTCGGCCTATCTTCTAGGGCTAATAGAATCATATTTTTTAAACCTTCGGACCAAGAGGATGATACTCAGTCCGGAAGTGCTAGGAAATTAACTTTTGCTCGCTTGACCAACGGGTTTGGTCTGAATATTTCTCCCAAATCTCCTCAGCTCGGTATCCTGCAATCCTTGCAACAAACACTAATGTTAACTTGATATGGAAACCCCGACTAAATTCCCTCATGAAATTCTATGTTAAGTACTCCAACACCGACCTCTGAAGCCCTTATTCTGGTGCAAGAGCGTGAGCAAGGATTTAAATTCAGCAATCTCAACATTGTCGGATTTATGACAGATTTAGAACTTTACAGCAACAATCAGTGATCGATGCACTTCTTCAAACAACAATGGAGATTTTGTTGGTTTTTTCTTCTGTTTAATGGCCTTTATGAAAAAATTTGCTCAATTTCCTTTGAATAATCATTGTAGACCTTTCTCCGGGGGCTCTGCCCCTGAGTCCCTATGAGGGGTGGCCTCCCGTCGACTCCAGCCCGCTGAGGGGCAGCAGGGTTCTCTAATTTGGAGATCGCGCCCCCAAAACCCCCGGCAATGTTACGGTTTATTTTTTTTTCTCTGAAACTTTTCATTATCACTACCCACCCCAACCACTCCTGGTTCTTTCTGTGGTTGCTTTGTGGGGAGAAATAGAGGAGAGATGAGATGGAGAAGTGGAAGATCATATTATGTTGCTCAATAAATGTATGGTTTTATGTATTTTTTAAAGAGTTTGTGGACTTCTACTATTGATATATGCATCAGAAAATCTCTTACTCTTATATGCTTCTTTGAGAGCTTATTATTTGGATCTTCTTGTCTATTGTTTGTTTATTTAAGTTGATGGTCTTCTATACAGCTACATTGACTCTACTTTCTACTACTTGTTCGTGCTTTATTTGCATGTTCACATTATTTGTGCCTTGCGCACCGTGACTTTCTTGACTTGTGAACATCACTCTCTGGACTTTTCTATTGTGAACCAGCACTCTCTGGACTTTTCTATTGTGAACCAACACTCTCTGAATTGCGACAATAGCGACTGTGAGGAAGACTCTTGACGCCTTCTTGCTGCTATTTACTACTACTCTAGATGCCACATCCTTTTGATCAAGAAGCTTCTGCTTCATGTTCGCAACTTGCACCTGCGACTTGCAACAAACTTCATATTCGACCTGCTTAAATACCTGCTTTTGATTATCTACTTGAGGGGGAGTATTTGAGAGATGAGTGTTTTATTATTGTGAAAGGATTTGGGTCAAAGTGATACCCGATTAGGGTGTGCTCTCCTTTATTATATAGACAAAGACTATTTACATAGTAGACCCAACAGGAAAAGGAAATAGTAAAGAGATACATAAATAAACTATTTTCTAACACTCCCCCTAAAGCTGGAGCATACACATCATGCATGCCCAGCTTGGAAGTCATATGCTTGAAAGATGAAGATGGAAGTGGCTTGGTGAAGAAATCTACCACTTGCTGACCAGTCCAAACATGAGGAGTTTGAATCTTCTTGGAGAGCACTAAATCACGAACAAAGTAGCAGTCCACTTCTGTGTGCTTGGTCCTCTCATGAAACACTGGATTGCTAGCAATATGAATGGTTTCCTGGTTATCACACATGAGAGAAATAGGGGTCTCAACAAACACTCCCATTCTGACAGAACAGACACAACCCACTGTAGCTCACAACAAGCATGTGCCATGGCTCGATATTCGGCTTCTGTGCTGGGTCGTGCTACCATAGTCTGTTTCTTGCTCCTCCAAGTCACCAAATGTGACCCAAGAAACACGCAATATCCAGAAGTAGAACGTCTATCTCCAACATCACCAGCCCAATCAGCATCAGTGAACCCAGCAAGTTTCAAGGATGTATGTGTGAAGTTCGGCCCTGTAAAGTAAGGCCCTTCCCTGGAGATCCTTTGATATTACCAAAGAATCTGGGTGACTGCCATCCAATGTGACATCTTAGGTGCACTCATGAACTGACTAACTCCAACAACATAAGAAATATCAGGTCGAGTATCTGTCAAGTAGATCAGTTTCCTTACAATCCTTCTAACTTTGTTGGATCAGAAAACTCACTGTCATCAGAAATAGAAGTCTTGGTATTATAATCCATAGGCGTGGAGATAGGTTTGTGTTGTGCCATGCCTATCTCTGCAAGTAAATCAAGGACATAATTCCGTTGAGAGAGGTTTGTACCTTTCTTAGAGCGTAGGACTTCTATGCTACAGGAATAGCGAAGATTACCCAGATCTTTCGTCTGAAATTGTGTTTACATCCATGTCTTGAGTTGTAGAATGCCAATAGAGTTATCACCGGTGATGACAATATCATCTACATAAACAATGATAATTATGGTGCCACTTGAAGATTTATGCACAAAAAGTGAGTGATCAGTAGAAGACCGGGTGAACCCAAATTGTATAAGTGCAGCACTGAATTTATCAAGCCATGCCCGAGGTGACTGCTTCAGACCATACAAGGATTTCTTTACCTTGCACACCTTCGGACACTCCCCCTGAACAACATACCCAGGAGATTGCTCCATGTACACCTCAAGTAGATCACCATGAAGAAAAGCATTCTTGACATCCAACTAAAGAAGAGGCCAGTGACAATGAGTAGCAATAGAAATAAGAATCCGCACAGAATTGAGCCGAGCCACTGGAGAAAAGGTTTCAAAGAAGTCGACACCATGTGTCTGAGTGTACCCCTTTGCCACCAAACGTGCCTTCAAGCGATCAATAGACCCATCGAGCGCAATAGAAATAAGAATCCGCACAGAATTGAGTCGAGCCACTGGAGAAAAGGTTTCAAAGAAGTCGACACCATGTGTCTGATGTACCCCTTTGCCACCAAGCGCGCCTTCAAGCGATCAATAGACCCATTGAGTTTATGTTTCACAGTATAAACCCATCGGCAGCCCATAACAGACTTGCGATGAGGAAGATCCACCAAGTCCGAGGTGGAGTTCTCATGTAGCATGTCAGGTTGCTCCCTTATAAGAACGAGGAATCGCCGTAGAGTCCAGTTGAAGATCAAACGTGTGGGCTGCAGTTGACAAATGAGACAAGCAACACACATTTGCCAAAGGATGACGGATAATGCAGGATCGGACACCTTTTTGAGTTACAACTAAAAGGTGTAAATCTGAAACTGAAACATCAAGAGAACTCAGTAAAAACAGGTACCTCATGTTGGCTAAATTGGACATTATTATAATCCCTTTGTTTTGATGATGACAAACATTTCATTCTTGTGGTTTTAATGTGCTACTTGAGTGTTTCAGGAATAAGCATAAAAGGTGGTGGATAGCAAAGATTTGAAAAATCCTTACGCTCAAATTTGCTTTATTTTCATGATTGTAATCGATGTAAAAACGTGTACAAGTTTATAATGTACAAGTACTTAGATGTCATGTAAATCAAGCGTTTAGATCTTCCTATCCACTCACAACACTTAAATAGGTCATCCCCTAAGATAATATCACAATTGCACTTTGATATATACACTTAGTACATATCTAGAACCACCAAAACAGGGACACCTTTGCATAACCTGCTCAATGCTATCACTGAGAAGGTTTCGGTCGAACTTTACTTCGACCGAGAGTCCGAGATTGTCTGGCAGGTTCTATAGCCGTTAGACTTGGTGGGAAAGGTGGTTGGGAGTTGAGTTGAACGTTGTAAATCCACTAACCTCAGTCTCCCACTCAGTCGAAGAAAAGTTCGACCGAGATCAACTAGGTCGACAAAGAGCTCGACCGAGCTACATTCTGGACTGCACTTTTCAGCATTAAACAAATAGCCGTTGCAATACAATTAGTAGAGACATAACGGCTAGTTGAGCACTAAGAACATCCTAGAAGGTGTCTAAAACGTCCCCAAGCATTAGCAAACCACTCCTATAAATAGGACACCCAAAGCATCACTTGTGCATACAATTACACTTGAGATTCATTCCTTGTGAGCAACAAGCTGAGCTACACTTGCAATCTGTTTTCCTTGTGTTCTACATTAGTGTCCTATAGCTTAGTATCTCCTAACCACCACACTACAACGTTCATCTACAGTGGATAGGAGATCAATACGCTTGATATAGGATCAAAGCGTTGTACTAAATTGGTAACATTGTTTCTTTCTTCCAATCTTGTTCATTCTATTGTATTTTGTTCTCCTTTGCTACTCCTAGGCCGGAGGCTGCGGAAAGGAGGTTGTTGGAGCTTCTTCAGGTGGAGAAGTTAGCTCGACGGACTTTAGACTACTTCTAGAAGGTCTCAACGGGAAGCTACTTCAAGGAGGAAGACTACTTCAAGGGGGAGCTTGAAGTTACTTCAAGTGAAGGCTGCTTCAAGGTTGGTGAGACGACTTCGGGGTGAAGGTTGTCCAAAGGGTTTGTGAAGGTAGTTGTATCTTATGTAACATCCTTGTGAGGTAATAAAATACAATTGCTTCCAAAATCCCAATTGGAAACAATTGGGTAGTGGACTGACTCCCTTAATTTTTGCTAAGGGTGGAACCATTCTAAACGCCTTGTCTCCTTCTCCAATTATTTTGTGGTTGTTTGCTTAATTAAATTTAAAATTATCATAAAACCCTATTCACCCCTCCTCTAGTGTTTTTCACCTCAAGAGTGGCAGACGATGAGGAGGCATGTTGTTGGACTGGTGATGTTACATCCTCTTGGCGACGCCCTACTCGCCTGGTGTAAACTAGAGGAAAAGATGGGGGTGGTGGTGGAGGTGGTGGTGGCGGTGGTGAGGGTGGGGTGATATCAAGAACACTCTCATCACACGACACAGGAAGTGGTGGCTCTCTCTCACGCTCAAAGATGTATTCACTCTCAGGATTGTGCTCCCCCTCACTCTGAACAGAGTCACTAAAGAACGGGGTAGACTCACGAAACGTAACATCAGTCGACACAAAAAGACGACGAAGACGGGGACAATAACACATGTATCCCTTCTGTGTGGGAGAATATCCCAGAAAGACGGTGCAAACTGCGCGAGGAGACGACTTATCAGCACGTGGATCAAACATGTAAACAAACGCAGTACATCCAAACACACGAAGAGGAACAGAAAAAGGTTGCTCGTCAGGTCGTAAATCAGAGAAGGGAGTAGCCCCTTGTAAGACGGAAGATGGCTGACGGTTAATCAAAAAACAGGCAGTGAGAAGAGCATTAGACCAATATTTCTTTGGCACAGACATTTGAAACAACTGAGTACGAGCTACATCAAGTAAATGACGGTTTTTGCGTTCAGCAACCCCAGTTTGTTGGGGTGTATGAGGACAAGTCATCTGGTGAACCATGCCAACAGAATTACAGAACGTAGAACCAGCCTTTTGAACATATTCAAGAGCATTATCAGTACGAAAAATCTTAATATGAGCCTTTTGAACATAGATCATATACCATCATATGTTAGGAGGTCCCGGAATCCACAACCCATGTAGAGGATGGATGAGAAGCGACAAGTGAAGTCCCTTGATTACCTGCATCTAAAACTAGATTGACGGAGGCACCAAGAGAGGCCTATTGGGTAGCCTATAGAAGACGGTCATACTCCTTGGAGATTGTGACATGTGATTGCACCTGCTTAGAACCTCCAAATGCAGATGCTCCAGATGAATTTTCAGTATAATGCGCAACCCCAGTTAGAGGCCGGCCATGCTTAGAATAACATTTTTCCTCTACATGTCCAAGTTTCCCACAGAAAATACATTTTGGACGATTTCCTCCAGCACCTCGTCCTCGGCCAGCACCTCGTCCCATTCCTTTGGCAGCAGCAGCAAGAAGAGCCAAAGTCTCAGTGTGGAGGTCTCCAGGATTGGCAGAAAAGGACTCGAATGATGACTATTGAATTCGGACAAAGGCTTCTTCAAGACTTGGTAGTTTGTCCGTGGCCAGAATAACACTCCTAGTTGAGGCATACACAAGATTTAAGAAGGGTAGAAACCTTGTTGTCACTAGATCATCTCGGTCCTTCATCTGATCATCAGTCTTTAATGGCTGATAAAAGTTGGGTTCTTGAGAAATAGACTGGATAGTACCAAAATAATCCTCAAGAGGGCGACTATTTTGTTTCTCTGCAAATAGGTAGTCATAAACAGTATAAGACGAAGACCATTCTTCTCATGAGAAAAATGTTTCTTTGCAGCTTCCCAGATTTGTTTGGTTGTAGAATAGAACATGAATCTAGACGCAATCTGAGGCTCCATGTTGTTCCATAGCCACGACTTCACATGCCCGTTGTTTTTCCGCCACGTCGGGTACTCCTTGCTACTTTCATCAGGAGGCTCCGACTCAATGATGTCCACCTTCTCACGAGGTTCAAGCACAGTGTAGATAGCATTCATCCAAAGGAGATAGTTTTGTGAGTTAAGCTTCACAGATGTGATCTGAGATTGGTCGTTGTAGACGACTGTAGTGGAAGCAGGCTTGGCATCTCGCATATTGAGGAATCAAGAAAACAATAGCAGACAGAGTGAATAACACGTCGTGTCTGGGTAGTACACGATGTGTCTGTTTTTCTACACGTCGAGTGAGTGGACAGAAAAATACTCCTAGCGCTCAACACGTTGTGTGAGTTGCCAGAGACTCCTTCCAAAATTCTCACACGCCGTGTTGCTAAGGGACACGTTGTGTACAGTTTCATAGGTGTAACTTCCACCAGCTAGGACACACCGTGTCAAGAATGAGACACGACGTGTCTCCTGCGAATAGTGACGTCAGAAAAGAAGTATTTGGCAGCAACACGTCGTGTCGCTTGGAATACACGCCGTGTGCAGCGGCAACAGTCGTATACGTCGATGGGAATTGGCTCTGTCAATCGGTGAAATCGACTCTGGGAAGACGCGCAGGAGAGAGGATAGCCCCGGGAAGACGCGTCGGGGAAAAGGTGACGGGAATTAGCGTCGTCACAAGTCACTTGATGCGAAACTGACGCATCAGTAGCCCTGAGAGATGTGGGCACTCATCCACGTACGAAGACTACGTTGAGAGGAAAGAGAATGAGAAGGACGGTGCTCCTCTCTTTGGAATAGCACGAGGGGTTCTCCACCTCTCCTTCAAGCAGCCACAGTGCCTTGACGGATCGAAGGAGGACCGGCTACCCGGAGATGAGAACTTTCGACGGTTGTCCTATTGCACTGGCGACGGAGGATACAACCGGAGAAGGAAAGGAGGAGAACGAGCGGAGGAGAGGAAGAGGCGGCGGCTAGGGTTGCAGCAGCCAGATATGCTCTGATACCATGTGAAAGGATTTGGGTCAAAGCGACACCCGATTAGGGTGTACTCTCCTTTATTATATAGACAAAGACTATTTACATAGTAGACCCAACAGGAAAAGGAAATAGTAAAGAGATAAATAAACTATTTTCTGACAATTGTAATTTTGAGGGGGGGGGGATATTCTTGTATGGGCTTGGCTTATCTTTTTATTCTATTTATTTGTGTTTAGTCTATCTGTCTGTTTGCAAGCTGACTTGGGATTCTCCCACGCTTCAACTTGAGGGGGAGTATTTAGAGAGTCTGGTTAATTTAGTTAATTAAGTTATTTGAGTCTATTTGTATATGGGCCCAAGTGTGTCTTGACCCATTAGGGTTTAGCCTTAAGTATGTACGCTTCCCCCTTCTCCTATATAGAAGAGGGGGACTCCTCTTATCAAATATATTGCATAGCCTTCTTTTACTTTACAACATTATCAATGGGCGTGGGACCACTAAGTATACTCTCTCTGTCTTCTTTTTTTATATACTTAAATGAGGATCCATTTACCACATAAGTATATTCATATATGTCTACTATGATATACTGGAGAGGATGCAATCACTTTGTTAAACTAATAAGAAACCTTTCTTAGACTTTCTACAAGGTATAAGAGCGATTAGCTCTGGGGTTGTAACATCTTCCATTCCTCAACCCTAACCTTGACTCTCTTTTTTTCTCCTTCCTATCCAACAGGTGCCGCCATCTAGCAAGGAATCGACGCCGCTTGTCGTTAACCAACACAACCACAGCTGCTTCTCCACAAGCGAAGGGCAAAGAGAGGGTTGTCGTCCCTACATGAAGTTGCTCTCTCTCTCTCTCTTCCCATCTTCCTCTTCCCCCTCCTTCCATGTTCTAGCATTTTGTATCATAAACAGAGAGACTTAGAGAATGTAAAAGCAAAAAAAAGGAAGGGGCAAAATTTTAACTTCATCTCCATGTGGATTCCCTAATTCACGCGGCCGAGTGCTTTATAGCTTAATTAGGCATTTTATACTTCTATATCACAATGTTGCATTCTGGTTATTGGTTCCTACTGTGCATTCTAATTTGGTAGTACTTTGTTGTTTTCTCTCTCCTATTGTGTGCTTATACCAATAGGCGTTTCCTCCTATATCATACTACACTCCAATACACATATTTCTTCTCATTGATGAAAATAAAAACCATGCTACACTTTGTTACTTATAATAATAAGCCTACAATATCCTTTATTAAATTGAATGGCAGCAACTACCTCCTTTAGATGAACGTTGTCCATACTTTTTGCAACAGGTTAAAATTCATCAAGGATGATCCGCCGGCCAAACCAGAAGCCAAAGCGACGTGGGCAACAAGGAATGTCG
Source organism: Alisma plantago-aquatica (assembly GCA_963693085.1). Taxonomy (NCBI): domain Eukaryota; kingdom Viridiplantae; phylum Streptophyta; class Magnoliopsida; order Alismatales; family Alismataceae; genus Alisma; species Alisma plantago-aquatica. The sequence continues at coordinate 440,795,927 of OY856409.1, read as the reverse complement.
AGTTTTAATGGCTCTATGAGAGCACCATGTGTCCCAAATTTGTGGTGAAGTACATAGTTTCACTACAATGCCAAGGCCATATGGGACAAGATGAAAGAATTTTAGATGCAGGAGGAGAACTATCTTCGCTTATACATAATTATCCACAAACTATTTTCTAAGTAATAAGTAATCAGACCCTAGAACCTATCTCAACTACATGAAAGTGTTGGCAAACCAACTCATTTTCCCCACTCATTACAATAGCGAAGGTCACCAAACAACATGATTTCGCCATCTCAGGCCAATTTTTTGAACGGCCTTCATCCAAGCTATGCCATCATCCGCCAACTATTGTTAGGAGGTGGGTCTTAGTTGTCCATGGAACAGGCGTATGAGTGCCTTTCTTAGTTTGACATGACACCGTCCAACACCATTCACAATGAGTCAACTGAGGTTCATGCAGTTGTAGTCACGCTAGCACGAGACCGCAGACATAGATAGTGGCCACACCCTAAATAAGCATATTGTAGCAAATTTGGTCATACTACAGATGTGCGTCGCTCCAAGCATGTCCACCCTCCCCAGTTAGGCCTACGACAAGGATGGGGCACTACTCACCTGGCCCGAACTCTGTCTACTAGTGTCAGCCACAGCCACCCACTCCTACTTTTTTTTTTTGAAAATAGCTCAATATCATTAAAAGTAAGCCATACGACATCTACAAGATAGACATCTCTCGTCAAGTAACCAAACAACAACTCCTACTACGGAAAGACATAACACAAGGTTCAGATTGGGATGCGATAGGTACGCTTCTGCACCGTCCACCTCTTGTGGTGGCTGTCTAATACAACTATCTGGGATGGAATTCATCAATCTGTAAGAACCTATGAGTACATCTGGAGAGGAGCTCGCAAAGCCGTTGATAGAGATAACCATCATGAAGACAACGAAAGATTACCAGACAAAGAGCCCGACCCCAAAGCAACGACACAAACCTAACAACACAGACACAACGCCCACAAAAAGGACGAGAACCACAACTACCAGCGACGAGCACTAAGGTTGCACCAACTAGGAGACCCGAGAAGGAGGGCAAACCCCAGCGATGCAGATACAGAGGAAGGATGGCTCATGCGGATACAAGGGCGGGAGTAGAGGGTGTCGGGAACTCCACCACCACTCCCGACCACCACTGCGAACAGGGGGCGGAAGACCCGCACGAAGCACACACTCAGCTTTCTCCTCCTCTGCCTAAAGCACCAAAGGGGCGTTCGAGCTCACCGTCCGCCCAAGAAGGGACCCGAGGCACGACCACGACCAACAAACACCCAAAAAAGGAGAGGGGTGCCACCTCAGATGAGGACCAACACCCAAACCAACAAACAGAAACACCCCGAAAAAAACGACGACTGAACAGGCTTGCCACAGAAACAAGAAACCGGACGAAAAAAGACCACAAACCGCTGCCTAGCACCACGATCGGCCAAGATCTGCCCACCTCCAGCAACGCCGTCCCCTTGTAAACAGACCACAAGCACCGTCGTGGATGAATACAGCCTCTGATCAAGAACCTGACGAACCAAAGCTGAGGGACCCAGCCGCCCAAGAAATCGAATCAGAGAAGAGACGGGGGTTGGAGAGGAGGTTGCTCTCCGCCAGACATAGCACCAGCAGCCAAACGAGGAAGAGGCCCTGAGGGAGCGGGCGGTGCTCGCCGGCGCCCAGCCCCTCCCCCAAGCCCGACGGGGACGGACGGCGCTCCGATGCCCTAGATCGCACTCCCGCAGCGGCACCTTTTCTTTGTTCCCTATGTGAAAAAAAAAATCGATTGCTATCCGCCACCCACTCCTACTTATAAATTATCAACCGGGAGTTTTTCTCATGTCTCTCTTACTACCTAAGAAATGAGTGTCTTCTCCATGCCTACCAGGAGATAGGGGAGTCACCTTCGCACTCCCAATTAGTATAGTCTTCGGCGTCCTTGACAACATTAGACTGGAAGATCGACAGCCCTCCAACGTCTTCATCCTTAGTTTCCTATCAAGGTAGCACTAGGTCATCTATGTTCTCTCACTCTAAATGGATTGTGAACTCCAGTGCGACCCACATATGACGGGTATGCCACACTGACTACCATACATTCTTTCATTCCCCACTCAATTGCCACTTTGGCGATGGGTTCTATTAAAAATGTTGCAAATTGTGACTCCATGCAACTCTAGTATAAAATTATCATATGCCCATTATGCTCCGAATTTTCCATAGATGTGGCTAAACTTAGTTCATTCTTTGTGTTGTTATATAAATTACAGACCTACATTTTGGTCTTGCAGGCTTTGTGAAATATGATGATGATTGAGCAAGAAGCGTTCTCTAGTGATCTCTATACTCTACCCCTCTGCCACCTCGATATTGGTGCCTTGTCACAACTAGACCACTACAAAAGCATCTTCATTTCATTCACCCTTTGTTGGGAAAATTGGAAATTTTTACTCACATGTATCTTCTCTTTCTTTCATTTCATGTAAAGCATGTCAATTAGGGAAATGTCATCGTGTATCTTTCATGTTCATACCACGAAACAATCTAATAATCTTGAGTTAATTCGTGGTGATGTTTGTGGTTCTTTTTGGACAATCTATTATATTGGCTATAAGTATGATGTGTTGACAACTCTCAGATGATTCACTTCATTTACTTAAACCAGTGATGAAGTTTATCCTCTAATTTGGGTTTTCCATAAATTATGTATGTTCAATTCTTGACTCCAATCGAATTTATTGCACCAACAAAGCCCTAAAATGCACTCAATTTGTGGTGTCCTTGTTTTTTTGTGACACGGGTATGATTTGTTAGCACCCTTGTGCTTATACCCCGAGAAAAAGACATCACTAAATGCAAATGCAGTCACCGTCCTGATACTACTCATTCCTCAGCCATCCATGCTAACTTACCAAAACTATTCTAGTCTGGGGTTGTTTTAACAGCATGTTTTTTCGTTAACCGCTAGTCATCATCCATTCTGAAAAAAAAATATCCCTTTTCTGTTCTTCATCCATACAAAAATTATATTTGGGTCTTTCTGAAAATGTCGTATGTGTGCACAATTTCAAGTTGTCTCCCCAAGTGATTATGATTGCTTTTGGCTTTAAATGGGCTATAAGGTGCCTCGATTTTGATCGTTGGTTGCTTATATGTTCGCGTCAATGTTACTTTCCACAAATATGGTCTCTTCTTTTCATTAACTTCAACTCCAGATCCCCCATCCTCTCTAATAGTCTCTGCCTAGCCCATTTTTTTCCACAGCCTGATTACGCCACTCTGCATGCCTTCTCCCCACTGTCGCCTTCACATCCACCACCACATTTTTATTCCAAGCTTTATCAATGCCACAAGGAAGTTGATCTATAAGCAGTCGCTCCACCATCATCATCTACTCGAATACAATCTGATGCGAGTGGCACTTCACGAAGGTATTCGTTCTTATTATGCATCCCATATTGAACACATGTCTTATTTGTCTCTCTTCCTCAATCGAAGCCTTAGCCGCTACTCTGGATAATATCTTTATTCCAAAACATCTTGTAGACCTTCGGCACCCTGGATGGGAAGTTGTAACGATGGAGGATATGCAAACATTTTAGGACAATAATACTTGGGGGTTGGTTGATCAATGGCAAGAACATTGTTGACTTTCGATGGGTCTAATCTGTCAAATATCATTTTAACGGTGCCATCAAGCAATTAAAGGCACGGTTGGTTATCAAAGTATATACTCAAACTTTTGGTGTTGACTTCTTTGAGATTGTCTCCCTAGTTATTCGTACTGCCTCCGTATGAAATTATATATATCATGCGGCTCATTTGAATTGGCCACTATTTGCGCTCAATATCAAGAGCACCTTCCTTCATAACATCTTGTCTGAGGATGTATACATGTGGCAACCCTTAGGATTTATTGTTGAGGGGGAGTGTTCTCTCAAAATCTATAGACTTGGACACTCCCTTTGTGAACAAAAGCAATCTCCTTGGGCTTGGTTCAGCAAGTTGAGCATTGTTCTCAAAATTTGGGTTTCAAGAGGTCCTATGGTCACCAGTCACTATTCTTCTTTCAGTGTCAAGGTCCCATCCTACTTGTTATATACTTTGATGATATTGTATTCACATGAAGTAATACTCAAATGATCTATGACCTAAAAATAGCTCCACGGTCTCGTTTTCACACAACCATCTAGGAAATATTTGATACTTCCTTGGTATAGAAGTACTCGAACACAAGTAAGGGTGGATCTACTAAAGGAAATGGGGACGAAAGACACCACTCATGTCTCTACTCCTATGGACTACCACATGAAACCTCAAATTGAGGGGAGTTATTTCATAATATGGAGCAACACCCCAACACATTGTCGAAAAATTGATTTCTCTAACAACCACACATTCAGATATCTGATATGTTACCAGACAACACATGAGCTCCCCCTCCAAGATCATTGGAGCAGCATTTAACAAGTCTTGAGGTATCGAAATAGCGCTTTAGGGGGAGGTTTGTTCTATGAAAGATCTCAACAGAAAACTATATCAATTTCTAGTTATGCAAATGTTGGTTGCCCAGGAGACGCCCAAAATCGATGATCTACATGTTGATTCGAGGTCGAAATTGACTAAATCCTTGTTTTGATGATGACTAAACCGTTCCAATTATTTGAGTTTGATGCTTTTTCTTGAGTGATTTCAGATTAGGTATAGACACACTCCAAATGCCTTAACTTGCGCATATCAAATTGGAGAAAAGATAAGTCAAAGTCAATACAAGTGCACGTTTTTGGAATATGATGTAAATCTATTAGAATCATGTTGTAAATCACTTGTAATGATTGTATGACTTGTAATTAGCTTAGAAAAAATCAGGAGCACTTAGATCAAATGTTTAAGCACTCAAAAGCCAATTTTCAAAATTCACATCAGGTTGTTCATCGGTCGAGTTGCAAACTCGACCGATCCTGATTGGATCTTGAAAATGACCTTTGATCGGTCGAGTTTACACTTCAAAGAACTCGACCGATCCCTCTGCAGACCAAAACTGATTTAAGTGAATCGGTCGAGTTACCCCAGAACAAACTCGACCGATGGCCTAAATTGGTCTTGTCTCTTAGTGGGATCGGTCGAGTTACCTTTATAGAAACTCGACCGATTGCACTGTACGGAAAAGTGCATAAAAGTGTTTCTAGCCGTTGTAGAGTTGCAACAATCGAAAATATATCCGTTGCAAGCCACAAAACGGCTAGTTTTCGTTCTTAAGTGTTCCCAAAGGCTAAGAGGCATCCCCAGCTATAAATAGGACCCCTTGGGCTTCATTCCAAGGTTGAGCATTCAATGCAAAACTCTATGTGAGGTTCTTATTCTATAGTTGAGTGCTTCCTACAGCCTCCTCCCTCTCTCTAAGCTTAATCACTTGCTACATTCGTTAGAGTGAGTAGAAAATCTGTAAGAGAGCTAGTCCTACATGTATATCTTGTGAGGCTCTCACTTCCACCACCTCCCTATCTCTCATTTCAACCATTAAGATGAAGGTTCTCTCTCTTGGCTAAGACAGGTGAAGAAGAACAAGGGAAGGAATCCCTTGGTGAAGATTAAGGCTGAAGACTTGGAGCAAGAGTGGATAAGAACTTGGTGAAGGCAGAAGACTCCTTGCTCAAGTGGGTAAGTTCTTCGTGGAAGCTTCTCCGAGTGAAGGTGAAGTCAAAGGCTGAAGATCCAAGAAGAGTGGATAAATTCCTAGAAGACTGAAGACTTGTGCAAGAGTGGGTAAGTCCTTAGAAGAAGGCGGAAGACTCTTTGCAAAGTGGGTAAGTCTTTGGTAAGGTTGAAGACTCTTTGTATTGGATAGGTAAATCCTTTGGTGGTCATGCATTGTAAGTTTTATGAATGAATATAAGAGTGCAATGGTTAAGAAATCCTAGAGGTTGACCTCTCTAGGTAGTGGACTAACTCACTTCTAGTTTGAAGTGTGGAATCACTCTACATAGCTTGTCACTTGGTGTATGTTCAATCTCTCTCTTCCTTGCTATGCATATTTTAGTTGCACTCAAACTTCCTATTTAGCAACCTTTTCTTGTGATATAATTTGAAAGTCTAATGAATTTTGTTTAAGTGCGTTCAGCTCCATTCACCCCCCTTCTAGAGCATCCATTCACCCATCTAGGATCCAACAATTGGTATCAGAGCGGGTTTCTCCAAGCATACTTCAACAAGTAGGAGAATATGGGTGACTACCAAAGTGGGAGATACTTCATCAACCTTCCAATCTTTGATAGGAGTAACTTCATCTATTGGAAAAGAAGGCTACAATTCTACATCCAAGGATCAACTCTTGCGCTATGGCAAATGGTGGACCATCCATACATACAAGCTACCGGTGACAAAGATAGAATGGGATGAAGCTACCATGAAGAAAGGCACCTTGAATGCCAGAGCAATCAACATCCTCTATGCCACCATGACCTCCACCGAGTTCAATCGGATTTCTTCTTGTGAGACGGCCTATGAGGTATGGAGAAAGTTATGCATCACTTATGAGGGGACTCAACAAGTAAAGGAAAGCAAAGTCTACATGCTCAATGGACTGCTTGAGAACTTCAAGATGGGAAAAGAGGAGAAGATAGCCAACATGTACTCAAGGCTCAACACCATTGTGAATGGTCTTGCTGTTCTAGGACATCCTATGAGTAGAGGAGATATCAACTCAAAAATCCTTAGAACTCTCCCCAAAAGATGGGAACTCAAAGTGACTTCCACTGAAGAAGTAAGGTCTCTTGATGATATCCTCATTGAAGAGCTTATTGGAAATCTACAAGCCCATGAAGTCACACTTGACAAAAGAGAAGAAGTTGAAAGACAAGAGGAGAACGAGCTAAAGAGAATGAAGAAGGCTGAAATGAAGGCTCAAATTGAAGCTTTTATGGGACAAGCCTCTCCATCCTCTCATGTTGAAGAAAATGCCATGTACTCCAAGGGTAGATTCTACAAAGACAAGAATTTCTCCTCCATCTGGTGCCTCAAGTGTGGAAAAAGGGTCACTTCAAGATAGATTGTCTACAAGGCAAGAAGACCCATCATCACAAGGAAAGAGAAGAGAAGTACATGAAGGAGAAATGGCACTCAAGCTCAAGTGACTCCTCCAACTCAAGCTCAAGTGAAGATTCAAGTGGAGGATCTAGCTCCCGCTCTAGTGAAGAAGGAGAATGTCATTTTACTCTTATGGCTTCTACAAGAATAGACTCAAATGAGGTAAATCTAAACTCTTTAGATAAAGAACCTTTAATTGCAATCATTAATGCTACTCGTGCCTCTCTTAAGTCTTCTAAAAAGAAAAGAAAAAAGCTTGCTAGAATTGTTGATAATATGCATGTAGAATTAGATGATCTTGAATATACTAATTCTTGCTTACTTGATGACAAAAATGTTTGTCTTAGCCAAGTAGACTCTCTTAAACTTGAAAATGTTAATTTGCTTGATAAGATTAGATTTCTAGAAGCTCAACCTCTTATGCCTAGTTCTAATGAACAGCATACCTGAATTGTTGATTCTCTCATCCATGATATTGATGTTTTGAAATCTGAAAACAAGGACAAAGATTTTGTTTTGCAAGGATTAGAATCTGAAAATGGTGTTCATCTTTCTAAAATTTTTGTGCTTGAAAATGAAAATACTTCCTTGCTTGCCAAAATCAATGTTCTTGAATCTTGTTCTAGTTCTACTAATAGATAGAATAATGTTGCTTCTCTTCATATTGATAGAGATTCATATTTTACTAAAGCTTCTTGCTTAGAAAATGATCTTTTGCATGCTAGAGATAATATCAATCATTTGTCTTCTACTATTGCTTCTCTTATGCATGATAATAATAGTTTGAGATCTTCTTTGCAAAGATTCTTACTGGGTAAAAAGAATCTTAATGATATCCTACACCATACTACTAAATAAATTGGTAGACATAGTTTAGGGATTGATGGTAGTCAAAGGAACAATAAAGGTAAAGAACCTCCCATCTTCCATGGAGAATCCTCTAGTTCCAAGACTATGGGTACATGCAACTATTGCAATGAAATTGGTCATTATTCTACTTGTTGCCCTTTTAGGAAAGCACCCAAGAGCACTAGGACTTGGGTTGCTAAGCTAACTCCTCCGGACCCAAAAACGTGATTGGGGATCATTTCATCTTTCTTCTTGTAGGTACTTGCAAATGGATTGACTTGAGCTATTGAATTGCAAATTGACTTTTCAATCTACATGAAAGAAGAAAGGTAGATGTGTAGAGGGTGACAACAAGTGGAAAAAGGAATGGTAAGAACAAAGGTAAATGTTTTCTTGCTTATAATCAATCCTAACTTGTTTTTGTCAAGTCAGTGTGCACTATGCATGTGGTTTTTGAGTCAAAAGTGGTATTTTGTGATTCTCTTCGCGCACTTGCTCAAAAATTGTTTCTAATGCTTTCATAGTACATTACTAACTTCCTTACACATGTTTGGATATGGCTTATATCTTTAGCATGTCTCTAAATATATTTTTATGAAATATATGTGCTTTTTGACAGCAGCTTTGTCGGTCGAGTTTGTCCTGTTTGAAACTCGACCGATAGGCACCAATGGGTGTTGCCAACAGCTCTCATCGGTTGAGTTGTCAATACACAAAACTCGACCAACAACATTGTGTACGGAATATACTTTTGGCTTTTTGGATGAGAATTTCCCTCTCAACTAGACTTTCTCAACAAATTGCTTTATTCTTTGGCACTCCCTTGGTACCTTTATATATGGTCATTGCCATGTTCTTAAATTGCATGTTTGAATATCTGCTTGGTTGTGTTTGGAGAGGACCTGCTTATATGCTCTTCTACCCCTTACTTTTTGATAATGTCAAAAGGGGGAGAGAAATTCAATGTCTTGAAACTCAATCATATTGTTATTATTGCTTATGTGATCCTTTTCTTGTTCACTATATGTTATGCTTGTATCTTGTTTCATACTTGCTCAAGCTTGTTCCTTGAAGTGCATATCTACTATCTTGAGATGCTTACATGACATTGTGATGCAGGACTCATAGAGCTACATTGTATGTAGAAATTGGAGCATTTTTGGAATTCATGCAGATTTTGCTCCAGCTTCAATTTTTGGTGCAAAACTAGTGTTTTTTATGCAGAAACGGCCTTCTGAGCAAGACTCATTGCTTCGCCATGAGCCCTGACATTTTTTGGGCGAATTTTGTCATCGTCAAAATTGCGATTTATTATTTTTCTAAAGCACTTTATCTTTGCATTTTGGGTTGTTCAAGTACATATTTTAACTTGCTTTTATTATATACTTGGACAAGCCCCTAACTGTGCTCTTCGACTCTCCTTATATAACTTTTTGTTATTTCCCTTCTTTTAACAAGTGGTGTTTCTTATTTCTTCATACCCCCACTTTTTGAAATGACAAAGGGGGAGAAAGGTATGTCTTCTTTTGGCAAAAGAGGGAGAAGGCATATCTTACATGAAGAGGAGAAGCATGTTCATGTAAAGGGGAGAAGGTAAAGGGGAGAAGACATATATGTGTAGAACATATATGAGTAGAAGACATAGTATTCTATAAATGTTATGAAAGCTAACCATGTAGGAGAAATAGCATCAATTATGGGGGACTATGAGAATTCCACTAGCATCAATTGAGGGGGAGCATATGAACTCAATTCTATTGAAACCCCTAGGTTTCTCCAAAGGTATAACTTTACTTAAATGCTTTCAATACATTTATGGAATAGTTTGTCATCTTCAAAAAGGGGGAGAATGTTGACACGAGGTCTAAATTGACTAAATCCTTGTTTTGATGATGACTAAACCATTCCAATTATTTGTGTCTGATGCTTCCACTTGAGTGATTTCAGATTAGGTATAGACACACTCCAAATGCCCTAATTTGCGCATATCAAATTGGAGAAAAGACAAATCAAAGTCAATACAAACGCACGTTTTTGGAATATGATGTAAATCCATTAGAATCATGTTGTAAATCACTTGTAATGATTGTATGACTTGTAATTAAGCTTAGAAAAAATCAGGAGCACTTAGATCGAATGTTTAAGCACTCAAAAGTCATTTTCCAAAATTCACATCAGGTTGTTCATCGATCGAGTTGCAAACTCGACCGATCCTGATTGGATCTTGAAAATGACCTTTGATCGGTCGAGTTTACACTTCACAGAACTCGACCGATCCCTCTGCAGACCGAAACTGATTTAAGTGAATCGATCGAGTTACCCCAGGACAAACTCGACCGATGGCCTAAATTGGTCTTGTCTCTTAGTGGGGATCGGTCGAGTTACCTTTATAGAAACTCGACTGATTGCACCGTATAGAAAAGTGCATAAAAGTGTTTCTAGCCGTTGTGGAGTTGCAACAATCGAAAATATATTCGTTGCAAGCCACAAAACGGCTAGTTTTCGTTCTTAAGTGTTCCCAAAGGCTAAGAGGCATCCCCAGCTATAAATAGGACCCCTTGGGCTTCATTCCAAGGTTGAGCATTCAATGCAAAACTCTATGTGAGGTTCCTATTCTATAGTTGAGTGCTTCCTACAACCTCCTCCCTCTCTCTAAGCCTAATCACTTGCTACATTCGTTAGAGTGAGTAGGAAATCTGTAAGAGAGCTAGTCCTACATGTATATCTTGTGAGGCTCACACTTCCACCACCTCCGTATCTCTCATTTCAACCATGAAGATGAAGGTTCTCTCTCTTGGCTACGAGAGGTGAAGAACAAGGGAAGGAGTCCCTTGGTGAAGATCAAGGTTGAAGACTTGGAGCAAGAGTGGATAAGACCTTCATGAAGGCAGAAGACTCCTTGCTCAAGTGGGTAAGTCCTTGGTGGAAGCTTCTCCGAGTGAAGGTGAAGTCAAAGGCTGAAGATCCAAGAAGAGTGAGTAAATTCCTAGAAGGTTGAAGACTTGTGCAAGAGTGGATAAGTCCTTGGAAGAAGACGGAAGACTCTTTGCAAAGTGGGTAAGTCCTTGGCAAGGTTGAAGACTCTTTGTATTGGATAGGTAAATCCTTTGATGGTCATGTATTGTAAGTTTTATGAATGAATATAAGAGTGCAATGGTTAAGAAATCCTAGAGGTTGACCTCTCTAGGTAGTGGACTGACTCACTTCTAGTTTGAAGTGTGGAACCACTCTACATAGCTTGTCACTTGGTATATGTTCAATCTCTTTCTCCCTTGCTATGCATGTTTTAGTTGCACTCAAACTTCCTATTTCGCAACCTTATCTTATGATATAATTTGAAGGTCTAATGAATTTTGTTTAAGTGCATTCAGCTCTATTCAACCCCCTCTAGAGCATCCATTCACCCATCTAGGATCCAACACTACATCTGGATTCTGCATTATGACCGTCAAACATCATGTTGCATGTAAGCAAGAAGAAATCAGTTGTTGCTTGATCAAGCATGAAAGTTAAGTATAGAACTACAGCTCATGCATCTTGTGGTCGTTAGTGCGTTCAGTCCCTTCTCTCTAAATTCAAAAATCCTTCTAGACACCAACAGTGTTTTATTGCGATTATCGAACATTTATATATATTGCAACAGTCTAGGCTTCCATGGACGCATAAAGCACATCAACGTGGATTGCCACTTTGTATGGGACTTTGTAGGAGCCAAAAATATTGTGACGTCAGATGTGAAGACTGGAGATCCAATCGCTGATATTCTCACTACCCACTAACTCCGGACCTATTTCAACATATAGGTACCAAGCTAGGATTTCACATTGTGTACTCTCCAACTTGAGGGGGAATGTTGGTGCATTAGTATTGCGCCCAGGCCCACTATGTATTCCCCTTCTATTTTCTCTACTTGTTATATATAAGTGAGAATCCATTAACCATAAAGTATATTTGTATATCTCTTTGCATTCCTATACATAGTAGAACCTATAATCACTTATTTTTCTAAAAAGCAATCTCTCTTAAACTTTCTAGCTTCTACAATCCCAACATGTTGATGTGGCATGTTTCCATATTGAACTTGTTGTCCCACATATTCACCACAAGAGGTTCTTCATGTTCATGTGACAACCAAGATACACTCGTGCACTTACATGCCATGATGATGTAGTAAGCATGCAAGTTTCCAAGTGTTTACATGACTCCTATTGTGCAGACACCATCACAAGGACCAACATGCTTTCCATGTAAGCATGCCACGTTAGCACATGGATCCCACTTGATCACCATGTCAACACGTAGGACCCTTGTTCATCAGGTGGGTACAAACCACGTGGTTGCTTTAAAAGCAAGACAACACGCCAGCTTAGCAACAGTTAGATGATGTTTAACTTGTGGATACCTTGTTAATCAAAATACTGTTTGGTGTCAAGTAATAAATTAGGTATGGGGTGTAAATGTTGGACTTGTCAACACGTAGGACCCTTGTTCATCAGGTGGGTACAAACCACGTGGTTGCTTTAAAAGCAAGACAACACGCCAGCTTAGCAACAGTTAGATGATGTTTAACTTGTGGATACCTTGTTAATCAAAATACTGTTTGGTGTCAAGTAATAAATTAGGTATGGGGTGTAAATGTTGGACTTGTGAGGAATCTAACTCTGAAAATAAGCCATTATACACCATCCTGATATTTCCTAGTAAAAGTACACGTATGTTTTGACCCATTAGGTTTAGTTTATGTCTGTATGCTCCCCCCTTCTCCTATATATAGGAGAGGGGCTTCTCGTATCAAATACACTTATTCGTTGTCACTTGCTTTCTAACATGGTATCAGAGCAGAAATCATAAACCATGGTCGTCAAAACAAGGAGAAAAAAAGAGAGATTCCTAGCAAACGGCCAGTCGTCCTACCTCCTTGGGTATGCCGCATGCAGGCCTTCTTCTTTGAAAAGTTGGTAGTTGTTGATCCCTGATGCACCCTGCCATCCCTGTGATTCCTAACACCCACCCATGCCACCCTTGGTCACAGCCACCTTGGGTGTGCCGCATGCAGGCCTTCTGCAAAAAGTTGTAGTTGTTGATCCCTGATGCACCCTGCCATTCCTGTGATTCCTAACACCCAACCATGCCACCCTTGGTCACAGCCACCCAACACACCTGCCGCATACCCCGACCCCCCAATCTCCTGATCCCTACTACCCGCTCTCCCATCAAACCAATCCCCAACAAACTCATCCATTACAAATCCCTTCTGTTCAACTCTACAATCCCTATCAACCTCTCTCTTCCATAACCCTATGCTTCACCGTCCTCTCCCTGTCCGCCTGACCGGTCAAATTTTCCCCCCTGAAACCCGTCGGCGCCCCTCCCTGCGCCCACGGCAGCCGCCATCCACTCCTTTCTAACATCCACCAACTGATAGATATGAATAACTGTCATATATTTATTAACTAACTATTAGAGAAAATCAATATTGACTGTAAAAATGAGTAGAACTAGCCAATTTTTCCAAAGACCAGAACTGAAATATGTGACACCTGGTTAGCCTATGAGTCTTTTGAAAATTCCATTCAGATGTTTTAATAATAAAATTAGTTACAAATTTGAGGAGAACCAATAACAAAGACTTGCAAGCAACATCAAATTTACAGGTCTGAACTAAACCAGGAGTTGTTATCTGAGTATAGCACATACTAAATGCCTCAAAATCTCAAGTATCAGAACAAGTAGCATGCAACTAAAAACAGCTTGAGAATTAGGTGGGCGATCATCTGGAGATCAAGAAACATACGGCATTTGTTGCAATGGAAAAAGTTCTCCTCTCCACCAATTCTGCCAACAGGTAATTATAATAGGTTAGATAGGGTGTAAAATAATATATAATATCTGCACAGGATTTAGACATCATTCCAAACCTGCAGATCCCACAGCCATGGCAATGGTATTGTCCTTTTGATATCTGAAATCAATTTAAACCAAACCAAAAAAAAAACTCTTCCTGTCAGTGTAGGATAACCTCAATATCTCCTTTTACTGCAACTTGTACATGTAAAGACATAGAAAAACACTATGAAAAGACAACACGGATACTCATACTCACGTCGTCATCAAAAAGCCTGCATATGCTGCAATAAAACTTTCCCATGCAAACGCCACAGTTCACACAGACTTGTTGTACCTGATATAGTATACCATGATAAGTAAACAGTTTAAATGCAAAATTTTAATATTGATCTTATTCTAGCTCTGGTAACCCAAAATCTGCAGACCAAGAGTAAAGATTTGTATACATAACATGTATGATTTCTGACGTACTTAGTTAACTAACTACCACATAGTAACATCATTGCTGTTGTTACATCACAATTTCACGCATAAATCTGTTTCATGCACTAGGAAGTCACCAGAAATGCTGTCAATGTTATTAGTGGCCACTATATAAGTTTACAGCATTGCAACAGTTATATTCCAATCTCAAAGAAGATAAAATTATCACTTTAATGGGATCCATCTGAAGAGACAGAAAAGTTCTGATTTTAAGTGACATAAGTCAGTTGTCAATCGAGAAGGAAGCCAATCAGTTTGAGCTTCAATCTGTTTGACATGTAAGCCAAAAGTGATAATCTCAAATAGCATGTAGTATTTGGAATTAGATGACAGAGATCAAGTTAGATTTTCAAAAATCAACCATCATAATTCATCAATAGCACTGCAGCGTCGATAGTACAAAAAAACTTAACGTTTTTCTCATGGTAGTGAACCAGCCATATTTATGTTAACCCAAATGTGTTTTGTAGACTTGTAGAAGCGTACAGCGGCTTAAAATTTGAGAATATAAAAATGATAATAATATCAGTATATCCAGAAAAGGTCAGATGAGAGAACAAAACAGAGAAAAGAAACATGACATCTGCAAAACCCTGTGCCCACACGTACTTGCAACCGTACACCTTGAGTGATATCTAAATAAGTGTAGAGTTTTTGCATGATATTCTGACCACATCTGGTCCGAACCATCTACTTCAGATTCATACAGTTGGATTACATCAAAAGGCTTTTTAATGAAAACCAAAATGGGTATAAGGTGTTAGAAAGTATTAGCCTCTTTAGTTAATAGGTTAATTAGTCTATTATGTACATGGGCATGTTTGCCCTAGCCCATTAGGGTTTAGTCCGCTTCCTTGTAATTGCCTCCTCTCTTATATATAGGACAGAGGTGTACATATCAATATACAACAACGATTACAATGTCCCACACACTTGTCAACATGGTATCAGAGTGTGTCATGCGAACCTAACCCTAGCTTTCGCATCCGCTTCCCTCTTCTCTCTCAATGTTGCCCTAGCCGCCACCTCTTCTTCCTAGATAGAGCAATAGCGAGAGAGCACCACCTGTGGGCGGCCGTCGTCTCCATGGCTTAGGTCAGCCGCCAGTCAGGCACATCCCAGCCTCGATGGTCGCAACTCGTCCTCTTTCACATAGATCTTTATCTATGTGCCGGTGTCATCCTTCCCGACAATCAACACCCTCGAGTTCGAGTCTCTGCACGGTGTTAATTCAAGTTCAGATCTATTTGTCATCTCTTCCCCAAAGTTGTCCTCCCAATCATCTGAAGATAGTGTTCATCCTAGCCATCATCAAGCATCGCCGACCACGCCGTCGTCTTCGCCTATCAAGCTTCTCTGTCGTCGCAGCAGCAAAGAAAGACATAGCAACAAGGGAGTCGTCGTCTTCCCTGATCCTCTAACGAAGGGCTCATGTTGCTTCAGATTCGCATGACCCATGGTCACAAGTGACGGTGCTAATTCCCAGGGTTGTGATCTCCTAGACGGCGCATATTCCCATCCAGATCGTGCATCATCCGCTGCCAGCACGGCATGTAGCAGTCCAGAATTCACTTGAAGGCGCAAAGATCTATCTAGATCGCAACCGACATGGCGTGTTGTTCAACCAACACGGCGTGTTGCATTCTAGAAATCTTCCCGATGGCCCAGATCGCAACATACACAGTGTGTCATCTCCAAACATGACGCGTCATAGAAGTTAGTTTTACGCCCCCGACATCCTACATGGCGTGTTGGTGTTTTAAAAAGCTATCAGTGCAGCCTTATAAGTGGTACGGCCTATGGACAGACCCGCATAGAGTGAAGAGGACCTCAAAGAAGACTCGGCCCTTGTAATTGTAGTACGGACGCATAAAAGGCCTATTAAGCGCCGATTTTTCAATTGGACTGTTTTTTTCTCAATTAAACCCAAACCCCAAGAATCTAACCCGACTCCCCTCATCCCTCCGACTCCCCACTCATCCCCTCGACAACCATACGTGGAGCAGCCCCCTCGCTCGTTGTGACATGGCTAGGGTGCTGAGTATTCTTCTCCAGCGATCTCTCCCTCGAACAAAGGGTGCACCGGCGGCTTCACCTCTCTCTAGCAGCGGCGGCGCCGGCTTTGCTTCTCTGTAGCGACGGCGACATCATCTCTTTCTTGAGCAGGTGGCGACTGGCGACCACAGCTTCAACTACACCAGCGAATATTCTAGCGGGTGCTCCACTCCAGAGGCAGTAGAACTCGGCGGCTCACTCCTCATCCAAAGTCGCTGGTACCTCATTTCCTCCTCATCTTCCTCAGTTCTTCTCTTAGTCGTATGCTTTGTTTTTTTTGCTGCATTTTCGTGCTCCTGCCTGCTTCTTTTTGTTTTGATTCAGTGTTTTTTTGTTGCAATTTGATCTTCCTTATCTCCATTTGGTCCATCTTCCTTATCTTATTTTCATTTTCGGTTTCCCCTTTCCCCTTCTTTTCTTTTCATTCCCCTCATTCACAACCTATTGTCGACCCCCAAACTCCCTTTTTTCTCCTGTTCTGATTTCATCTTCCATTTCCCAATTTCTCTTTCTTCTTCCATTACCCATTTTCCATTTCCCACTTCCCCAATTCCCTTACTTCCATTTCTCAATTTGATTTCCTTCATTCACAACCCACTGTCGTACCCCCTCAACTCCACTTTTTACTGTCGTCCATGACTTGTCACCCTGTCCTCTTCCATTTTCCAATCTTCCTTTCTTCTTATATTTCCCAATTTCATTTCCCAATTTTACTGTCTCCAATTTCCCAATCTCAATTTCACTGTCCCCCATTCTAAATTTTATTGTCCCTAACTGATTCCCCTTGCCAGTTTCACTTCTTGAGTTGTTTTCATTTCCTATTCTCAATTTCACTGTCCCCAACTCACTCTTGAGTGTCGACCCATCAATTTCTAGTTCTCCTGTCATCTCCTTTCTTCATCTACTTCCTGTTCTTCATAAGTTTTATTTCCATCCCCTCATTTCATGTTCTCTTCTTTTCCATTTCCCTATTTCCCAATTACCCATCCAATGAATGTCGCCCCCCATTCCCAATTTCCCTGTTTGCCTATTATTCTTGCATGTGTGGTTTGGTCTAGTTGGTCTGATTCTCATCTATTATTCTTGTATGTGTAATCTAGTTTGTTTGATATGTATGATGATTGAAATGCATGATTGCATCTATTATTTTTGTATGGTGTTGATATGTATGTGTGGTTTGGTCTATTTGATATGTTTTATTTTTCCTTATCAGTTTTCTTATG
The DNA here is from genome assembly GCA_963693085.1 of Alisma plantago-aquatica. Lineage (NCBI taxonomy): Eukaryota > Viridiplantae > Streptophyta > Magnoliopsida > Alismatales > Alismataceae > Alisma > Alisma plantago-aquatica. The sequence continues at coordinate 440,778,357 of OY856409.1, read as the reverse complement.
GAGAGTCATGGGTTAGGGGTGCCAAACTGGTGCTAGTAACACCCAGTCACAAGGCACACCACAATCAGATCTTCGGCCACCAGGTTCTACTGATCTAGCGTGGGACTATGGCACCCTTGGGATCTATCCAATTACAATCTTGTCACTTCACTTGTAGATTGTGCGGCAAAGAATTGGAAGGGGGAGTGAATCGCCTAAAGCAGCATTTGGCTCACATCAAGGGCGGTGTGATTGCATGCACTAAAGTTGACCAAGAGATCAAGATGAGAATTAGTCATTCAATGGAGGTACGGACGAAGAAGGAAGAGAAGTCAAAAGCCATAGCAAGTGACTAACAAGGAGTTGATGATATCATTGTAGGGAACGATGAGAATTAGTCATTCAATGGTGGAGGTATGGAGGAAGAAGGAAGAGAAGCCAAAAGCCATAGCAAGTGCCCGACAAGGAGTTGATGATATCATTGTAGGGAACTAGGGCGACAGAATAGGCAATGGAAACAAAAATTTTATTGCCAAGTTTTCCATAAACCAGTGGATCGCGTCAACAACTATATAATGGAAAGGATGGTTTCGAGGATATACTTGGTCCTGGAGCAAGTCCAGCGACATACTCCTCGTCGTTGTAGATGTGTAACTGTCTTCTAGTTGCACTGGGACTCGTTTGCGGCTCCTCCACGGACAGCAAACTCGAACGTCGTCGTCTGCAGCAGCTCCTCTCGCTACATATTGTTGGCTGATGTTGTCCTCCTTAGTGACGGACAAAGGCCACCTCGCCTCTAGAGAAGTCCACACGAACCGCGCCTAAAACTCATGTCATCCTACTAGAACAGACAGGATGGAGTGTCCCTCCCGTTGGTGTACTAGTCACCAACCGGCTCTCTCACAATGATTCCAATTGTTCTCTCCCTCACTATCCCTCCCTAGTCGGGTAGGACTTGCTTGGGCTCTCCTGGTTACCACAACCAGAGAGGACAACAATTGTCAGAGCAACTGATTCTCAATTGTGTGTTGGGAAGCCCCCAGTACCCCTCTATTTATAGGAGTTTGGGTCAAGATTCCCAGTCTGTGCGGGAGTGGAAAGGATCGAAAGATCATGAATTTTCACAACATGCGAGTCCTAAACCGGTCGGTTGGCAACCGAACCAGTCGGTTCACACACAAGACAGTCGGTTCGCTTAGTGAACTGGTCGTTTCGCATGTTTCCCAATCGCATGTGCATTTGAAAATTCTATTCTAATTAATGTCTGGCATGACCTGAACACTACTCCTTGATGCAATTGAATTACATCTCGAACTGGTCGTCTCGCGGAGCGAGACGGTCGTCTCACGACCACCAGCTGATCGGCTGACACAGTGATCGGTCGGTTGACGTCCAGTTCGTGCAGAACTCAGCCAATACAATATTCAATCAACCTAACACTTCAACCGATCGTTTCATCACATGAGGCGATCGGTTGGGAGTCCAGTTAGTTGATTTGTTGTTTGAATTGAATACCTAAACTCTTTAGTAATCAATCCAATCATCATTCAAGATCAAACTCCTATTATAGATCATGTCCTATGTGTGTGACCCTATAGGTCTCATATTACGTTGGCAGTGAATGTCCATAACCAATTACGACATCACAAGCAAAGAGTGGTGACTAGTCACACATCATTGCTATATAAGTAAATGGAAAGTTGGGGAACAACTTCAACCTAAAATCTGTGTTTGGTGTTGTAGCGTTTGTATAATTCAATTGTTTCTGATATCCAGATTGAACTCGAGACATGGATTTGTCATCCTCTTTAACACTCATTCTATGTTTCTTGCTATAGCAGACTGTATGAGATATGTGTAATCTCAATATCATATATTGACTCACATGTACATGGCCATGCATTTCTCAGTCTCGCTAACTCAAGTGACCTTGGATATCATACTCCCATAGGAGGGACAAATCCCACCTACATCACTCATAGTCAATCCCCGTGTATCACAGTCACCCAATCATCACCTTTATGATAATCATTATTCAGGATTATGTTTGATGATGTCAAAGCATACCAAACGACATTTGATGAGTGTAGTGACTTTAGGTCTAAGAATCACAATCACCACCATCACTATGAGAGCTAACTATGACCACCATAACAATGGTTTTCATGTGTTACTCTCATGGTGGGTCTATCTGATACATTGTTCTCTAACATGTATCTGTGTGCTTGGTTTGATATCGCTGTGTATCACAGTCACCCAATCATCACCTTTATGATAATCATTATTCAGGATTATGTTTGATGATGTCAAAGCATACCAAACGACATTTGATGAGTGTAGTGACTTTAGGTCTAAGAATCACAATCACCACCATCACTATGAGAGCTAACTATGACCACCATAACAATGGTTTTCATGTGTTACTCTCATGGTGGGTCTATCTGATACATTGTTCTCTAACATGTATCTGTGTGCTTGGTTTGATATCGCCATATCATGACTAATGAGATTCAGTCATCAACCAACACACACTCTAGTCTTATGTGTTATTGTTGTCTATCAACCCTCCACAATACCATCCGAGTAGGGACATGATGAGAATGTGATGCAATCTACGAAAGGAGATTTGCATAGGAAGCAAGCCCGGATCCAAGACAATCCTGATTAGAGCTTATTGGGCTCAAGTTGGGCTTTTATTTGGTCCTTTATGCATTTAGGAAATTTGTGTTATTTTTAATTCCGAATTTCTTTATTAGGATTTCAATTCCTTGTTTCACTTGCTTGCATTAGGATTTTAGTTTTATATTTTGTTGACTTGCACGTTAAGTCCCTAAGTCTTATATAAGCCAGCCTTGGGGCCTTTGTCCAGGCAGTCGAATATGAATTAGAATTTTATTTGCTGGTTGCAAATTTATTTCTCCTTTGCTTGCTCTCCCTACAGCAGAATGTATACTTTTAACATTTGTATGATCTCATTCTTCAAGTCACGTACTTAAGACATACGTCATCGAGTAATATCATCATCTAGACATTTATTATGTTACTTCATTATCTCATAACTAAATAAAATAAATAAATTGGAAGCTTGTCTTTTATTAATAATCAAATCATTTACACATTATGTCATTACAATCATCATATGATTGGCTCTCTGGGCATACATACCAACAATCATGGGCATGGCAAAGGTGGTTGAAAGAACTGAGGCTCATCACACTTCTAGCAATGATTTGTCTATGCGAAAGGTGGGGATAAAGGAGGCCATAGACAAGAGCCAAAGAGAGGGCGAATCAATTTGTTGGTAGGTGGATTTATCGCTCTATGGTGCCTTTCAATGATATATATAACACTGCATTTGTAGAGATGTGTCAAGCTATTGGGCAGTATGGTAAAAATTATAAGCCCATGTCTCACTATGAGTTGAGTGAGCCTATACTAAAAAAGGAGGTAGAGATCACAAAAGCAGGACTTGAAACACAGAGATATGTGGAAGAGATATGGGTGCACAATAATGATAGACGCTTGAAGTGATAAAAGAAACAGGAGTTTGATGAATTTGCTTGTGAATTGTGATTTGGGCACATGCTTTCTTAGGGCAATTGATGCCTCATCTGAGACTCATACAGGTGACTACATTATGGGCTTTGTCGATGGTTGTGTTGAGGAGGTTGAGGCTCAGAATTGTTATCCAAATTGTCACTGATAATGTCGCTCCAAACGTTCTAGCTGGGCGGTTGTTGAATGATAAATATCCTCACATTTTTTGGACCTCATGTGTTTCTCATGTCATTGATTTGATTCTTGAGGAGTTTGGCAAAGACTGAAGCAATATTTTAAAAATCGATCTGTGTGTCCGCCTGTGTTGTACAGGCCCTCGCCTGGGCAACGCCTAGGCAGCGCCTGGGCGCCTAGGCTTAAGTCAGCCCGCCTCAAACCGGGCGCCCAGCCCCCTAATCGACCTAATTTGTTGCCCAAGGCCTTTTGAGGCCCAAATTAAGACAATTCAAGGCTAATTTAGCATTAATTAGATTCGAATTTGATCAAATTGAGTTATTTTATGGTTAAATTGGGTCTGATTTATCCCAAACGGGGTCAATTTAGGGTAAATTAGGTCTGATTTGGGGGAAAACAGGCCTGATTTGGGGAAATTAGGTCTAATTTGGGGGAATTGAGTCTGATTTGGTCATGTAAGGCCTCGTTTAGATTAACATAGGGAAATTTAGGGTTAGTTAGGATTGATTTGGTCATGTTATGCAAATTAGGTTTGATTTTAGGCCAAATTATGTCAAATTTGAACAAATTAGGTTGATTAGGGGAAAATAAGTCTGATTTTGCAAAAATGGTCTCATATGGTGAGATTAGGTCTAATTTTGCCAAATTAAATATTGTTTAGGTCAATATAGGGAAAATTTGGAGAAATTAGGTCCGATTGGATCATAATATACAAAATTAGGTTTTATTTAGGCCAAATCATGTCAAAATTGGGCACATTAGGTCTAATTTAGGGGAAACAAGTATGATTTGGGGAAAATTGTTCTAAATTGGATGACTAGGTCATATTTGGCCAAATTTTGTCTAATTTAGGTGAATATATGAAAATTTTATGGAAATTGGGTTTGATTAGGTCATGGTATACAAAATTAGGCAAAAATTAGGATAAACTAGGTCAAATTTGACCAAATTTGGATCAAATGAGTTTATATTAGGGCCAATCAGTTCTAGTTTAGGTCTTATTAGTTTTGATTTAGCCTAAATTCTACCTAATAGTATTATACAAGTTTTGGCTACAAACATTATACATGTTTAGCTTTCTGATTTCTATATGAATTTTGTTTAGGTAAAACTTCCACAATTCAATCCATATCTAATGATTTTGTTGCTTTCTTCAGACGATGCTAGCACATTGATTGCATATTTATCATGTATATTTATGTGTAAGGATTGTATTTTTTAGAAATTTTACATATATTTGTTAAAATTAAAAATATACAAAAACGCCTGGAAACGCCTGGGCCACCGCCTGGGCGCCTAGGCTGTCTGGGCGTCCCCCTGGAACGCCTGGCCGCCTATACGACTGATGCGGCCGCATACAAGGTTCGGACCCCCTACCACCCAGCATACAACAAATCCCTCACAAAGCGAACAAGGGCTGCATACAAGGCCGCACAACCGCATGCCGCATAAAAGGTCGATTAATCCCCAATTTTTAGATGGGCATATTTCCATTTCTTATTTTTATAGTTTCATTCATCTATGTTTGTTTAGATTTAGATTATAGTTGCATGTTTATATTTATTTAAGTTGTGATGATTGCATATTTGCATGATTGCATCCATTATTCTTGTAATTGTACTAATTAGACACATAATTGTACAAATAAAATATGTAAATGCATGATCAACAAATATTTATATTGATACATAATTAATAAATAAAAAATCTGAAATCGCATATACTCCCGCATACCGCATATACTCTATAAGGTGAACTCTCTGAACGCATAACGCATAGAGCTTTTTAAAACACTACGGCGTGTCATCTTTGAACATGGCATGTTGATAGAGATATGTTTTACGCCTCCGACATTCGACACGACATGTCGCATCTCCACACGGTGTGTTGTTGGGAGCCTGTCACCTTCGACCAACAAGTTACACGGCGTGTCAAGTTACAAACACGGCGTGTCAGAAGCAATCTATCTACTTCTGGTTCCAGTTATGACGTCCTCCAAAGGTCTATCTCTTCTCCAATACCTGATGATAATCGGATCCTATTATTTTGTTTTACCAAACGGTCTAAGAGTCGGACAAATTTCCTTTTTAGATCAAGAAAAGATCCATTTAATTTCTCTATCCGGATCTTATAAACGAGTTGTTTTGCATATTGACTCCAGTTATTGGTTTTCCTACAGAGATCCATTTTGGTAGTGTCACTCCTTTACCCACCGAGTTTCATTCTGGTAGTGCTCCTCTTTCTACAGAATTTCCATTCCGATAGTATTTATGTTTTGTTCTTCTCTACATACTACACCTCTCGTTTTACCTTTTCCCTTTCCCACCCTCCCATTTATGTTTTGTTCTTCTCTACATACTACACCTCTCGTTTTACCTTTTCCCTTTCCCACCCTCCCATTTATCATGTGTGCGTCTTCCATGTACGGGGGGTCATATTTCTCTTTTCCACACCATCTACTCACTCTCGCCGTATTTGGCGCGTAAGGGATATAAAGGAGCAAGGTTGAAAAATGCGTGAGGCGTAATGAGGCGTTTTTGTCTCAGTGAGGCGAGGCGTAAGCCTCGAGGCGTTTGAGGCGTAAGCCTCAAAATATGTATGAGGCGGTAACAAAAATAAATGTATACATGTAATTACATATATATGTGTGTGTGTGTTATGTATGTGCATGTGTATAACAGAAATAGGTATATACAAATATAACCAAATGAAATAGAAATTAATTGTGAAACTTAATAGTGATAATATAGACTAAGGACCCACCACAATACCAAAATAAATATGTAAAACTAACGAGATATCAATTTTTTATACTATTAGAATAAAAGATATCAATGGCAGAAAAACTAAAGGAGATAGAATTTCGAATTAGTAGGGACAAGAAACCAAAGTTAATTAACAATGATACAAAATTCAACAAGATGATGAATAAGAAGGGAAGCAAACAATGATAAATTTGACAAAGAAGATTGAAAACTGTAACTTAGAGATTGATGATTAAATGTTCATTAATAAGAAATAACAAATAACTATAAGATCTAAAAGAATTTTTTAAAGAAAGTGTTTGTAATAATCTTAAAAGTACACAATTTGATGGTTAACATCAGACTTTATCATCTAGAATTGAGGCGTACGCCTCAACTAAGCCTCAGAGCCTCAATGCTTTGAGGCGGGCCTCAGACAATGCGAGGCGTAAGCCTCAGTCTAGCACACCGAGGCGTAAGCCTCGAGGCGCATTTGGGATAGCCTCACCAAGAGGCGTAAGCCTCGAGAGCCTCAAGGCGGGTTTTTTATTACCATGTAAAGGAGTGAGAGAGGGAGAGAGGAGAGTATGAGGAGAACATTAGAGAGAGCATATGAGGAGAGAGACGAGATGAGAGAGGGATATTCCAGGCTATCATCATGAAGCTTCGTATTGTTCAGCACATTTGCTCTCCACTTTCAGGAAGGTTTGAAGGATCTCCTTTGCAACATTGACACTGAGCTTCTTGTGTTTGCATCGTATTATGTATGTCATGACAAGAGTTGTTGTGGCTAACTCCGGTCTCTTGCTCCCTTTGGTATTGATGATGTTCCAGTTGATCATCCATGTTGCGTTCTCATGAGACGGGACAAAAGTTGTTGCGGCTAATTCAAGCCTCTTGTTCCCTCTAGTGTCAATGGTGAGATGGTTGCTTCTTCATCAGATTTCTTCGAAGCTCTTTATCTTCTTGCCTACGCATTTTGTATTTGCAAGGATTCAACCAGAGTTATTTTTGCCGAGTTACTTCATTACGTCTTCTCTGAGTTGCATCTGTTATTTTTACATGTTTAGACGACAGTTCAACACCTTGTCCAGCGTGTTTGTGCCATGTTATGCACGCCTGTAGTCTTCTGCGCTAATTCCAATTGGCTACATTTCTTTAGACGATTTGAAGACACCACTACTGCTACATTGGCATTGTTGTCTCCGTGTTCGTGTCACGTTATGTACATGGGATGTGTTGATATGTGCTTATTCCACTCACACAATCCTCTCCAATGAAGATGGCATAGTCATGGTATTTATGATTGTCTGCTTCAGATATTCTTCATTCTAGATATACTTCAAAAGAAAGACCTTCTCCAAAAGTTGGAGCATTTCCAACCTGCAGAACACATCTCAAAGAGGTGTTATCATATGTTTTTAGTTAGGAAGTATTGTTTAAGGGGGAGTAATTGTATGGGGAGTGATATTTCTATCTTTTATCGTTTAATCGAATCATGTAACTTCAAGCTTGGACATGTGTTCACCCATGCTCCAACTTGGGGGAGTGTTAGAAAGTATTAGCCTATTTAGTTAATAGGTTAATTAGTCTAATAGGGTTTAGTCTGCTTCCTTGGAATTGCCTCCTCTCCTATGTATAGAACTGGGGACACATCAATGTACAATAACGATTACAGTGTCACACACACTTGTCAACATCATGAATTCCTAAATTAGGTGTTGGCTCCCCTATCCTTGGATATGAAAGTACCTACTACCTAGTTGCAGTAAATTTAGGATGTGGAGTTTAAACTATTTTAAATATATTTCTCATGATCCTTATGGATGTGAAGCTTCATCATTTAGATAGGTTATGTTTCAAAAACATTTAAAATTGGAGCTATATACACCAAAGACGATGTATGAACATGAATGGCAACGATGAAACTATTCATTCCTAAACTTTGGATGACATCTCACAACATACCAAATAAAAACTTTGTTGTATGAGTATGAATATCAACGGCAGCAACAAAACTTTTCATTCCCCAACTTTGGACGGATCTCACAATAGATAAAATTAGAACTTATATATTTCCCTATCTCCTCCCTCCCTCCTCTCTTATATATATATATATATATATATATATGTGTGTGTGTGTGTGTGTGTGTGTGTGTGTGTATATATAATGACAATGGAATTTGGTAAAATAGTAGATTTCAAATCCATTTAGTTGAATTATCAAAAAGATATCACCACGAGGATTTATTCCAATGCCTCTCACACTCTCACCAAGATCTGCCTTGTACTGGATCATTGTCACATATATAGGCCCAAAGGAAGGAATTCACCCCCACTAGGATCCACAAGTACAGAGGCCAGATGCAAGCGGAGTTGTTAAACCAAGGGCTAATGCAGTATATCCGGAACAAACTGAGTATTTGTTAAGAGATTTGTATGAATTCTGCCACCAGTTAGGTTTGAACCCTTAATTCCTGCATGCAGACGCAGACTACCAGTGTGTCATACCCTTTCCGGGATGTGTGTATGTCTGTGTGGTTCAACGCTATTAGTATATAGACTTTCCTGTGTTTTTTACTTAGTCTATTTTTCTCTTTACTGTGTTATTCTTGTGTTTTGTTTTATCCCACATGGGTTATCTCTAAATCCTGTGGTCTTCTCTTGTCTTATAAAAGAGAACCTTGTACTCCTTTTTTAATCATCTCAATAATAGGATTATTAGCCACAACTTCTAGATGGTATCAGAGCCACCCGATCCTCCCTAACCCTGATCCCTTCCCATCAACCTCAGCCGCCACCCCCTTTCCCTTCTCCCAAGCCGCCGCCGCCCACCCTGCCCCCCCTCCTGCTGCCGCCGACCAGCCCTCCAGCCGCCGTCACCCACCTCCCCTACCTCTCTCCCTTGCCGCCCACCTCCTTCCCTCCCTTCTTCTCCACCGCAGCCCCCCCCTCTTCCTCCGTCTCCACCGCCGCCCCCCCCCAACCCCCATGCTGCCCGCCGCCACCCCACACCCACCACTACCATCTCCCGCAGCCACAACCACCCTCCTCATCCTTTCTTCTCTCTTTTTTCTCTTCTCTAGTTCTTCGCTCACCATCTAGTTCGGCTACAGGCTTCCGCTCGTCTCCGTACGCTCTTCCGAAGAAGCTTACGTACAACTTGTGTCTTTTCCAGTTCTGGCACGTTGAAGGCGTAAACCGGCCTTTCGCTTCTGCCTGCCTACGCCTCATGGTGGAGTGATCTTTTCTCCATGGTGGCGTAGGCTTCTTACATCTTTATCTGCCCCGTGAGGGTCTTCTGAGGTCCATGTGGATCTCCTACTTGCTACGTCTACTAGTCCATGTGGTGGACTCCTGCTACTGACTACTGCTACTGCTGATCCTTGATGTGCCCGTGCTACTGTTCTGCTCTGGTCTGATGGCGACTCCAGATCTCCCGCGCACTCTCTGTGTTACTACGGTGAAGTTGGACAGTTCCAACTATCACCTATGGGTTACCTCCTTTGAATTGTATGTTAAATCCCAAGGTCGCTACTCTCATCTGACTACAAAAGGTCCGTCTCTTCCTGCTCCTGATGCTGACGAGAAGACGAAACAAGCCTATGATTTCTGGTCCAAGGAGGACTATGGGGTCATGACATGGATGGTCAACAGCGCTGAAGCCAAGATCAGCCAGTCCCTACTCCGTCTTCATACTGCCAAAGAAATGTGGGAGCAACTCTCCCATGTTTACTCGCACCAACAGAATCCTAAGAAGGTCTTTGAGATCTTCAAACAACTTGCCAAACTGGAGTATTCTGCTACTGACTCCGTCGAGGATTACTACAACTCCTGCTGTGCCCTCTGGGATGAGTTCCAGGTGTATCATCCTCTTTCTACTGGCATTGATGAACTTAATCAACAGCGGAACGAACTTATGTTAGTCCAGTTCCTCGCAGGCCTACCTGCTTCCTTTACTGGTGTAGTGGACCAAATTCTCTCCAGCGACCCTTTACCCACTCTCCGCGATGTGCTCAAAAGGGTTCAGCGCTTACCTTCTGTGTCCCAGTCCGTGCCTGACTCTTCTGATGGGGCAGCCCTCGCTGTCCGCTCTGGTGATTCCTTTCGTGGTCGCGGTCGTGACAGAGGTCGTGGCCGCGGAGGACGTTCTTCTGCTCCTGGCCATGGCTCTGGAGCTAATCCTGTTGAGTCCCGCTACTGCTCTCACTACAAGCGCACCAACCATACTGAAGATCGTTGTTGGATCAAATACGGCAAACCTGACTGGGCCAATAAAGTGACTTCTGACCAGACTGAACCTGCTCCACCAACAGCTGACTGGATCCGCTCGGAATTTGAAAAACTGCTTCAAGCTCGCCTGGCTTCCTCTACTGATGCTTCAAATGATGGCAGCGCCGCCCTTCTGACCCAGACTGATAAACCTTCATGGGTGATTGACTCTGGTGCGACCTCTCATATTTCTGGCAATCCTACTTTATTCTCTAAATTGCACAAGACATCTTTTATATCGCCTGTTACTTTAGCTGATGGCTCTCAATCGCCGGTTATTGGAATTGGTGATATAAGTTCTACTGGTAGTCTGCCACTGCAGTCCGCTCTTTATGTCCCTAAGTTTCCCCTTAATTTACTATCTGTCAGTAAAGCTGTAAAGAGCCTTCGTTGCTCAATTAAGTTTGATCCGGATGGTGTTCTATTTCAGGATCTGCGCACGAAGATGACGATTGGTTCAGGCCATGAGGGACCGGATGGACTCTACTACTTGGACGATCCGAAGCCAGCTGCATAGTTGACGTCATCCGTGGCTGACATTCAGTGGCATTATAGATTGGGACATCCCTCTGCTACAAAATTAAAAGCTCTATTACCTGATGTAGTTAGTTCTATTTTTCATTGTGAGACATGCCAGCTTGGCAAGCAAACTCGTGCTACTTTTTCACCAAAATTTTGCATTAGTTCTAAAGCTATCTTCGATATTATACATGCTGATGTTTGGGGTCCATGTGCTGTGACGAGTACCTCTGGTTTTAAATATTTTCTGAGCTTCATTGATGATTTCTCTAGAGCAACCTGGCTGTTTTTACTGAAAGATAGATCTACCATTCTTGAGAAAATTACTGACTTCTTTGCTGAAATCCGTACCCAGTTTGCTAAGCCCATTAAAATTTTGCGCACTGACAATGCTTTGGAGTTTATGCAAGCCTCTGTTAGTAGTTTTTGTCGTCGCCAGGGCACCATCCACCAAACTTCCTGTGCCTATACCCCGCAACAAAACGATGTCGCTGAACGCAAAAACCGTCATCTCCTTGAAGTTGCGCGTATCCTTCTTTTTCACTACCATGTTCCTCAGTCTTTTTGGCCCGAGGCAATATCTACTGCTTGCTACCTCATTAATCGTATGCCATCCACTGTGCTCGGCAATAAGATTCCATATCAGGTCTTGTTTCCTTATGCATCTCTTTTCTCTGTGCCTCCTCGTATCTTTGGGAGCACGTGCTTTGTTAAAAATCTCCGACCTGGCCTTACCAAATTGGATCCTCGAGCAACTAAGTGTGTTTTCTTGGGATACTCTCACACTCAAAAAGGGTATCGATGCTACGATCCTGTTTCTAAAAAGTGGTTTGTCTCTGCGGACAGTATTCTTTGAGGACATGCCTTTCTATTCTCCGGCTGGTTCTGGACTCACATCGGATTTACTGGTTGATACGCCTTTACTGGTTGTGGATGATTTGACTGATAATTCTAATACTGCCTCCCCACCTGAAAAGCCACCTCTGAAAGTGTATCACAGAAGACAGAAGCCGACAACTCCCTCTATGGCCTCTCCATCGTCTTCATCCTCTGTGTCAGATCAAACACCTCCGCAGGTATTTTCTGACCTTGATCTCCCTATTAGCCTGAGAAAAGGGACACGGACTTGTACTCAGCATCCCATTGGGAATTTTTGTTCTACTAATAATCTTGGTGCTAATTTTGCTAATTTTACTACGGCCCTTTCTGCTATATCTATACCTAAAATTGCTGCTCAGACCATTAAAAGTCCTGCATGGCGTCAGACTATGGAAATCGAAATGCAGGCGCTCACTGAGCGCAATACATGGCAACTTGTTGATCCACCTGCTGATTGCTCTCCTGTTGGTTGTCGCTGGGTCTTCACGGTCAAGTATCAATCGGATGGAACTGTTGAACGACTTAAGGCGAGACTAGTGGCTAAAGGCTATACACAGACCTATGGGGTCGACTACTTTGAGACTTTCTCTCCGGTGGCACGGTTGAACTCTGTGAGAATTCTTATTAATGTTGCTATTAATTCTGACTGGCCTCTGTATCAGCTTGATGTCAAGAATGCTTTCCTGTATGGTGACCTTCATGAAGAAGTCTACATGTCACAACCCCCTGGTTTTGTTGCTCAGGGGGAGTCCTCTAAAGTATGCAGAATGAAAAAGGCGATCTATGGCTTGAAACAGAGTCGCAGAGCTTAGTTCGATAAATTTAGCACTATTCTTCAGAATTTTTCATTCATGCGCTCCCAGTCTGATCACTCAGTCTTTGTCAAGAATACTCCTGCTGGCATTATTATTCTCATTGTTTATGTTGATGATATTATCCTCTCAGGAAGTGATCCTGCTGGTATTCAGTCCACCAAGCACTATCTGGAAAAACATTTCGTCACTAAAGATCTTGGATCTCTTCGGTATTTTCTTGGGATAGAGGTGTCCCGGTCTTCTTCTGGCCTCTACTTATCTCAACGCAAGTATGTTCTGGATCTACTATCTGAAACTGGACTTCTAGGTGCTAAGCCTGCTAGCACACCTCTGGATCCGAACACCGACTGGGATGATGAGAATTCTCCTGCCTATCCTGACAATCATCAATATCGAAGAATGGTCGGTAAACTCATCTATCTTACTGTTACACGGGCCGATATTACTGCTACTGTTGGATTGGTTAGTCGTTACCTAGATAAGCCTCGACAATGTCATTGGGACGTTGTCTGTCATATTCTGAAATATCTAAAAAGTTCTCCTGGAAAAGGCCTGCTTTACAAGAAACATGGCCACTGCAAACTTTTTGGCTATTCTGATTCTGATTACGCTGGCAGCAAGGTTGACCGTCGCTCTACTTCTGGCTACTGCACGTTTGTGGGAGGCAACCTTGTCACTTGGCGAAGCAAGAAGCAGTCTATAGTTGCTCGCTCAAGTGCTGAAGCTGAATATCGTGCCATGGCGCACACTACCTGTGAACTGTACTGGATTAGGAGCTTACTGAAGGACTTTGGTATCTCTGACTCGTCTCCTATTCCAATGTATTGTGACAACAAAGCAGCTACATTCATTGCCAGTAACCCTACTTTCCATGAGCAGACCAAGCACATTGAGGTGGATTGTCATTTTGTCCGCGAAGCTGTTCTCTCTGGCCAGGTCTCTACTCCCTACATTCATACGACTGATCAGGTGGTTGACATCTTCACAAAGATTCTACCAAAGACAGGGTTCACTGCTATGACATCCAAGCTGGGCATGATAGACATCTACGCTCCAGCTTGAGGGGGAGTATTAGTATATAGACTTTCATGTGTTTTTTACTTAGTCTATTTTTCTCTTTACTGTGTTATTCTTGTGTTTTGTTTTATCCCACATGGGTTATCTTTCTCTTGTCTTATAAAAGAGAACCCTGTACTCCTTTTTTAATCATCTCAATAATAGGATTATTAGCCACAACTTCTAGAAACGCAATTCCCATATTTTACAAAATCAACATGTCCGGCATTCCTACTTCCTAGGTTAAAACCATCTTATTTGTTCACTTTTTGTTTAGGCATATTGCAAAAAATCAAAAAGGCGTGACTTCATCTACATCTTATAGTTTTGTTTTTAGATCTATAGGCTTTGCCATCCAAAATGGGTTGGCAGCCCAATTTGTTGCCCATGCTTCAATGAAGGCATTTTTGTAAATTTTTCATTAAACTAGTGCATTTGAGTTAGGAAAGAAAATCTCCACTGGCGCCCAAAAAAAATATCTCCACTGGCAAAACAAATTTTATAGCCTTGTTTTATTCAAAAAAAATCATAGTCTTGTAATTACCATGAAGTGTAATCATGCCTTAATTTGATGATGAACATTGACATTGGTGATATAGCGCGTAGGCATAATTCTATTCACTTTGCATAAACTTGTAATGTCAATTCAACTGTGTAAGTGCATATAGTACAAAAAATGGCCCCCATATATGGGTTCTGCAGCTTAGTCTAGTCAATACCAGTACTTAAAGCATTATTTAGTCAATACCAAAATGTTTGTATTTGTTAGAATAATAAGTATTTATTTCATTTATTCATTATTGTGTATGTCCTTGTATATTCCCTGTGTAGATGGGATTAGTCCCGCATTGTGTAAACGGGTATTGGCCACCACCCGTATCCATATATATAGGTATGCCCCGTCAATACAAAAGGCATCTCATTCCGCACTTCAGTTTTCTTGTTTATAGTATTCATATTCCCTTAAGCACAAAATAAATTCAAGAATATAAGAAGAGCTATGATACAAGCAGTGCAGATCTAAACCTCACCTCTTGTTCTGTGTTACAGAGAGAGCATATGATCTGCAAAATATCAGCCAAGGTAGTGAGTTCTAGTAGGAAATAAATATCCCTGTAGTGAAAACATTTGAATTATACAGAGCACAACCTTCTTGAGCTCATGACGTGGAAGATCATGCCTGAGTTCCTGGTCAATGCTCATAGAATTCTTTTGCAAAGGAAAAGAAGACAGAATCAGCTGTAATATATATGAGTATGTGTTTGAAAGGCCAATATCAGACTATGAGCTACAGATCAACATGTCAAGAAAGACATAAAGCAAAAGGTATTCCAATGGTTAAAAGATGTTACTCATTGCATTGCATCAAAGGCTACTCAAAAATGACTTTGGATAATGACATCAAAAGTTGAAACATAAATAGCTATTTTCTAGATGCCTCATTTATCTCATCACTGAACTGAAAATAGATTGACAGAATCCCATATAGGCAAAAGTGTATGAGATCCATTTTTCATCTAAACTGAGCTCTTTTGTGCGTGGTGGCGGTTGGTTGTGGGCTGTCAAAATCTATTGGGATTTCGCGGTTCATGTAAATATTTTTGCTTGGACAGAATACAATTTAAATAGCTATTCATTCCAAACTAGCGAGTCCGGACTGATAGGTTACCTAGTTAGCTGTTCATGTTCAGCTGCTAATTGAAATAGGTTATCTTACGTGATAACCTAGGAAGCATGGACACTTCCAGGAGGCTTGTGTGTGTCCGTGTCCGACACTGTCTAGCATGGACACACCGTGGATACGTGGCGGACACGGCCCAGACGCTGTCCAAGTCCTCCATTTTTTTATTAAGAGTTGGACACGGCTTGGAACCTCTAGGACAACTCATCCCTTGTTAAGAAGGGGAAACATCATGTTGTACATAAACTTCCTCCTCACAACTCCTTATACACATGTCATTTCCCCCTCCTTATCACATCACCACCATGGTAACTAGTAAGTACTCCTCTTCCTCCACCTATAGACTCTGGCATCTCCTCTCTCTCCTCTTGTTGCCGATCTCTCCTCTTCCTCTTTTTCGGTCTCCTCTTCTTCCTCCACCTCCAATACCTATGTTTTATTTGTCCACCACCACCAACCTCATGTTCCCCCTCCCCTTCGTCCTAATTTTGAATGTACATCTGTGACAACTTGACTTTTCTCTCTCCTCCATGGTACTCTTTCTCTCCCATCTAGTGGTCTCTTACTCAATCAAATGTCCACTTTGTAGTATAAATGTGATGATGATATTTTTTTGGTGACCTCAATGATCCATTTCACAATATGTGACATCAAAATTCAAATCAATCTAATGTCATTCTTGAAAACAACCCTCTCTTGCAACTACTTTTTTAGACATCCCTAATGTGCCCCTCTTAGCTTCTAATGTACTTTAAGTTGTAGAGGGTTCAATTTTGAATCCAACGACACCAAAATCACATCTTTCAGTCCTATGAAACTCTAGATATGGTGTTTTAAAAATTTTATGTTTTAGCCTTTCTCTTTATGTGTTTTAAGTTGTATTGGGCCGATTTTGGTTGCTCTAGGCCGAAATGAACTGGCCCAACGGCTTGTTCCCTCCTCCCCTTCCTCTTCAGGAAACCAGTGAACGACAGGGAAAGAGCTTCCCCGCCTCCACCCAAATTGGGTAACGGACGGCACAACCCTAGTTTTTCTTGCCCAATTATAAACCCCCATCATCTAAACCCTTGTTCCCCGTCTTTTCTCCTTTCCTTTCGTTTTGCTTTCCACTCCCTCTTTCTCTTCGCCGCCTCCCTCGGCTACAGGTAGATTCACCCAGCAATCAACCACTGCTACCCAGCCGCTTGGGAGGAGATGAGGGTGAGGATAACTCCACCGAGCAGTCCAGTCAAGGCCGTCGTGTCATATAACCCCCCGACCACCCAGGTTCTACCCTTTCTCCCCATTGCTTGGCCTGCAGCAGGTGGCACGAATGGCGGACGGCATCCCCCGTTTGGCCCCTATTCTGGGCACCAAAACAGGGGAATCGTGAAAAGGGGGCCGCAAGGCAGGCAAGCAACCGGTGGCCGTTGGATGGAGGGCACGTCACAGCGACGGCCCTGATACATCCGACACGAGCCGGACGATCTGAGGAAGGGCCATGATAGTCCGAGTATCAATGGTGGATGCGTGTAGGCGACTTGCATCACTCTGGAGCCGGGGCGCGAGATCGTGGCCTTTGGGCGACACATCAACGGTCAGCGTCGGCATGTACATTAATCATGGTAACATCTAAGTCTCTTGGATATAGTTTCAATGTGAACTTTTAGAAAATGATATCTCCCTCCTCCTTTGGCCAAATAGGGCAAAATTATATATCAAATTGATCCTCTCAAAAAGATCTACAACTTGGGCATCGTTTCAGGACCTGAAGATGATCCTAGCCCTCCTGTTTTTCCAGAAATGCTACCTTTTGATCTTCTTAACATATTTAATGCAATGTTATGATGAGTTTTGGAACTTTGATGTGTATATATAACCACCTAAGCACCAAATCAGTAACTCTAATGTCTTTTGTTAGATAATATAATTCTGTTATGTTTTTTCCTTTATTTGAATACTGACCCAGTGTCGATACTATCGACATGGCTGTCGATACTATCGACACTGGTGCAGATACAGCATTGTATTTGTCTCGCTACCTGACCTAGTGTCGATACTATCGACATACTGTCGATAGTATCGACGCCGGTACAGTGACGGGATTGTTCTGTCTATAATAGAAGGGTGCACTCATAGTGCAACCCTAAGCACTCTTTTTTCTTCATCGTTCTTCTCATGGTATCAGAGCAGGCACATTAGCCGCCTTCTTTTCCCCTCCCTCCCTCCTTCTCCCCCACCTTCCCCCCCAGCACCGGCCGCCGTCGGCCGTTTCCCGCCGCGTCGCAGCAGGCTGCTGCTGCAGCCGCCGGCTGGTCGACTAGCCACCGCAGTCGTGCTCCTCTCCGGGCAACGGTGACATATCTTTGGTTGATCGTGGCCAGATTTGTTTGATCTCTTCTTTCGTGCACGTACTGGCCGGTTGATTGTCTTCGGTGGATCGTTGTTTTACTTCTGTCTGGGGAGTTGACGGGCTTCCGTGCTTCTCCCTTTCTATATGCCCGTATCGGCTCTTGAGCCGTCGGGTTCTTTGATGCGTCTAAGCGTAGCTCTTATGTAGGCTGATCCTTCTGTGGATCTCTGCTCTGTCTGCTACCGACTAGTTGGCGGATCTAGACGGTCTCCTGTTGCTGCTATTTTCTGCTTCTTGTTTGGACCCGACTCTCTACTGTTCGGATGGCTTCTTCACATTAGGACTACCGTCGTCAAGTGACCACCGTGAAACTCGACGGCCGCAACTATCAACACTGGGTGTGCTCCATGGAGATTTTTGCAAAATCCCTGGGAAAGCACTCCCATCTGACCGAGAATCCGCCACCTGCTCCGCCTGCCACTGCCGAGTCCAAAGATAAAAAGATCTATGATGATTGGGTCAAGGATGACTCTACTGTGATGACCTGGATTCTGAACAGCAGCGAGACTCGCATCAGTGTTATTCTCCTGCGCCTTCCGACGGAAAAAGAGATGTGGGACCAGCTTGCGAGCACCTACTCTCACAGCAAGAATCTGAAGAAGGTGTTTGATCTAAACAAACAGCTCGCTCGCCTGCAGTTTACTGGATCAGACATTGCAGACTATTTTTCCACATTTAAAGGCGTTTGGGCTGAACTTGAGACATTACATCCTTTGTTCACGGACTTGGCCACCATGCAGCGCCAGAGACGGGAACTTCAGGTGGTCCAGTTCCTTTGTGGTCTTCCTGACTCCTATGCTGGAGTGGTTGACCACATCCTTACCGGCGACCCACTGCCCACGTTGGAGAGTGTGTTTCAGCGCCTTAAACTCCTGTCGGCCTCTTCTACTGACCTGTCTACTGATACAGCTGACCCCACTGCTCTTGCTGCCATGGGTGGCAGGGGTTGTGGTCGCGGTCGCGGTCGCCTTCCTACTACTCCTGGTCGGGGTCGAGGATCTTCTGGTCGCAGTACTTTTGGCCGTGGCTCGTCTACTGATTCATCTGCTGGAGCCGCTCCTCAGCGGTACTGTGATTTCTGTGGCCGTAACAATCATATTGAAGACAAATGTTGGAAGAAACACGACACTCCTGCATGGGCCAACGCTGCTACGGAGGGTACTACTCCGACTACTACTACTGCCTCTTCGATTGAAGCCACTGCTGACTTTATTCGCTCCGAGGTGGAGCGGTTACTACAAGAGCGGACTGCTTCATCTTCATCGGCTGGGACGTCTGGTGCTCACGCAGCTACATACTCTGGTTGTGACTCTGCCTTTTGGAGTGTCTCTTCTTCTTCTCCTGGTAATACAAGATGGGTGATCGACTCTGGCGCCTCGTCTCATATTTCTGGCAACCGTTCTCTTTTTTCTAATCTGGTTAAACCCCGCTCTAAGTCTACTGTGATGCTTGCTGATGGGTCCAAGACTGCGGTCTCTGGCATTGGGGATGTCTTTGTCTGCATCCTTCTACATTCTGCTTTATATGTGCCAAATTTTCCTTTAAATCTGTTATATGTCAGCAAACTTGTTTGTGGCCTTAACTGCAGCAATGTGTTTTTCAGGACCTTCGCACGAGGACGAAGATTGGTGGGGGGCATGAAGGACCAGATGGACTCTATTACCTGGATGATCTGCGACTGCTCAGCAATTTTGTTTCTGCTTTGGCTTTATCAACATCTGTTTCTGCATTACAGTGGCATCTTCGACTTAGACACCCGTCAGCAGCAAAGTTAAAACATGCGTTACCTGGTGGTCGTATGCCTGTATTTCATTGTGAAGCTTGTCAATTGGGCAAGCAAACTAGATCTATTTTCCCTAAAAAATCTCAGATTACTAGTACTGTTGTGTTTGATTTAGTACATGCTGATGTGTGGGGACCATGTCACATTCCTAATTTATCTAGCTATAAATATTTTATTCTGTTTATTGATGACTATTCTCGGGCTACATGGTTATTTCTGTTAAAAAACGATCTGAAGTAGTGCCTACAATTAAATTCTTCTTTGCTGAAATTAAAACACAGTACTCGATGCCTATTAAAATTTTCAGAACTGATAATGCATTAGAATTTGTTCAAAGCTCTGTTGAGGTGTTTTGTACATCTGTGGGGACGATTCATCAAACCTCTTGTACGTATACCCCCCAACAGAATGGTGTGGCTGAAAGGAAAAATAGGCATCTTCTTGAGGTTGCCAGGACTATTATGCTTCATTCTAATGTTCCCAAACATTTCTAGCCGGAAGCTATTCTTACTGCATGTTTCTTAATAAACCGCATGTCGTCTTCTGTCATTGGTGATAAAATACCTGTACAGGTTCTTCAACCAAGTCTTCCACTTTTCTCTGTTCCTCCGTAGATTTTTGGGTCTACGTGTTTTGTGCGGTTGCTTGGTCCTAATCAAAATAAACTGTCCCCTAGAGCTGCGAAATGTGTTTTTCTAGGGTACTCACGGACTCAGAAGGGATATCGTTGCTATCATCCGGAGACAAGAAAATGGTTTCTGAGTAGTGATGTGGTGTTTTTTGAAGATACTCCATACTATTCCTCTAAGGGGACACAACTGAGCTCAGATTTGATTTCTGCACCTCTGCCTGTGACTTGTGACTCTGATAACAATACTGAACAGCCTGAGACAAATACTACTCCTCCTTTACGTGTACATCAACGCAGAAATCGTGTTGCACAACCTACTCCTGCTGAAGACTCCCCCACACACCAATCTTCTCCTTCTGAAGGTCATGCGCCCACAGAGGTATTTTCTAATCTAGATTTACCTATTGCTCTCCGAAAAGGCACTACATCTTGTACATCTCATAATATAGCTAATCATGTTTCTACTGACCATCTGAGTATTCATGTTAGCAATTCTGTTACTGCTTTATCTGCCATTTTTTTACCCAAAAATGTTGGGGATGCTCTACAAAGTCAGGCATGGACTCAGCCATGACAGAGGAGATGGCCGCTCTCACTGACAGGGGCACCTGGGATCTTGTTGATCCTCCTTCTGACTGTAAACCAGTTGGCTGCCGCTGGGTTTACACTGTTAAATATCATCCAGATGGAACTGTAGAACGCCGGAAAGCTCGTCTTGTGGCGAAAGGTTACACTCAGACTTATGGCTTTGATTATTTTGAAACCTTCTCTCCTGTTGCTCGGCTGAATTCTGTGCGAATTCTTCTATCTGTGGCTGTTAATCTGGATTGGCCTCTCATTCAACTTGATGTCAAGAATGCATTTCTGTATGATGATCTTCAGGAGGAAGTGTATATGGAGCAACCACCTGGGTTTGTTGCTCAGGGGGAGTCACATAAAGTCTGTCGCCTCAAGAAATCTATCTATGGATTGAAGCAAAGCCCTTGTGCCTGGTTTTGATAAACTGAGCACCACTTTGTCTACTTGTGGGTTTCTCAGATCTCATGTTGATCATTCTGTGTTTGTTAAGAAGACATCTGCTGGTATTGTTGTTCTTATTGTATATGTTGATGACATTATTCTGTCCGGCAGTGATTTTTCTTAAATTAATGCAACCAAAGCCTATCTTTGTAAACATTTTGTTACTAAAGATCTGGGAAAACTGCGGTATTTTCTGGGAATTGAGGTTTCAAGGACCTCTAATGCTCTTGTTCTGTCACAGCGGAAGTATGTCCTTGATCTTCTACAGGAAACAGGTATGCTTGGAGCTCGACCTGCTGACACACCACTTGACCCCAATGTGAATTGGGATGATGTTGATTCACCTTTGTACCCAAACAGTAAAAGATATAGACGTCCGGTTGGGAAGCTGATTTATCTCACTGTTACTAGAGCTGACATTTCTACGGCAGTTGGTCTAGTTAGCCGCTATCTTGATAAGCCTAAACAATGTCATTGGGAAGCTTTATGTCATATTCTAAGATATTTGAAGAATTCTCCTGGTAAAGGCTTACACTATAAAAGGTGTGGTCACTGTTCTCTTGAGTCTTGAGGGCTACTCTGATTCTGAATATGCTGGTAGCAAGACAGACAGGAAGTCAACTTCTGGCTATTGCACCTATGTTGGAGGAAATTTAGTCACCTGGAGGAGCAAAAAGCAAAATGTAGTGGCTCGATCCAGTGCTGAGACTGAGTATCGTGTTATGGCTCATACTGCTTGTGAACTTATGTGGGTGCAATCTCTTCTGAAGGAATTTCATGTGCCTTTTTCTGATCTTGTTCCTATGCACTGTGATAACAAGGCAGCTATCTTTATTGCTAGTAATCCTATTTTTCATGAGCGGACTAAACATATTGAAGTTGATTGTCACTTTATCCGTGAGGCCATCATGTCTGGACGCATATGTACTCCCTTTACTCGATCTGAAGACCAAGTTGCTGACATCTTCACCAAGCTACTGGCTAAGAAGCACTTCTGCATTCTTGTGGACAAGTTGGGCATGATTGACATCTATGCTCCAACTTGAGGGAGAGTGTTAGATAATATAATTCTGTTATGTTTTTTCCTTTATTTGAATACTGACCCAGTGTCGATACTATCGACATGTCTGTTGATACTATCGATACGGGTGCAGATACAGCATTGTATTTGTCTCGCTACCTGACCTAGTGTCGATACTATCGACATACTGTCGATAGTATCGACGTCGGTACAGTGACGGGATTGTTCTGTCTATAATAGAAGGGTGCACTCATAGTGCAACCCTAAGCATTTTTTTTTCTTCATCGTTCTTCTCATCTTTGTAACCCTAATGAAGGTCCTACTCGCCCTATTCCTCATAAATGACTCCTTTTGTACATATGTGACCATATTGGACTATAATGATGTACATTGCTCTTTTAATGCTAACCTTGCTACCTAATGACTCCAAATGCTAAACCAATCATGAGATCAGTATTTTATGCTGTTGGGACCCTTGGGAAGTCTTATAACCTTCCTTGTACTCTTGATGACATAAGTATGCTATTATGATAACTACATGTATGAATGAATGTTGGTACCCCATGATGGTGGTTTGATGCCTAGACCCTAGTGGACATCACCTTACTTTGAATGTGTTTGTTATGGTCTATTCTTTCGGATATAAACCATCCCTTATGCTTGGCTCTTATTCATTTATGATCTTTGACCTTGATTACTCTATTATGAGTCTCGTGACCTAATTTGAGCATAAGTGTCCTAAATCTTGTCATGTCCACATGAAACCTCGAAATGAATTGAAACTTGAACCAAACCCCCTTGATGACCTCTAGATCAGTACAAGATCATATAATGAACCAATAAGAAACTTGGAACCCATCTTGGCCAAAACCCTAAAATGCATCTAATTAGGGTTAATGATGAGAATCTAATGCATATATGTAATCTTGTTGTTAATCAGGTTGGCTTATGATCTAGATGGTAATGGACGTGTTAAGTTAAGAATCTCTAAATCAGGTATGGGCCTTATCTAGTTATATGAATATCGCTTTCTTGCTTGAAAAGACATGTATTGTATGTTTGTTTATTTACTTGCTCAAATATTGCTATGTAGTATTGCTATGTCTTACTCGATGTTTGCCTCGACGGTTTTATAACTTGAACACACATATATATAGAACTCCATTATAATATTGTTGATAAAGGGTTAGCTCTTGGCTATGGCCTTGAGGTCTCTCTCGTATAAAAGGGTTAGCTAATCTTGAGCACCCTTACGGACCCTTCCGACGGGAAGATGGTCAAAGGCCTTAAACATGTTGGATATTGTTGATATAATGGAGTGAAATGACATAAAACATGGTTTCGCATTTTGTTAAACAGTTAACATGTTTATTCTTGTTCATTTAGTCTTGAAATCTTTTCAAATTATGCAAAGCTTATACATATATGTATCTTTTTGCCCCATACTCAACACCTCGTGTGTTGACCCGTTTCTCGTATTTTGTTTTTAGGTTCAGAGATGGCTAGAAGGTTGATGGGCTTTGTGAGCTATGTTAGGTGTACTTGTTGTAAGATCCAGATTTAGTGCACATGAATGACTTGTACCTTGACTCTGGAAATATGTAATTGAATTCATGAATATAATGCATTTTGTATAATTTATACTTGTTGAATGTTGAGACTGTGTTGGTGCCTTTATCTTGTTATCTATTCATGTGTGCTAAAGCTTTACGCTTCCGCATGTTGCCTTTGGTATACGTTTGGTTCACGGGATCGGGATGCCGGTTCCGTGACAACATCAATGTTTCACTCTCTTCTACAAAAAACAACATACCTCCTCCCTTTTTCGTTGTTGTCCGTCCACGGTCCACCACCATCATCATCTTTTTACTGTCCAAATTTGGATATGCAAATATTTTATCGTATGTGTTTAACTCGTTATTCTTTGTAAATAAAATTTCTATTACTTTGGCTATTATTGTGTTTACAATGTAGGCTTGTTTGATAGTATGCCTTTGATGGCTTTATTTCATGATTTGTGCAATGTGTGTTTAAATGAATACTTTCTCCATTATTTATATTACAAATTGATAGATAGCTGAAAGGGGATCAAAGAGTTCTCTCCAGTTCCACTCCCTCTTGGAAAATATGATTATTTCGTTGCTTTAACACATAAGTTGGAAGGAAAAGAAACAGATGCCTAGAGAAGTATCAAATAGCTTACTGCATCACCGAGCTCTCAGTTGATCTTCCGTTCTTCTGCTACAATTTCGGATACAACGAGATGAAATGCCATGAAGGGTGGGAAGTAAAAGAGAGGAGACCAAGCGAGGAGGTTGATATCAAACATCAGAACCGAAGAGTTCACCAAGGGCCTAGCTGGCTTTAATGGAGCACCGACCACTTATTTTGGTGTAGGGTTCTGCAGTGAGGGTGTAACTCACGTAGAGAAACAATATCCTTCCACTATCACAGATTCACAAGGTGGAGTGGAGGCACAAATACCTAATGAAGGAGCAACTGCACCTTGCCTATTACAGGGAGAAACAACAAACATGGTGAAATACCTCCTCAATGAAGCCATCACTCAGCGGGAGTACCCAAATGAGATTTAAATCAAGACATTTGTTGTTCCCTAAATAATTTGTATGTTTTATAGGGTAAGTTGTTGAGTTAATTGAAATATCTATACCTAATATTGTGGCTACCTATTGTCGACAACATTTTCAACTCATACATCAACTCACGGTATTATTCCAAAAATGGAGTAAAAAGCAACGAATGGGTCTATTGTTTCCATCAAAAACTTTATGGTCAGTACATATCATTGTTGTGAATTATATACTATTTATCACTTACAGACTTATATGAGCAAGGAGTTGTCTATATGTTTTGATACATAATTTCCTTTATAAATAAAAGGCTGAGTGCATCGGTACCTACTTAAATGCTGAGCCAAGTCCACTGGATTCCTTGGTGGGTTTAAATAGTTTTTAAAATTGTTAAATTCTTGGAAGTTAATATCTATCAGATGTAGATTACTTGGAAAGCTACATTTTAAAGGCACAGATTGGACGCGGAACTGAAAACTGGTAATGATAGCCTTCTCAGTGGACCATCACTGCCCAGTTTTTCCTATAACTCTTTTTGCAAGACAAAGCTGGATCCGTCAAGCATTTTTCAAAATAACATGTTTGAGAGAAGAGAGACTGCAGAAAGCTAACACACTCAACGAAGTTATCTATTTCTCTGTACAGAAACCATTCGTATATCTATCGAAGCAATAAGCCAGCAAGTTACCTTCACTTCATTGTGACAGTGTCGGCAACCAAATACTTCATTACAACAAGGAGCCCTAATTTGGCATCTTCGGCGATAATGTGGACATCTGCAGAAGCCAAATACTCAAGTACCACATAATATAGATATTTCAAACAACATAAAACATGAAGTTGGGCAACAAAAAAAAACTATACCCATAATTCAAGTAACCACTTTCAAGCATTTCACTTGAGTTTATATCTGCATTTTTCATTATTGGTTTTGCAGAATTTGCAACATTATCTTTGGCAAAATGCAACAAATTTGAGGTCATACCCTGTACTTCTGGCACTGGGCAGACCCTTGACTGGACTTTGTCAGACTGCAGACGGCTGGAGCTGTGCAATTTAGCGTCCATTTGATCGTCGTGAACAACACTACCACGAAGAATGTAATAGGGCTAAGGCCTGCAGCAAAAGGTACACTAAGTGGAGACAGTTCTAGGCTTAACCAATATTTGTACACCAGTCTAATTAGGGAAACACGGCAAGAAATTGATGCTTTCTTCTATTCTGCTGTAGATCAATGCAAATCAGCTGCAAAAAGTCATAAGAATTTCAGACAGCTTCCATGCTGCAAATCCAAAAGACAGTTCCACTGGGGCACTCAGAGCAACAGGATCACAAGAATATCTATGACTCCTTGATGTAGTCGAAACTTGAAAGTCAAACGCAACAAAGAATCGGCACCATTGACCCGCAACAAATTCTGGTAAAAGACAATACCACCACATTAATTCTCTAAACATGAAAAGAGGAAAGTATAAGTGGTTCAGCAAACTTCCCTTGGAGTCCTTGTGCTAAGAACAAGAAGCAAGTCTATCTCAAGCTGTAGCCAAATCTTTAATCTTCAACTACCTTCTTCATTCAGGAATAACAAACCAAGCAAATCTTACAAAAACCACTCAGTTACGATAGTTACGGTGTTTCAAATCTATCCCATGAAACCAAAATTTTACCACTAGTTTCCATTTCAACCCTGATAATCTGAATAATGTCAGACAACTGAGTTCGACAAAGCTTCATCCGAAATGACTGCCAATGGGTTATTGATAAAGAGAGAGAGAGAGAGAGAGCATGCAAACTTAATCTATCCAATGGGACGAGAAAATAATTGCACTGCGGTAGATGAGGCAAGTTGTAAATTATCTTGGTCCCCATATGTGTAAAGTAATTCTTTTAGGGTGATCTCAGAGATGACTTAACTTTGGGTGATATTCCTTTTATTTAGGAAATCTATCATGAAGGTTTTTAATTGGGACCAGAGCATCCAACAATGGGGCTTTGAAGGACATTGTTGTCCCGAGGAATCAAGCTAAAGTACAATGATTAGAATATCAATGAAATTGCATGTGGAGGTCCAACAAGGATTCCAAGTGCTGGTTTCAACACTATTTCATCAACCATGGAAACGCAAGTTTATGAAGAATTAAACCATGGATTGTTAAGTGGAAATTTCAAAAGACATTTTGATAGCATAGAAATTATGAAAACTCAATAGAAGTATAAGAAGCTTGATATGTTATTTTTAGTAGTGTAAAACAACACATCATCGCCATCGTCATCTAAGCCTCAATCCCAACCATGTCGAGGTCGGCTAGAATAATGACCTAAATACTATCAAAATTTTGAATAACCACTTGAAGCCCAAAAAGTTCATATGTTGTAGGTACTGATTGACTATGAAATACGATTACATTAATAAATAGAAAGAGATCAAATCAAAAGAAAAATATAACCATAATGACTGTTTTGACAGGCAAATTTTGGCAATTTGGGCGATTTTGAGAAACTGTGTAATGTCATTTGGTCTGTTCATTGGCCCAACATACAAAAATTTTGATGGAAACCCCTGCAAATTCACAGACCAACAATTTTCTGTGTCACCCCTTGAAGATTTGGAAATTTTCCTGGAAATTTCAACAATTTCCTAGAAATATTAATCCTGGGTTAACGTCTAGTTCAGTGGCAGTTACTCTATGATGTTATTTTTTCCCCGCAGATCACTAATATCCATTTCAAACAGCATTTCCTCATATGTGCCTCCATGAAGATCCAAATAAAAAATACACAAAGTTTCCCTTCATCATCTAGACCTGGTCGACCCCCCCCCCCCCAACACACACACACAAACACACAAAACCCTGACCCAAAGTGACAAAAAAACAAAACTGGAGGAGACACATGTTGACAAGCATTCCCATCTCCACTTAAATACAAGGGGTTTAATAGGGTTGATCCAGAGACCTCCATTGAGCAATCAGCCAGCCACAAGGCAAAAGCTGATAAGAGAGCGTAAACCTCCTTTAAAGTAAAGGCCGCAGCATACTTAAATATGTAGATAGTTCATTTTCCATCTGATCTAGAAATAATTTGACCAACTATTCAAGATTTCGATCTAAGTCATCTAACAAACATATGTACACCCGCTATAGGCCATCTCCAGTAGCCACCAGCATAACCAAAGAACTTTTGACCAGAGATAACATTAAAGTGAACATTCATGACACTTATTTTCACACTCCTAGATGAAGGCATTATACATGGCAGTCTGGCACATCTCTTCTAAATATATTTTTGTTTTGATTAATAGCATTAAGCATAAAAAACCATTTCAACACGGAAAAATCTCTGATATACTATAAGTTCCTCTTCACTGCTAGAAGATACAGAACGATCTGCCAATTTTCATGCCAGATTTGGTATAAGTTCTTTTCCTATTGTTTCTACTGGGAAGGTTCCTAAGTGTATCCCTTCTACACTCAGGATCTTATATACTAGCACTTGCACTTTTCAACTATCTAGATACACCTCCTGGATCCAGCATGAAAAAAATTCCTCTTAAAAAAGCATCCAAAAGATGTAGTGTAAGGAAAGCTTCAACCAAGAGTGGAAAAATGAACTGATAGCTCCAAGTTGAACAAGAAAGGGTTCTGACCCCAAAATGTCACGACCATAGTAACTCAGTAACTATGGCTGAAGGAATAATTTTGCTACAAACAACAGGAAGAGTGCCTAAGCCTCATTTTGACCAGACTGGATCAGTTATATGGATCTTTCTTTTATATATTTCAGAACTATGTCATATGTTCACTGAGGTGGAAAGAAACCGATTCATTAGTTATATCCCTGTTATTGTCAATCTGCGCCTTTCCCCCTTGTATCCTGCTTTCAGAATCACCTAGCTTATCCTGATAGGTACCTCTGTTGGCCGACATTGGGCACACTCACCATGTAAGACGACAGTCCTGCAGTTTTTGAGAGCCAAAAACACAATTCCATTCAGCACAACCCAGAACATAAAGAGGTATCAGAAAATATAACCCACAAATTATAAAGGCCACTATATACCCACCACCCCCAAGTAATAACAGCCAGACAAAATACCCAATCCAGGCACAAAAAGAAAGGTAGGGTACATTATCTTGATATAAAATCAGCTCCTCACCAAGAATTGGTTATTTTATTGTATTTTTATGCAAGCATTCCAATATGAATTCCCTAGCAATAAATAATAAAATATACATACAGTCCTAGTTAAGCAGGTTCACTGAAATAGCCATAACACCATTGTAGTAACTGAGAACGAATTTGGCTCTTTTATAAGGTGAGGCATAAGCTTTGAGGTGTGGCGCCTCATTTTAAAAAGACTAGACATCTGAACAAATAAAAATATATATGTGATAAAGTTCGAAATTCCAACCCAAATAGATCATGAAAATTACAACCATATAATACATGTTGTTAATTATTTAAGACAGAATATATACCATAATTACAAATATATTCAACATTTACAAAAATAATTATCCATCCCAAAAGTACATGCCAAATTAAATAAATGCCTTCGCAGAGGCACGAACTACAAATTGGGCTGCCAGACCTTTTTGTATAGCAAAGCCCACTAAAGACAAAATTAGAAGAAATAGATGATGGCCACTTCACATTCCTATTTATGATATGTTGTATGCGTCGTAGGAGGGAAATTGAGTCATCGGTGAGAACACCAAAGACATCAAAGGCAAAGGGAAGGAAATTATGATAGTTTGCTTCACACGCAGCCCCATGTTTACGAACTTTATGTGTGGCCGCATCCACAGCTGTCTGACCAGCCTTAAAGTTATTTGAAATATACCAAATCGTGACAAAAACATCACAAGTACAAATCAAGGAAGGTCACTAAGATTCCTATTACAAGTAGAGTAACACGAAAATAGCACATGAGGTTTCTGACTCCTTAGCCAAATCAATTACTTCCCTGATATACAACTTTAGAACATTGCTTTCACAGGTCATACCACCAAAATAATCATGACGTGCACTGCAGCTTTGTTTGGGATAAAGCACCTCAAAAGGGGCCTAAAGTCATTTCTATGTAGACTAACCACGTGGGCTAAAGCTAGTGATTCCTTCATTTTGCGTCAGTTTCAATGGTTTTCCATCCAACGGATAGATTCTGCTATTTGAAATTTAAGTCAAACTTGAAGGCAGCACTGGTGGAACAGAGCACTTCTTTCACAGTTATTTAGCACACTGAAACAACTTCCGCACTTTTTTCACACCCTACTCCAACAAAAGTAAAATGCACATACCCAAACAACTGTGTGGAATAACTCCCGACTCTTATTTCTCACAAATCAACTGTGTGTCCAAAGAAGCATCCCCTAATTCGGTTTATATTAAAAAAAAATACAGTGCAAATCAATCAGCTGAACGTCCCTAATAATACACCTAGGATATAGATCAGGTAGTTATTATGAGGAGTTGAAGTAACCTTGAATAAAAAGATCATTGCTCTCACCACTAGTGAAAGAAAAAGAAAATCCGTGGATCCATCGAAGCACAAGAGCAAGCTGGAAAGGACAAATATAACAGCAGCAGAAGAACCAAAGGCTTTCCGTACGGCTGACTGAGCCAAGTTTGTGCCTCAGCGCCTCAGTTTTTTAACAGCACCTGATGCATACACCTAAATTCCAGGCAATGAGGAGCCTGCCTGAAAGTGAGCCAGGGGGTGCCTCAACCTAATGCATAACGGGGTGCCTCAACCTAAGACAGAGCACTCAGGCCTCCTAGGGTGTTTCTTATAACGGGAGACCACATATAATTCTTTTCTGGGAACAGGACCATCTTCAGACCACAAGCTCAGATACCCCGTAGTGACCCACACACTGCCATGAGCAATAAGCAGCAAGAACTGCATCAACCATGAATGAGTCTGCTACTCTATGATCATCAAATTGACTTGGCACTTGGGAGATAAGATGTCCCATGACCTGCCCACCCCTAGAGCAAACAAGATTGACATGTCTATCCATGGTTCCTAATCTATACCCACCAGATTACGCCACATGACATCCATATCCTCATACACATCATGATACAATTTCAATACTCTGTAGCTAAGTCACCTGTTAAATTATAAATCCATGAGAACTGCATTCAACCAAATTGCGAAATTATCAGAAATTGAAGTAAACCAAGAAGAAACACTTCATCATCGACAAGAAAATGATAAAGGTCCGCGCTCCAGATCAATCCACCAAACCTATATTAAATTTTTATCGATGACTATGGTCTTTCAATCAAATTAATGCCTCTGTGTGCGTTTCTTCCTGCAATACCGGGCAATCCTCAAGAAGAAAATTATGTCCTGGAATATAGACAATTACAGATTACGTTCTTTAATAAAGAAAAGCAGCACAATTGAATATCGAGCGATTAGTGGCAAATGGAGAGCGGAAGAAAGGCGGCGAGAAAATCGCTACCTGATACGAGATAACGGTGGAGACGAGAAGCCGCGCCGCCTAACCAAGTGACAGAGGAGGCTCGCAGTGGGGATGGGAAATTGGGGCTACGGTGCTCCAATTAAAACTGCGATGCACAAGAGAATCACGCAGCACGACACAGGCAACGGTCGGAGAAAGGGGAGCAAGTGCCGTTTCGGTAGTTTGGCTGTACTAACGTAGGTGCCGGGGGGACAAAGGATGACCACAAGATGAAATGCCGAATGCGTGAAGTAAAAAATGTCGGTCTCGGGCCTAATTACGATCTCAATTTTTAGGGGAAGTTTAGTTTAAAAAATGAATGCATATGGTACATTGGATAATACTAGCTAAAATGCGTGCTAAGCACGTGAATAACAATTGAATTAGTACAATTAATTCTCTAATGTATACTATTATACATAATGATAATAAAAATGATGATTATTCAAATTTAATCTGAAAATTGATCTTTTTATGTGGGTCTGGGTTCAATATTAGTGATAACAATAATTACATACAACTTGGTAAAAGACCTCCATTAATGTATAGTTGACTCCTAATATGCACACCAAAAACTAAATATTATCGATTAACATTCGGTTGACTCCTAATATGCACAACAAAAACTAAAAATTATCAGTTAACATTCAGTTGACTCATTTTAATCTATAAACACACAAACATGCTAAATTGATTAATACACAGACATGTTAGATTGATTAACAGACATACATACTAGTACAACACAAGCATTGAATATATCAATGAGCACATAGCAAAGCTATTGAAGCACATACAAATGCATTTAGTCAGTTGACCATTTGATCTTGTAGCTTGTCATTACCAAAATCTGAACCAAAATTATTTTTTCGTTAGACTCATGATGATCACTAATTAACATGCTCCAATCTATATTTATATAAAATATTCTAAGAGAAAGCATTATGATAAAAAGCTTGTTGAGTCCTTCGAACTTGTAAGCACATAGATAGATTGGACCAATTAATACTCAGACAGAATGTTTGAACACACAGACAGACTGAGCTAATTAGCACTGAGATAGACTGATTGAGCATACAAATAAACTGGTTCAATGAGCACAGATAATGTATTATAACTCTGTTTAAAGACGATGATGTCAAAAACATAATTAGACTGGATTGATTAGTATGCAAACAGACTATTGGAACACACAAACTAGTTGAAACAATGAGCCTACTACCAAACTGTTAAAACACACATGGGTTGGTCTGATGAAAACACATATCTAAAGCCTAACACTTGTACAACATTTCTATCTTTTATTTCGCTTGAAACAAAGCGGTAAGCAGGTCAAAAAAATAGAAAAAAAGGCGGCAAGTAGGTCGATTAGCTCGCTCGCACACACCTGCCTCACTTTTATTATAGGTATATAGATATATATTCAAACTACTTAAACGCATAGACAAGCTAGACCTACGTGAATTTGATGCCTTTTTTAACTTGAAAGTAAAAAAAGTTCAAAACGTGATAGTTATACAAAAACTTTGTGTTAAAATAGAAAATTAAAAAAAATAAACACAAAAAACTGAAAATTGCAAAAAAAAACTACAAACATAAAATTTAAAAAATAAAACACAAAAAAAAAACTTAAAATCATAAAAAAAATTGCCAAGAAAAACAACTTGACAACATGCAAGATACTACTTTTTATTATAGATATAGAATAGATAATTTCATAAGTTAGCTAACATGGTGCTGAAGCTAGCAGGGTGACATAATGTATTAGAACAACCGGCATGTCACCCGTGCTTCTTCATATGGATACAAATTCTGGTCGTGGTAACAATAGATTGGATCTTTGGATAATATTCTGGTCTTGGGAACAATAGACAAAATAAATAATGAAATTTAGTAATTTATTCCAGTTGTAAATAACTACTTGTAGAATTACGCGTGTTTCCACTAAAGGATTATTCATAATTTATGTATATAACATATTGTCTTATTTATAGCCAGGGGCTAAACATATTTTTTTCCATTATTTTTAGAATTAAAATTTGGTCCCTTGCAAACTACATTTATATTTTTATATTTTTAAAATGACATGTTATACAAAAACACTCATATATACTATATAAGAAAGCTAGGGGCTAAATGTATTTTTTTTTCATTTTTTTTAGAAGTACATGCTAGTCTCATGTTCAAACTACACTTCTTTCAGTAGGTTTTAAAATTATATATGATGTAGGAAACATATCTATACTATGTAAGAAAGTATGTGAAGGGGCTAAATGTAGTTTTACATGATTTTTAGATATTACTAATTTATCCACTATGGCAAACTGTATTTTTGTCCTTACTTTTTTATATTGTATACTATATAAGAAAACTCATGCATATCGTACAACAAAGTTTGTGGAGGGACTGAATGTAATTGTTTCCATTAGTTCTTAGAATTACATAATTGTTACCCTTGTGTGCAAATTACATTTCTGCTTTCACTTTTAAAAAATATTTGCAATATAAGAAGGCACGTCTATACTTCATAAGAAAACATGTAGAATAGGTCAAATACAACCTTTTCTATTATTTTTAAAATTATAAAATTGGTCCTCATGAGTGCAAGTAACACTTTTGTCTTTATTTTTAAAACTATTATACTATATAAGAAACTCATGAAAACATCTAAATGTAGTGTTTTTAAGATTTTTTTACTAACAAATTCCCTAGTGTATAAAATATAATTCTTTTTCAATTATTAAAATTACGAATTGATCTTCATAATTTTTATGTCTAAGTTGAATAAAAATTTTGTTATTTTTTAAAATTACAAGTTGATTTTTTTGTATTTTCATAAGGCAAATGTACATAGCACCGGAGTATATCTAGTTAATAGTAACAAAAGTATATTTAAAAACATTATTTGCAATGTACATTATGTGCAAAAATTATATGTAAGAAAAACTACCCTATCCAAGATGAAATATATAGACAGTTTCGGTGATAATAATGATGCTTATGTAAGGGCTTTAAGGAATGAGCTCAGCGTGTCGACATGGTATCATAAATCTCTCGACCTCCAACACATGGTGATATCAAATGTGATGTTAAGTAATCTAATATATCCCTAGTCGTCCATAGTTTCTTTATTAAACAACTAAACGTGATATGTTAATGTGATTTGCATTTGCATATCTTCAGATATTTAAAGTGTGAATATGTGACGTCCTTCACCACACAAAGTGAGATTACTTAAAACAAAGCACATAATTATTACTAATTACAATATTTCTACAAAATAAGGTAAATGTAAACCATTTACACTTTAGTATATTAAGCAAAAGTATTTCATAAACAAGTCTTCAACTTAGGTCATCTATATTCATTATATACCAAAAAGATTACATCTCATGTTCACATGCTTTCAAGCTAGATATGTTACATTTTACAACTTGTTTATATGTACATGTCATTTATACACAATCATGGCATAAAGTCAAAATCTACATGTACAAAACCACAAAATCTCCCCAAAGACCCGAGAGTATAGGGACGACACATAGGACTTTTACTATAAAACTCTAACTAGTAGCATGTCCAACCTCTGACATCTATTGTTCACTTTGCTTCTCTGCACTTGCATCACGACCTCGACCTCCTCGTCCACGACCACTTAAAAAGTTGTAAAACCCACGGAGTGAGACCAAACGTCCCAGCGAGAGTTATAACTCTTCGCCAACGTCTATTATAAGCATAGTACTATGAAGACTATTGAATAAAGCAGGTAATACTATTTGAGCAGTCTAAGTAGTTACAACTGAGCATTATAACATTTTATACTATTAAAAGGAATATTAAGAACATGTATGAATGTTATAAACTAAACTATACAAGAAATAAGCATTGGGTCATCTAATGTCATTCCTATTTGACCTTAAAAAATTATACTACACGGCTATTTAACCATTTTTATGTCCTGATGATGTGAGGTGTACCACTCAAATCCAACCGATCACTGCTAAGTCAAAATCAATACCATACAAGATCAATAGAAGATCCAGACTCCATGATCATCACCAGCACTACTTGGCCAATTCAAGTCTGCAATGCAGTGACATATAGTCATACTGCTAAAAACAACAACTTGTAGTCAAGGCTATAGTCATGTGGAAACAACAACTCATAGTCAAGGCTATGGTCATGTAAAACAACTAGTTTGCCTTGGTACCTGGCACAACACTAGAGAACTACCTCACGCATGGTCGTTTTATAATAAATAATATACCATTAATTCAACAATTTAAGGATACAGGGAGTTATCTCCTTTGGTACCCTGCATATTCAATAATATGTGCTCCGAGTTTCCCATAAGAGTTACTCGTTTCACCATCCAGCTAAATACTGACGTTGAAGATGGATCGATGGTATAGGGAAACTACATGATTAGGGTTTCATATGATTAGATATGCCAATTAAGTATCTTTTAATGCATCAATCAAGTTACAACATATTAACCCTAAACAAACTCTACAAAATTAAGGTAGGATGCAACTTCAGAAGATATAAAATGTATGAAGTGAGAACTTGTCTCATCATCATATGGCACTTGTAATATTGTCATTCAAAGTTCATTAAAAATTTTACCTCACTATAGATAATCAATCCCTCAACGTATATATAAGGCACTTGTTAGGTCATTAGACCAATTCATATACTCATGCACATTCAATAACACAAAAAAGCTTCAACATTACTCATAATCACCACTCTATATTGTATAGGGCTCACCATATCATCCCCTTAGCTATGACATTCATCTCACATGCAAGTTAGTGTTACACAGTAGGAGAGAGAAAACACTATCATAGAACAACAATCTTCAAATAAAGTAAACACACTTATCATGTCATCACCAAATTGGGGTTAGGGTCTATATGTGTACCCGATTAGGGTTTCATAGCATCATACCACCTCTAAACCCTAATCCCATCACTTCCCATATTGTTGGAGAGTCAAGCAATATCATTGATGACTAGCCAACCATAAACACAACACTTTTAGGTGGCTCATTAATCTATGTACTGACCATGTTCATACTCACATGTATGTGCCTCACCTACTTACAATGCACATGTCTCAACCTCCCAACACATGGGTGTCGACCTGACCAGCAACGGGGTGTCGCAACCTAGACACAATACATGTGTCTCGACTGAGACACACCTCATTATTACGACCAAGACATAACACTACATGGCATCAAGATCATCATTAAAACAAGGTGTCTCAACTCCTTGGTAACATAGTGTTGCGACAGCGACACTTGAGACAGGTAACGGGACGTCGCGACCGCTACTCATGGTGTGTCGCGACCAAAACCTCCTAAGGTAGGTCGTGACCATAACATGCAGCATGACGCTACCAACTTGAAAACCAAGTGTCTCAACCTATAAACAATCACGTCTCAACTGCTACCAAGTTCTAAACAAGTTTTATGACATGTACACTTAGCCATCAGAGTTGAAATGTTAGCCATCTAAGCAGCAACAATGTGTCATGAACAAAATGATTGGTAGCAACCAATCTAAGGGTTAGGGAGGTGTCACGACCAAAACCACCTTTCATCCATTGTGTCCACTATGATGGAAGAACAAGAGTTAGTCTCGACCACCTGCTCAACACCATGGCAGATATAAACCAAGATCGTAAATAGATGGTTAACAACAAGGTAAACTGAACATCAACATGGTGAATAACACCCTGGTTCATAGTGTTCATCAAACCCTAAATGTGATGATGGAAGGTCATCAAATAGATATACTTAGAGAAGTGAAACCGAGTTTCTTAGGCATAAATAATAGATCAAAACTTCTTGTTTTTCAAGTATAACAAACCATGCATAAAGTAGTGTGAGATCGGGTATAAGGATGCACATAATAGGGTTAGGAAGAGTTATAAAACATGTCTGTTTTAAGTGGAAACAAACTCCTATGATCTCAAGCTCCAAAAGCTTCAACCAAGCTTTAGCACCTCGGTCAAATGTTCACCTCCAAGAATAATAAAGAGACCATCGTCACAAAAAAGCTTAAGAGGGATGAAAAATAGACCTAGACGATCCAAAGGAGAAAGAAGAAAGAGATGAAATCATCCTTTCAAATGGCCACCATGGGTGGTACACAACCCCAAGACTAAGAAGAAGATGAAGGAGTTTTAGAAAAGAAACTTGATTTAAAGAGGAAGATTGCTTACCAAGGAAAGATTCACCAAAAGTCGCCACCATAGATTACTTCTAGCACAACATCATTCCCAACTAAGGTGGATCGGCCACCCAAGGTCCAAGATCTGGCCTTCCTTACTCCTCAATCTTCCAAGGATGATCTCAAGGTAGAAAAGAGTTATGGGCAGAATAAGATTGCTTGCTTGTGAAGAGGATGGGTTATATAACCAAAGAAGAGAGAAGTTGTAACATCCCTGACCTGGGTTATGCCTTAACCCTAGAAGTTTTGCTTAAGTAAGTCATTTATATTCTTGTCTTTATCTTTTGAAAAGTAATTAAGGCTCAAGAAGAACTTATGTTTCAATTTTAGTCCTTTTTGAATAATGTTGAAAACAAAGTTTTGCTCGTTTTGGACTAAAGTGCAAATTACCCAAGTTGAGGGGATAACTTGCAAATGTTACATGATAAAATGTTCCTCAAGTGTTGAAGCATAATAAGAATGAGAATGATGCTGAGGTATGGCTTCCACAAGCCTGAGCACCAAGAAAGTGCTTATTAAGCAATGTTTGTGCATTAAAACCTAGTTTTGGTGTAATTTGCAATTTACCCAAAATCTAGGGTTCAATATGCAAAATACCACTTCTAGAGAGTCCCTAATGTTTCTTGGTATCAATTAGAAACAATAAAATCAGAGGGGCATCTAATTTGAATCTCTTTGGGGGAGAGAGAATCTTGATATTAAAATAATCAAGATTTAAGCATAATTGAAACCCTAATTCAATTTAATGCAAAAATAAATATATTAATGGAAGTGCCCTTCAACCAAAAATGTGATGGTTGAATTTATATAAGTATGGACGTCCTTGTTCCTTGAAATGGCACCGAAATATCTAAATTGAGTGGAGAGCCCACTCACATTAGTTAAAGAAAAAGTAATATCCACTAATTTTTGGATATTATTATTACATTGATTAATGTGCTTAATTGTTTTCTTTTAATTCATGGATAAATAAGAGGATTTTGAAGGGGAGGATGATGGATTCGTATGCAAGGAAGTGAGGGGGATAAGTGGCACCAATTTAGGGAATTGAAGGATTTTTATAACACTTTCTCTCTCTTGAATTTCCCTTATATACACTCCATTCTTTCACCCACATGAAAGGCTTTTTCAACTCTTCTTTCTTTCCTTGCTTTGGTCAAACACAAGGGAGCTTAGGAGCAATAGGAGGACGTACCCCAACCTGTAGGTGAGCTCCTTAATCATCTTCAACCTTGATTTTATGGTGGAAATCGAAATTCAATGCTTATTTTCTTCTTTTCTCCATTCATTAATCTTCAACTTTAGCCATTCTTTTCACTCAAAGACTTGAGGACGGACCTTGGGAAGTTTAGTAAGCTTGATTCACCATTAAATACGTAAATCTTGAAGCTTGGATTCAACTTTGAAGGCGGGTTATATAACTTGAACCCTTAAATATTATTATTGATTTCATTTCTTCATCATATGTTGGTTCCTTTTTCTTTCTTGAATTCCCTTTTGATTAATTGTTGAAATCACCACAAAGATCACAGAAAATTTCGAAGGTTTTAAGCTTGAAGATGATGATGTCATCTTAGCATACACCTCAAGAAATATCAGGTTTAAGCGGTTTCAACTTGAGACCAATGGGTCTCAAGACCGATTGAAACCAAACGGTCTCAAGACCATTTGGGTGCAAACGGTATCAAGAGCGTTTGGAGATACTTGTTGATGTAGTTGGATGTTGATCCAATGGTTCTAATTGATTGACTCACAATAGGTTCAGTGATGGATAATACACTAATTACAAACTCTAATCGAGTTGAAGTGTTGAAACCCTAATTGAATTGAATCAATTTCATGATTGATGGTTCAAACGGTCTCAAGACTGTTTGGAGGCCAAACGGTCTCAAGACCATTTGGAGGTCAAGGGTTGTGATGGATGGTTGGAGATCCAAGGGTTATAATTTGATGTACTCTCAATGGTTCAATTGATGAATGATTCAATGATGCAAACCCTAATTGATTGGTTGAAGAAAACCCGAGATGATCCTTTCAGTTTCAAGGTAATTTGGACCAAACGGTCTTGAGTCCGTTTGAGTCCAAACAGTCTTGAAACTGTTTGGAATCAAACGGTCTTCAAACCGTTTGAGATCAAACGGTCTCAAACTGTTTGGAAGTCCAATTAGTTTCAAGGTTGATTTATCCAATCGGTTTCAAATGTAGATGGGTCCAATCGGTTTCAATGTACATGTAATCAAACAGTTTCAAGGGTAGAGTGCCCAAATGGTTTCAAAACCATTTGGAGGGCAAACGATATCAACCTTAGATGCCCAAACGATTTCAAAACCGTTTGGAGGGCAAACAGTTTCAAAACTGTTTGGAGGTTGAGGGGTCAAAACCATTTGGAGGTTCAATGCAATCAAAACCGTTTGAAGACCTAATGTGATGAAAGATCAATTAACCCCATGATTGTTAATGATGTATATCAAAGATAATTACAATGGTTGTACCTTTAAGGTACTAGGGTGATTAGTACCCTTAGAGGGGTTAACCTTTTATGCTTATGGAAGCGATATCTTAATACACTATGCTAACCCTAAATGTATGTACTTGAATGAAGGGTTGACCTAATCTAATAAAGCTTGAAGTAATCAACATCCTAGAGAGGGTGAGAGAGAGAGGAATTCATACATGTATAATAATCATGTAGTGGTTAAGCCTCAACACTTTTAACATGAATAAAATATGTAATTAGGGTATGATCCTTGATAAAGAGATCATGAAACCCTAATCGAGAAGGTTGATGAGCCCTAACCCTAATTTAGGGCAATGCTAGGTGAAACCATAATCTAGGGTAATGGTGTAACCCTAATTTAGGGTGATGATATGAGAAATCCCAATTCAGGGTAATATAATGAAAAACCCTAATTTAAGAGGATGCTTCATGAAACCCTAATTTTGGGTTATAGTGCATGAAACCCTAATCTTAGGCAATATGATGATAAAACCATAACCCTAATTTTGGGCTATGGGTTGAGAAACCCTAATTTCAGGTAATGTTATGTGAAACCCTAATATAGGATGATGTTATGTGAAATCCTAATGTAGGGTGATGTTATGTGAAACCCTAATTGATAAAGATGGGAAACCCTATTCCTAATAATGGAATAGTGACTAATATATTGATAAGTGAAACACCTAAAGTGGTTGATAATGGATAACCTTATATCAATAATGCCTTAACCTGAGATGAGTCCATATCATTGATAATGGTTGAATATTTCAAATAAGTGACTTATGACCAATATATTACATGATAAATGTGATGAACTGGTGCATAAAGTATTAGGATGGGAAATAACCTAATACAAGATAAGTTGATGAACTTAAGTAGGATAAAAGTGATGAGGAAAGTGATACATCAAGACATGATAGATATCACATTCAGCACCTCAAGGTTAATATACCTTAATGTACCTTAAATCCAATATACTTAGATGAGTAACACATGAAGTGTGTCATGTCAATTGTTACATTGAGATGTAATGCACTTTGATAAGTGAAAGCTAACATACCTTAAGAAAAGGTTAAGCCAAGTTAATGAAGTATGATGTAATCATATTCTGGTAAAGTTGAGAGAGGAACTCATATCTTGTGTTGATAATTCATTTAATGATAAATGATGAGAATAAATAAGAATGATTGAATACTTTTGTTATCAATGTTGGCTCTTAGCTATGTGGTGTAATGAATTAGGGCTTTATCCTTAATAATATGATCTTGAGAACCTAAATGGTTAATAATGGAAAACCCTAAACCTAATGAAGGGTGATGATATGTAAGAGAAACCCTAATCGATAAGGAAGGGAAACCCTAACCCTAATGATGGGAAGGTTGTAATTCTTTTGTTGTATAAACCTTGTAAGGCATGTTAAATACTTGAATAAAAGTATAATGTGCAATGGCCTTGTGAGCCATGTGAATAGGTTGTTGCCTAGTGAGAGGTGACAAGATGTGCAATGGCCTTGTGAGCCATGTGAATAAGTTGTTACCTAGTGAGAGGTGACAAGATGTAATGGCCTTGTGAGCCATGTGATAATTTGTTGCCTAGTGAGAGGTGACAAGATACTTAATGGGCCTTGTGAGCCATGTGATAATTTGTTGCCTAGTGAGAGGTGACAAGATACTTAATGGACCTTGTGAGCCATGTGAGATGCTTGTGTGACAAGTATCCTGAATACCTCGGTCAGATGACCTGGAGGTAATAGTTACCTGATAAGTGGTAACCATGTTCAGTGATGAACTAAGGGTTTGTGTGATACCCCGCCATCACCCAGACAACGAGATGACATGCGAAAACATGCGAAACCTCATCTTATCGAAAACACGAATTAATTAAAACTGATTTTAGAAAGCATACTCTAGGAAACTTTTGCATCTTGATACTACAGAGAAAGCATGTTATAAAAATATTTACAGGCTTTGATATATGTTCATCGCTTATCGGAGCTAGTTGTACCGTCAGCACCAGAGTTCATCACCTGTTTATATATATATAACGGGCCACATACGGCTAGTAGCAGGATAAACCAAAATTACAACAGCTAGTCATCGTGAAACATCGTCGAACACCTCCGAGGACCTGAGAGTACAGGGATGACTCTAGGACTCTACTACAAAACCACCAAAATAGCAACATGTCCACCTCTTGTCTTCTACTGCTCTTCTTGCTGCTCGGCCGCAACCTCACGACCACCACCACGTCTAGAGCGATCACCTAAAAAAGGTGTAAACCAGCGGGGTGAGACACACAGTCCCAGCGAGAAACATAACTCACCGCCGAAACTATAAAACCTCAGAAGGTTAAGGCAACAACATCAATTAATTGATAAAGCGTATAACAAGAGTAGCATACTGAGTAAGGCTATTATTTACCATCACTCTTACCAAGATATCCAGGAGGCATATAACCAAGCATTTCTTTATGGAAAATGATTGACAAGATAAGCTTTATAAGAACTTATCACAAAATATAAGGATCATACACGTAACTGCAAGGTATAACTAGATCATCTATATAAGTACAAAGCCTCAATCAATGTTTAGTGTTTTTCTCTAAGCAAGATATACTATTTGGCTGGATTACGTTTTATTATGCCCTGAGGAAGTGAGTCTTCCCTGCTCAAATCCAACCATTGGCTGTGAAGCCCAATCCGGTGCCATACAAGGTCTAAGGAGATCCAAACTCCATGACCTCACCTTCTCGTGGTTAGTACACAAATCATCAAGCAAGATCGCAGTCTTATGCTTATAGGGCCTCAGTCTCTGGGTCAGCTCCGCAAGCTACCCATCTCTCTAGCTCACCTCATCATAGGTGCTAGTACATACATATGAGCCATGAACGCATCATTCTCATCATCACATATCTTGAGGCATGGGTATGTTCACCATGCTCCATATATCCCGAGTCTACAACCACTATTGCACTCAAACCCTCCTATTTTAGGCTAGGGGAAACCTCGCATATTCAACAATATGCACTCCAGGTAATCCCACAAGATAAACCTGTTTCACCATCACCATGATACTGACAATGATGGATCTATGGTCAGGGCAAACTACATGATATGTTCATCTATAGTTAATTAGTATATTTTAAGCCAATTGTTGAGGCAACCAAAGTATAACATAGCCTTATAGAATTACATCATTATTGCCATCATCATACTGTCATGGGACCTCAATCCCTCATGATATTAACCACTGCCTCTCAAGGCATCATCATCATGCAACAACATGATGGGAACGCATCCCTTATCTCATCATCAGAGGATAACACCTCAACCAGACACTCAACCTTATATTAGGTCCTCAGACCTATCAACTTGTTATCTCATTATCA
Source organism: Alisma plantago-aquatica (assembly GCA_963693085.1). NCBI lineage: Eukaryota > Viridiplantae > Streptophyta > Magnoliopsida > Alismatales > Alismataceae > Alisma > Alisma plantago-aquatica. Next base: position 440,734,646 of record OY856409.1, on the reverse strand, counting down.
CATGGTGCTACTCAAGCACATACATATCATAGCTCTTACCAGACTATGAATCCACATAAAAATACCTGCATGGTTAGTATACACATCCATAGAGATAACTGAAGTCATCAAGATTATCATGCTATCAAGTATAAAGCAACATCCATGAGTATATTACACATAAGCTGTAGAAAGCATAGTTTCATCATCATTCATAAGCATATATCATGCTCCATACATGTGATCATATGCATGTGTCACATTATCATGTGTAGCAACATCATATGCTTCCAAGCTTCCTGGTTCACAACCTATCATCTTAATCCATTATCATATATACAGGATTCAAGGTGATTGCATCATGCCACTTGTATTATCATTATTAATAGAGAACTATCAACTATATACATTCTGGGTTATTATAACCCTCACCAAAGCTCCTGCAACCCTCACTATAGGTATGGCGATCAGCGCCAACCCTCACCAAAGGGTGTAATGGCTAGGGTTCCAAGCCCTAAAGCACATGTGCCATCAGAACGACCAACAACATATCATCCCATCGTGCATCAGGGATCCTATCGTGCACTAGGGTTAGGGTTTCTATCGGCCAACCCTCACCAAAAGAAGCATGTCGACCAGGAGCATGGCACCCAAGACGCCCTATCATTCAACGATCACCCATATCGTTCAAAGGACCCTTATGTTGGCCAAAGCACTCTATCATCCAAGAGCATGGTAACCACTAAGGCACCATATCGACCAACTCACATAGGGTGTGTCGGGAAAACACAAACCCATGCTCGACACAAGGTTACCCATCTTAACTCATATCGTCCAAGGAAGAGGCTAGGATTTCGCCCACCTATAACAAGCAACATCTTAAGAAGACCTATCGTCCAACTAGGTCAAACACCTCATACCGGCCACCACTAAGGCACCGAACAGGGTTCCACCATGCACCCACCATATCGGGCAGCACAAGACTACTTCATATCGGCCAAGAGATATCACAAGGTGTGTCGTGCAAAGCACACATCAAGGTGTATCGCCCAATCTCCAACTCCACCAAGGGTATTGGTCAAGTTAACTAGGCATATCGGCCAAAGGTACAACCCAAGACAAGGCTATCGGGCAGCACTACTCCAAGGTCATATCGTGCAAGGCATAACCCAACATGGTCATCTTCAACCTTAAGCACAAGGGCACCAAACCCTAATTGATCAAGAAGATCGGCTCACCTCTCAACAACCAAGAGAGAGGGGCTTTGCACAGCCTCTATCAAAAATCGGGCAACTTACAAGGACCAACCTCAACATAGGTCATCACATATCGAAGAGCTCACCTCTCAAATCCATGGTGAGAGGAGGGTGTTGCCCCAGCAACTAGAATGTAGACTCACCTCTCAACTAAAATGAGAGAGGGGTATTGCCTACATCACTAGAGCTCAAACTCACTTCTCTAGACCAAGGAGAGAAAGGGGTGTTGCCACCAAAGAAAACCCTAAAATATGGTTCGGCCAACTAGATTCAAAGGTATGTAAGACATCAAAAACAACATGCTCACCATATCCATAAGATCAACAATATGTACTAGAGCAAGAAACATAATGTTACGACCCCATCTGAGCTTAACTGGTAAACTAGGGTTTACCTAGACAATCACAAAGATTAATTAGAATAATCATTCTTGAAATCTAATTAATGACAATAAAACAATTAGGATGTTTTAACTATGATAATAAGTCTAAATGTTCTTTTGTCTTGAGAATTAGGGTTTGAGAAGCATAAACCCTAATCGGCCCAAAATAGGGTTTTGATAATGCTTGAATACAGAATTTGATAAGTAGAATGTCTCACTAAATGATTTTTAGTATTTTATGTGTAACTCTGATTTACTTCAAATTTGGATATGATTTAGATATATAAAATTTGAACGACATTGGAAAATATCAGAATTTTTGAAGAATGCTCTGACCTGTTTGTCGGCCGAGTTTCAAACTCGACCGATCACATTTCCAGAATTTTACAGCAGTGTGGTAATTGAATTTTATCTTTTTATTGGTATATCCAATTGATCTAAAATTTTAACAGTATTTGATAAATACAATTTTAGACACTCTGTTAAATTGGAATAATTTTAGGATGACTTTTGAATCCCTACAGTAAGGGTGTCGGTCGAGTTTGTGCAGGACAAACTCGGCCGAATATTCTGCAGACTGCAATATAGCAGTGCACTGTTCGATTTTTAATTAATTATTGGTAACTCCAAATGATCCCAAATTTTAACAGAAGATCTATAGATCAATTATAAACAACGTGCTAAATTCCCATAATTGTTGGAGGATGTTTGATCTCTGAAATAAACGAATTACAGTAACTTTTGTATAACTGAATATTCAGCCAATATAATTAAAGTTAAGTGTTGGGTCAATATGCAATTGACCCAAGCAGCTCAATTGACTTATATGAACGATCACACACACAAGCAGCTCTCATTTCTCGTCATCCATTCCAGAGAAACGAGCTTCTAGAGAGAGAGGGAGAATTAGGGCTTGAGTGGAGAAAGTGGGGGAAATTCCTGAATTAGGGTTTTGCGATTCCAGGAAGGGTGAAATCAAGTAAGTTCGGATTCCTTGCATAGACTTTTATGGTGAATCTTCTCTCTTATGTCAAGATTCCGTCCATGCTCTGATTTGATCCAAGATGATGTCGAAATCCCCTCTTTTCTCACCCTTCCTTCATAATTCCTCTTTTTCAAGGTTTCCGAGTTGAATAGAAGAAGAATTGGGAGATTTGCTAGGGATTTGATGGGAATTCGAGATTCCCTGAGTTGAGCTGCCGTTGTGAGGTGTTTTCACACCTTAGGGTGAGTGGGTTCTTCCTTCAAACATTCTAATGCACGAATTTGATTATAACATCCAAATCCCTAAATGCTTAGCATGTGAATTCTAAATCCTGAAATGTCCATATGATTTAAGTTATTGTAAATTGATATGATATGGATTCCTTCTCTGTTTGAATGACTCCTAAATGGTAGATTCATATCAGATACGTATGCAACACTTCCTATTGAGGATGCTTTTAGATTTATATCAAATGATGTAATTAGGGTTTGACCTAATTGGGATATCGCTAGAGTTTCAACCTGTTTGAAAAGGACTAGTTATCCTATAAGTGGTTAGGATGTACCTCGTGAGTTATCTTAATTGAATCTTATTCTGGATACATGATATCGCAGTGATGATATGGAAAACCTAAATTTAGTTAAATTTCCATGGTTTCATGTCTATAGTGATTGCATACGATTTGTTGGATACAATCTTTATTTAGTGAATGCTTATATCTTATGAAATCCTTATGAGAGCCATGTGACAAGTGAATGAGGTAAATGAAAAGGTGAATGAGGCAAATGCAACCCTAAGAGTAGGGTGTTGGCGTGTGATGAATGAATAAGGTAGAAGAAACCCTAAGGATAGGGTGTTCAATGAATCATGCTATGGTAATATGAAAGGTCTCGATATGAGATGTGGTGATGCTTAATTGTTAAATTGTATGTTTCTAGTGCATTTAACTTTATATGCTTGTTCTCTCTGAATTGTTATCTACATACTGCAGGGATTCTTATGTTTCAATATATATATATATATATCTCGGAAATTGCAGGTGATGAAATATGATATGCCCTAGAAAGGGATGTTACTGAGACATGGTATATGTTGAATACATGAGCTTTGATATTTATTTGTTAATCAAGTATAGACCTAAGTGCCCTAACACCGTAGAACCCCTAACATGTGTCTGCAATTTAGGGGTGAAACTCGTGTTGCAACATTATCCGTGCGATGTCATGGAGACACGAGGATAGTAAGGCAGTGTCCAACAACAACACGTGCTTGTGTCACGGTGGCACTGGAGGAAAGTGGGGGTTATTGCAACATTATCCGTGCGTGTGTCATGGAGATAACCCCGTGAGACTCTCTACCTGTGTGCTCAGGTTTGCAGAGTCTGGAGCACACGTGGTTGTGCAGCACACGTGGTTGTGCATTGAGGCCGTGGAGCTTGGGGTCCTGTAGCAGAACAGGGCCGAAGTCAGACTTAGCATTTCCCGGGTGTGTCGCTAAGTCTTGTACGGTGGGGCCGTAGCATGAACTTGTTACGGATCTTTATATGCAGAGTACACTGCATATATTTAGGGCATAATCTAAAATATGATCATATAGGTTCACAGAGTTCCTTATAAATGAAAGAGTTAAGAAAGACTAGAGCATAGTTTTCTAATAGTTATTCTTTAGATGCAATATTTATATTCTTTGCTATTTCAATTATATAGTTTTAGAACTGTTCAGTGTAGTATTTATTGTTGTTAAATTTCACATCATTTACTCAAATTATATCTTTGATCACATTAGTGCATTAGTCTGTTTCCATGAAGTACTCATTCACTGAGCGAGTAGGCTCACCCCTCTACTCAAACATTTTAGGGTTAATCGCGTGGACTTGAAGATGGTCAGAACATCAGTGTAGACCTGCCACAGGAGTCAAGTACGAGACTAGTTGAGTCAGTCGGTCCTTGTCACTCTAGGTCCTCAGTAAGAGATAAGAGAGAGAGTTGTAATTACGATGTGTAAAATTGTTTCTCTTTGATATGTATGCTTATTAGCTAGTTTCATATGCATAATGAGTGAGAGGCATTATGAATGTTTATACATGTATCTTTGCTATTAAAGTCTGATTAATAAAAGAAGTGTTCAGATTCCTTTGTTAAGATGTTTGTGTGGTTCAATGCGATGAAACAAGAGTTTAAAAGAAAAGAAAAAGTTAAGGGTGTTCTTTGTGTTAATTATAAATCCCATCTTACGCCCTAATCTCATGATTTGAGGAAATTGTGAGGTCGGGGTGTAACACATAACATGCATGGCCGATCATCAACATATAGGAAATATGCAACATAAAGAGGGTAGTATAGCTAGGGTTAGAAGTTATATAACCGGTCTTAAGAAAACTCTTCAAGCTCCAAGCTTCTAGCTCCTTGATCCAAGCACACCACTTTCAGCCACTTCAAGAAAAGGAGCAAGAACCATAACCACCATGGCCGAAGAGTAGGCAAGATGGAGAAGAAGATGCTAAGGAGAGAGGGAAGATGCTTACCAAAGAACAAGACCCACCTAGGGTTCGACCACCAAGCTAGAGGAAGAAGAAGATATCTCCACCAAGGGGAAAGGATCGTCCACCAAGCTCTCCAAGGAAGGTGTGTCGTGCACACAAGGAGGGAAGAGCAACAAAAGAGCTAAAGGGTTTCCAAGGAAGAGAAAGGCAAGGCATATATATATGAGGGTCAAGGTTAAACCAAGGAAAGGTGTCATCTTACCAAGGGACACTTGTCTACATGTTTTACCACCTTGCAAACCTCATGCACATGACATGCCACTACTCAACCAACGTTTGGCCACATGTCCAAGCTAGGGTGACACAACCAAGGCAAGGAGGTCAAACAAGGTCAAAGGCTGACACACCCATGGGTGATACCCTATGGCCGACATAGGGCATCCTTGCCCAATACAGGGCTCAACCAAGAAAGGCAAGGCCCAAACTAGGGAAAACAAGGCCCAACAGAGCTCAACCAAGCCCAAGGAAACTCAAGGCACAAACCCAAACCTTCCTCTCAACCCTAGAGGAAGCAAAGAGAGAGAAAGACATCTCTCAAGGTGGCAAACTTGCTCTTCAACCCTAACTTCAGTTATTTTGCAAGTAGCACCACCAAAACTCAACGAAACACAAGCAAACCCTAATCACCACTAAAGGTGATTAGCAAGCAACCAAGCACATGGTTTAAGCAAAACAAATAGGGTAAGCCCAAAACGGAGGTCAGGGTCCTTACAAGCCATAAACCTCTACAAAGGGATTTCGTCCCCGAAATCCGAAGAGAAAAGCGAGGGATACTTCTGTCTCATTTCTTCCTCAAGCTCCCACGTGGCTTCCTCAACACCACGATGATACCAAAGAACTTTCACAAGAACTAAGTCTTTCCTTTTCAGCTTCTTTACTCTTCTGTCAAGGATCGCCACTAGACCCTCCTCATAGGTCATGTCTTCATCAAGCTCAACCTCAACTAGCTGTATCACTGTCCCTGTGTCTGGATGACTTTTCTTTAACATACTGACATGAAACCCTGGATGCAACATGTGCAACTCTGGCGGCAACCCTAACTTGTAAGCTACCTTGCCAACACGTGCTATTATCGGGTATGGCCCCATATACCTGGGTGTCAGTTTGCCTTTCTGGCCAAACCTTAGTATGCCTTTCCAAGGTGAGACCTTGAGATCCACTTTGTCTCCCACTTGGAACTCTAAAGGTCGTCGACGATTGTCTGCATAAGACTTATGTCTATCCTGTGCTATTTTTAACTATTGATGTATCACTCTGATCTTTTCTGTTGTCTGCTGCACTAATTCAGGACCCATGATACTCACCAGACTCATACCAGCATAAAGGAGATCTGCATTTCCTTCCATATAGAGCCTCATAAGGAGCCATGTCAATGCTTTGCTGGTAACTATTGTTATAAGCAAACTCTATCAAACTGAGATGTACAACCCAACTTCCTAGGAACTACAAAACACAAGCTCGGAGAAGATCTTTCAAAGTCTGAATAGTCCTTTCAGACTGTCTATCCGTCTGAGGGTGGAAGGCAGTGCTAAACCTCAACTGCATTGCCAACGCTTTAAGCAACTATTCCCAGAAACGACTCATGAACTGAGGACCCCTGTCAGAGACTATCGTTGCTGGTACGCCATGCAAACACACTATCTCATCTACATATATCTGAGCAAGCTTCTCTGTTGTATATGTCGTCTTTACCGGTATGAAATGAGCAGATTTTTTTAGCCTATCCACTACTACCCAAATGGAATCATGATTCCTAGCTGTCTTAGGTAGACCAACTATGAAATCCATGGTTATGTGATCCCATTTCCATTGTGGTATCAGCATGGGTTGTAATGTACCTACCGGCTTCTGATGCTCAGCTTTAACTTACTGACATACTACGCACTTAGCCACAAACTCAACTACATCCTTCTTCAAGCCAGACCACCAATACAGATCTTTCATATTACAATACATGTTGGTGACTCCTGGATGCATAGCATACATTGATGTGTGTGCTTCCTCAAGCACTAGCTTTCTTAGATTATCACTATCGGGGACCACCATCCTACCATGATAGCAAACTAGTCCATCATCAAACTCATGGAACCCATCACGCTTTTCGTTGCCAAGCTCTGACCTAATCAACTACACTGTATCATCTGCATGATGTACATCTTTGATCTGTTGTCTCAACGTAGGCTTGACTTGCATATGTGCCAACAGTCCTGTCAACAAGGAAACTTCCAACTCCACATTCATCTACCGTAAGGAGACAAACAAATCTCGCCTATTGCATACCAAGGAACTCAATTGTGCCTTCTTCGTGGAGAGAGAAGAAGACTTTCTGCTAAGCGTATCAGCTACCACGTTTGCCTTACCAGGATGATACTCAATGTTGCAATCATAATCATTGATTAGCTCCATCCAACGACATTGTCGCATGATCAACTCATTCTACGAAAAGATGTACTTCAAGTTCTTATGATCTGTAAAGATCTGACATACTTCCCCATAAAGATAGTGTCTCCAAATCTTTAACACATGGACCACCACTGCCAACTCTAAATCATGTGTCGGGTAGTTCTCCTCATGTTTCTTAAGCTGTCGTGAAGCAAAAGAAACCACATTATCCTCCTGCATCAATACGCAACCTAAGCCTTTCTTGGAAGCATCGCAGAAAACAACATAGCCCTTCCCAGGCTCTGGCAGAACTAGCACTGGAGCACTAGTCAGCTTCTCCTTCAATGATCATACCAGACAAAAGGTACATCCTTCCTGGTCAACTTTGTCATCGGCAACACGATTGCATTGAAGTCCTTGATAAACCTCCGGTAGTATCCTGCCAAACCCAGAAAACTACGAACTTTCGTCGGCGTCTTTGGTTGCTCCCAATCTGCAACTGACTCCACCTTCTTAGGGTCCACTCTGACTCCTTTTGGAAAGTCACTTCTTTCAACCAAAACTCACACTTACTAAACTTGTCATATAACCGATGTTGGTGAAGAAGAGTCAATGCTTGTCGAAGATGTTGTTCATGCTCTTGACTGTCCCAACTATAGATCAAAATGTCATCTATGAAGACTACAAAAAATTGATCTAGAAACAGATAGAACACTCGGTTCATCAGATCCATGAAAGCAGCATGTGCATTGGTTAGCCCAAACGGCATAACCACAAACTCAAAGTGACCATACCTCATCCTAAACATTGACTTAGGTATGTCATCTGCCTTAATCTTCAACTGATGATATCCAGACTGTAGATCGATCTTTGAGAACACTGTAGCGCAACACAACTGATCAAATAGATCATAAATCCTCGGCAGCAGGTACTTATTCTTGATCGTTACTTTGTTCAATTGTCGGTAATCTATGCATAGCCATATCGATTCGTCCTTCTTCTTAACAAACATCACTAGAGCACCCCAAGGCGACGTGCTCGGTCGGATGAAACCTTTCTCCAATAACTCATGTAACTGCTTCTTCAACTCTGCCATCTCTGCTGGAGCCATCCTATATGGTGTTTGTGCAACTGGCTATGTTCCTGGTACCAGATTGATCTCAAAATCAATCTCTCGAGGTGGGGGAACACCGGGGAACTCATCGGGAAATACATCTGCAAACTCTCGGACAACCGTCACCTCCTCAAGGCTAGGACCTTTCACCTTGGTATCCACAACGTGAGCTAAGAATGCCTTACAACCTTGCCACAACAACTTCTCTGCCACCATCACTGACACTAGACATGTCAGAAGAATCTTCCTATCTCCTTGGAAGATCCACTTCTCTCCACCGTCATCAAACACTACCTGCTTGGAACCACAGTCTAACACGACCTTATACTTCTCTAAGGTATCCATCCCAAGGATCACATCGAATCCATGCATATCAAGTGGTATAAGATCTACTTGTATACCGTGTCCTGAGAAAGACAGAACACAAGATGGACACTCCTCTCGAAGCATCGAGGAACCATTGATAGGGGTTTCTAACAAAAGGCTATCTTTCTTACAACTAACAGGTAAAGGATAGCTAGCAAGCAGACTATGTGCGATAAAAGAGTGTGTAGCACCCAGGTCAACCAGAACATATATAAAGCAAGAAGAAGACAAATCAGAATGAAATAACTCCATCTGACATGTCACTACTCGCATGTTGACTATCGCCTTCGGCTGACTCATAGCATAGAATCGAGCCATTGCTTGTTTTCCACGTCCTCTACTTCCTTGAGCAGACGATCCTACTTGTGATGCTTGGCCACGTCCTCACCCTCTACTACCACTGGGTTGCTGTCTGTCTGACCCTTGTTGACTCTGTCTTAGTTGTTGTGTTACTTCAACATCTTTTCTTGGGCAATTTGACCTCAAGTGCCCAGTCTGTCCACAGTGATAACATGACCTGCCTTTTGTCTACGGCCTAGATGGCCCTGTCACTGCCACAAAAGTTGTACGATGCACCTTCGATGGCAAAGAAACATAACCTCTTCCCTTGCTCGGAGACCATTGTGATGGTACACGAGAACTCTGCATTGTGGAAGGTGATGAAAACCTTGGCTTCTTGAAGCCACCAGATCTCTGTCCCTAGAACTGAGCAGACCTTTTCCTGGTCATGGACTCCCTTTTCTCCCTGACAGGCCATTCAATCCTGCGGACGGACTCCACGAATGTGGCAAACTGCTCCCGATTTTCCAAAGCAGCAGCAGGTGTCGACAAATCAACACTCAAACCTTTCTCAAACTACATGATCCACTCATCATCTGTCACCTCCATGTGAGAATAAAACCTCAACAAGTCCATGAACTTGGCTTCACACTCAGTGATGCTCATCGATCCTTGGCGTAGATGTTCAAACTGGTTGATCTTCTCGTCTAGATACGTCTTCGGGAAGTATCTGCTGACGAACTCTCGCTGGAAAACCTCCCAACCGATCTCCTCACTGGGTCGCTTCTCCTCCTCGATGGCCCACCAGTGGCCAGCACTACCCTTCAGAAGGTAGACAACATGCTTGACTTTGTCCGCTTCGGGGATGTCGAGGATCTAGAAGGCCTTCTCAAGACCTGTCACCCACAGATCATCATCTGTCGGATCAGTCGTTCTAGCATAATCCGAAGCTCTGACTCGGTGAAGCCGCTCAAAGGTCTTCCCAATACCCGATGTTTCACCATTGGGAGCCTGTGCCCTTGGCTAAGGTACTAGCAACCTTTCCACCATGTGGTTCATCATAGTCATCAATTGCCCCATAAGATGTTGGTAGGCAGAATTTTCGAGAATGGTTGGGTCAAGTTGGGGGACCTTAGGCACCCGATTTTCTCATGTCTCCCCTCCTGCTCCATCAACTGATGCAGCATCGCTGCTCTCGTTAGCATGTTCTTCATGGTTTCCAGACATCTTTAAGTTTATCTTCCGCTGAGGGCAGAAGGTTTTTGTAAGAAAATCTAGAAAACTCACAAGAACAGACGAAAACCTAGTCCTAGATCCCTGTAGACTCAGCGAACCTAGAGCTCTGATACCAAACCAACTGTGACACCCCGCCATCACCCATACAACGAGATGACACACGAAAACATGTGAAACCTCATCTTACCGAAAACACGAGTTAATTAAAACCAATTTCGGAAAGCATACTCAAGGAAACTTTTGCATCCTGATCCTACAGAGAAAGTATGTTATAAAAATATTTACAAGCTTTGATATATGTTCACCGCTTATCGGAGCCAGCTGTATCGTCAGCACCAGAGTTCATCACATGTTTATATATATATATATATATATATATATATAACGAGCCGCATATGGCCAGCAACAGGATAAACCAAAATTACAACAGCTAGTCATCGTGAAACGTCGTCGAACACCTCCGAGGACCTGAGAGTACAGGGATGACTCTAGGACTCTACTACAAAACCACCAAAACAGCAACATGTCCACCTCTTGTCTTCTACTGCTCTTCTTGCTGCTCGACCGCAACCTCACGACCACCACCACGTCTAGAGAGATCACCTAAAAAGGGTGTAAACCAGCGGGGTGAGACACACAGTCCCAGCGAGAAACATAACTCCCCGCCGAAACTATAAAACCTCAGAAGCTTAAGGCAACAACATCAGTTAACTGATAAAGTATATAACAAGAGCAGCATACTGAGTAAGGCTATTATTTACCATCACTCTTACCAAGATATCCAGGAGACATATAACAAAGCATTTTTCTTTATGGAACATGATTGACAAGATAAGCTTTATAAGAACTTATCACAAAATATAAGGATCATACACGTAACTGCAAGGTATAACTAGATCATCTATATAAGTACAAAGCCTCAATCAATGTTTAGTGTTTTTCTCTAAGCAAGATATACTATTTGGCTGGATTACGTTTTATTATGCCCTGAGGAAGTGAGTCTTCCCTGCTCAAATCCAACCATTGGCTGTGAAGCCCAATCCGGTGCCATACAAGGTCTAAGGAGATCCAAACTCCATGACCTCACCTTCTCATGGTCAGTACATGAATCATCAAGCAAGACCAGAGTCTTATGCTTATAGGGCCTCAGCCTCTGGGTTAGCTCTGCAAGCTACCCATCTCTCTAGCTCACCTCATCATAGGTGCTAGTACATACATCTGAGCCATGAACGCATCATGCTCATCATCACATATCCTGAGCCATGGGTCTGTTCACCATGCTCGATATATCCTGAGTCTGCAACCACAGTTGCACTCAAACCCTCCTATTTTAGGCTAGGGGAAACCTCGCATATTCAACAATATGCACTCCAGGTAATCCCACAAGATAAACATGTTTCACCATCACCATGATACTGACAATGATGGATCTATGGCCAGGGCAAACTACATGATATGTTCATCTATAGTTAATTAGTATATTTTAAGCCAATTGTTGAGGCAACCAAAGTATAACATAGCCTTATAGAATTACATCATTATTGCCATCATCATACTGTCCTAAGACCTCAATCCCTCATGATATCAACCAATACCTCTCAAGGCATCATCATCATGAAACAACATGCTGGGAATGCATCCCTTATCTCATCATTAGAGGATAACATCTCAACCAGGCACTCAACCTTATATCAGGTCCTCAGACCTATCAACTTGTTATCTCATTATCACATGGTGCTACTCGAGCACATACATCTCATAGCTCTTACCAGGCTATGAATCCACATAAAAATACATGCATGGTTAGTATACACATCCATAGAGATAACTGAAGTCATCAGGATTATCATGCTATCAAGTATAAAGAAACATCCATGAGTATATTACACATAAGCTGTAGAAAGCATAGTTTCATCATCAATCATAAGCATATATCATGCTCCATACATGTGATCATATGCATGTGTCACATTATCATGTGTAGAAACATCATATGCTTCCAAGCTTCCTGGTTCACAACCTATCATCTTAATCCATTATCATATATACAGGATTCAAGGTGATTACATCATGTCACTTGTATTATCATTATTAATTGAGAACTATCAACTATATACATTTCGGGTTATCATAACCATCACCAAAGCTCCTGCAACCCTCACTATAGGTATGGCAAGCAGCGCCAACCCTCACCAAAGGGTGTAATGGCTAGGGTTCCAAACCCTAACCCTAAAGCACATGTGCCATCAGAACGACCAACAACATATCATCCTATCATGCATCAGGGATCCTATCGTGTGTTAGGGTTAGGGTTTCTATCGGCCAACCCTCACCAAAAGAAGCATGTCGACCAGGAGCATGGCACCCAGGATGCCCTATCGTTCAACCATCACCCATATCGTTCAAAGGATCCTTATGTTGTCCAAGGCACTCTATCGTCCAAGAGCATGGTAACCACTAAGGTACCATATCGACCAACTCACATAGGGTGTGTCGGGAAAACACAAACCCATGCTCGACACAAGGTTACCCATCTTACTCATATCGTCCAAGGAAGAGGCTAGGATGTCGCCCACCTATAACAAGGTTACCCATCTTACTCATATCGGGAAAACACAAACCCATGCTCGACACAAGGTTACCCATCTTACTCATATCGTCCAAGGAAGAGGCTAGGATGTTGCCCATCTTACTCATATCGTCCAACTAGGTCAAACACCTCATATCGGCCACCACTAAGGCACCTAACAGGGTTCCACCATGCACCCACCATATCAGGCAGCACAAGACTACTTCATATCAGCCAAGAGCTATCACAAGGTGTGTCGTGCAAAGCACACATCAAGGTGTATCGCCCAAGCTCCAACTCCACCAAGGGTATTGGTCAAGCTTAACAAGGCATATCGGCCAAAGGTACAACCCAAGACAAGGCTATCGGGAAGCACTACTCCAAGGTCATATCATGCAAGGCACAACCCAACATGGTCATCTTCAACCTTAAGCACAAAGGCACCAAACCCTAATTGATCAAGAAGATCGGCTCACCTCTCAACAACCAAGAGAGAGGGTTTTGCACAACCTCTATCACAAATCAGGCAACTTACAAGGACCAACCTAAGCATAGGTCATCACATATCCAAGAGCTCACCTCTCAAATCCATGGTGAGAGGAGGGTGTTGCCCAAGCAACTAGAATGTAGACTCACCTCTCAACTAAAATAAGAGAGGGGTATTGCCTACATCACTAGAGCTCAAACTCACTTCTCTAGACCAAGGAGAGAAAGGGGTGTTGCCACCAAAGAAAACCCTAAACTATGGTTCCGCCAACTAGATCCAAAGGTATGTAAGACATCAACAACAACATGCTCACCATATCCATAAGATCAACAACATGTACTAGAGCAAGAAACATAACATGCATGGCCGATCATCAACATATAGGAAATATGCAACATAAAGAGGGTAGTATAGCTAGGGTTAGAAGTTATGTAACCCGCCTTAAGCAAACTCTTCAAGATCCAAAGCTCCAAGCTTCTAGCTCCTTGCTCCAAGCACACCACTTTTGGCCACTTCAAGAAAAGGAGCAAGAACCATAACCACCATGGCTGAAGAGTAGGCAAGATGGAGAAGAAGACACTAAGGAGAGAGGGAAGATGCTTACCAAAGAACAAGACCCACCTAGGATTCGACCACCAAGCTAGAGGAAGAAGAAGAGATCTCCACCAACGGGAAAGGATCATCCACCAAGCTCTCCAAGGAAGGTGTGTCGTGCACACAAGGAGGGAAGAGCAACAAAATAGCTAAAGGGTTCCCAAGGAAGAGAAAGGAAAGGCATATATAGATGAGGGTCAAGGTTAAACCAAGGAAAGGTGTCATCTTACCAAGGGACACTTGTCTACACATTTTACCACCTTGAAAACCTCATGCACATGCTATGCCACCACTCAACCAAGGTTCGGCCACATGTCCAAGCTAGGGTGACACAACCAAGGAAAGGAGGTCAAACAAGGTCAAAGGTCGACACACCCATGGGCGATACCCTATGACCGACACAGGGCATCCTTGCCCGATACAGGGCTCAACCAAGCAAGGCAAGGCCCAAACAAGGGAAAACAAGGCCCAAAAGAGCTCAACCAAGCCCAAGGCAACTCACGGCACAAACCCAAACCTTCCTCTCAACCCTAGAGGAAGCAAAGAGAGAAAGACATCTCTCAAGGTGGCAAACTTTCTCTTCAACCCTAACTTAGGTTATTTTGTAAGTAACACCTCCAAAACTCAACAAAACACAAGCAAACCCTAATCACCATTAAATGTGATTAGCAAGCAACCAGGCACAGGGTTTAAGCAAAACAAACAAGGTAAGCCCAAAACGGAGGTTAGGGTCCTTACAGTTTGAATACCCAGATCCAGTAAACATGATGATAATGTTGAGGGATGTGAATTCCCAGAAATGAGATAAGGGGTTGAAATCCCAATGTTTTATAAAGTTTTGAAAAGTATTTGATAGATGTATTATACTTTTCTTTGTAGCATTTGTCATAATAATTCATGTTTGGAAACTTGACTGATGCTAAAAGAATATAGTAATGTACTTAATTAATCAAGTGGAATCTTATCATATAGTGCCCTGACCATAGAACCATCAGCGTCAGGATTTGCTGGATGGGGAAACAGGTTGCTCCGTGGCATAACCCGGAAGGCATATTTTTGAATATGTGGGGGTGATGGGTGAAAATATCTATACGCCCTAATGGAGGAATTGATGTGAGATAAACATTAAATCTCTCAATCCTTCATTATATGTGTAGGGGTGGATGTATCACGAATCCCCCGATGTTGGGATGGATGTATCATAAATCTCCCGATGATGTTTAATGCCGGATCAATGTGAGATAAACACGAGATCTCTCGATTGCGAAGAGAGTGTAGTCTCCGTTGTACCTCTATAGCGAAGTTTCCAGTATACCCTGGAAAGCTATTTAGCAGAGACACAAGATGTCTTGCATGGGATCTTGTACTGACCGAGATAAGGGAGGTCATGGCAGCCGGCTCTTCCATTGACCTTGTATGGTACCGATTTCGACTTCGCAATGGTCGGTTGGAGTATGAGTGGTATACCTCATCTCCTCAGGGCATAAGTATGATTATAAAATGTAATAAGCCATATAGCATGTTTGCTTAAGGATTGAATACGAAAATCATTGGTTGATGTTACATTTCTCTTATGCATCTTTAGTTGATAGATGATGTATATGTTTCCTTACATTCCTTGCAAAGAAGATAGATGATTTATAATTCTACCATGGGTAGATGTAATGTTCTCCTTAAGAAAGGGAATCATCTTATTCTATTCATTCCATGATTAATACTGTTTGTTAATATAAAAGAATCCTTGCTCAATTTTATAATGTTTATTTATAATAATAATGTTTCTAGCAGAGAGTTATATCTCTCGCTGGGACAATTTCAATTGTCTCACCCTCGTGGGATCCAATGTTTTTAGGTGGATGAGGACGAGGAGGTAAGAATCATACTACAGGGGAAGGACAACATAATCAAGGATAGTAGTAACATCTCAGGTGGAGATACTGACTGTCGTGTCTTGTAGATAAGAGTCCTCTGTGTTGTCTCTGTACTCTCAGGTCCTTGAAGTCAGTACTTAGTGTTTTCATAATCGATCTGAGATTTTGGCTTGAATGCCTCGAGGTTGTGTGTTGCTCATGTGTAGAATTAACAGAGCATTTGATGTATGTAATCCTCGAGAAGAGATGGTACATGATATGTACTTGTGGACTAGAATGTACATGTAATACTTTGGTTCTTGTTATTAAGAGTTTCCTGGAGATTGGATCTCTTTGAAAAAGGGTTTTAGTTTTGAGTGATTTTTGTTAATCTGGTGCTAATGTTTTCTTCCGCATTAATCATTATCCGATGTTTGGTATTCATCATCACAATTTAGTGGTATCAGAGCTTAAGGTTCGCTGAGTCTACAGAGACATAGGACTAAGGTGTTGAGTCTGTTCTAGTGTCCTCTAGTATATCTTATAGTGACTTCTGCTCATGCAGAAGATAGAGTAAAGCTTAAAGATGTCTGTACTATTGAAGGAGTACACTGTTGAGAGTAATGTTTCTGCACCAACAGAAGGTGAAAGGGACCAGGCAAGAGAAGAACGATTGCCTGAGAACCCCCAAAATGATCCAACTATGATAAGGAATCCTTCTTTTGATATCATTGTTGGGCAAGTTAGGACAGCAATGATGCGTATAGTGGACCATATATTAGCAATACAACCTAGATTACCAGCCCCCAATGATGAAGTTTTGGACTCCAACAGGATTCTTAGTCAACATCAGCATGTCGAAGCAATAGAAAATGTTAAAAGAAACAAGCTACAACCCAAAATCATGGTTTGATATGGGTGTAAGCAGCCTGGACATATCAGAAGAGATTGTCCAGAAAAGGATAATGTGGAAAGAATTAAGAAAAGACCCATCCAAACTCAGGAACAGAAGACTAGTAGTTTCAAAAAGGGGAAGTTTTTAGTACCATCGATACAACCAGTATCTAGTGCACTAGGGAAATGGCTACCCAAAAAGGGTAAAGGACCTTTTAGACCACATCAAGAGAATAGAATCTGTCACCAGTGTAGACATGTAGGACATCTAGCAAGGAATTGTCTAGTTGGAAACACAATGGTAACCCAACCACCGAGGCAGAGACATCAAGGTCATCAGAGGAAATAGTTTTCTAGTGGCATTAAATAACAAAGCACAAAGTCAACATCAGGCAACGACAAGATTCTATGAAAAGAATTAGCCTGAGGCAGTAAACAAACTATGAGATGAGACAGGTCAGATGAAACAGTTTCATTCAGATATATCATTTCATAATTCTATGTGTTAAATATAAGAAAGTAGTTGTTTTTGAGCTTCCTTTGACTAGTCATATGAGGACACAAGGAAGATGAGGACTTATATTTTACTCAATATTCCTTTAAATGCTTTATAATTTCTCTTATCTGTGTGAAGAAGGATGAGATATAGAAGTAGTGCCTGAAGAAAATCCAAGAATGTTAAATCCCGTGTTTATAATGATATGAAAAGTGAGAAACATGATAGTAAATAAAGTGCATACTACCTAATCTCAGTCCTTGTATACCTTGGCCAGGTATATAATTGTTGAAGATAAGGTGAGTATGGAATTATTAGGTTGTTATCTTTCTGACTACTTTGATCAAGTAGTCATTATGAGGCAATCTAGTGAGCATAAAGAAAATTAGAAATATGGCATGGATGTTTTTATCACATCCTAAGTGCAAGAAAGAGGAATCTGAGATGATCTCAGATCAATCTATGTGTATGAGGAAGTAAAAGTATAATCCTTATAATAAAGAGAATAAGAACAAGGGAGATGATCCCTGTCTAATAAAGCCTGTGTGAATAATAAAAGATCCTTTCCCATGATGTAGAAATGAGAAATGTGATGAAATCACAAAATGACTCATGAACAGTTGAAAGCTCATACAATAATTAGATGAGATGATAATCTTTTCTCTTTGATAAACAACCCTCGGTGATGATGAGGTGATAAGAGAAATATGTTTCTTTGTGTTCTCTCCTTTTAGGGACATGGCAATCAAGTGAGTACTATGACACTTGATATCCATGGATTAGAAATAATCCAATGATGGATACTTAGAAAAGTATCAATTCGTCTTGGACTTTGGTTCCACAATAAAAAAATATGTGTAATAAATAATGTCCCAAAGATGAAAGAAAGATCCTTTTATATGTATGACTTTGGTAATAACAACAGAGAAATGGAAATGATGAGGATGTGATGTGTCTTTGGCACATGTGATGGATACCAAAGTAAGGAATTCTGGTATCTAAGAAATATTAGGTGGTATGGGAAAGTAAAAGCATAACTTCTAATTAGATGATATATGTTGGTTACCTGGGATGGCCAACTATGAAATTAGTTTAATTACATAAGGTAGTATGAACATCGCGTGTTAGGGGTTTATGATCCACATAAACATAACATCGGTAAGGATGGCACACCAGATGTATAAAGAGACTGCTTGTAGTCACAAGTGGGTGACAAAATGTAACTCTGGTCTTTCCTTGGAAGTGAAATGTTAAACTGAATGAGGAATATGGAAGACTCCTCAGAATCAAGAATCATGTCACATAAAGTTATAAATTGAGAAAGGTGATAAATCAGTGAGGTTTGACACCTGAATTAAATGAGATATGTATAATGTATCTCTGACTAAGAAAAGTGTTACCTGACACATAGTTGACTCTACAGTCGATAATGGAAAGAAATAATAGAGTATGTGTCTTGTGTGACAAGTTCTATGATAACCCTGCATGGAAGGACTTTGTGTTGATCAAAGTTCTATGGCATCTCCATGACATTAAAATGTTAGGTGGAGACTTGATGATATGATGAATAAGTAATATTTGCTTCCTTTACCTGGGAATTTCAGGGACGAAATCCTTGTTAGGGGTTTATAATTGTAACATCCTTGACCTGGGTTATGCCTTAAACCTAGAAGTTTTGCTTAAGTAAGTCATTTATATTCTTATATTTATCTTTTGAAAAGTAATTAAGGCTCAAGAAGAACTTATGTTTCAATTTTAGTCCTTTTTGAATAATGTTGAAAACAATGTTTTGCCTGTTTTGGACTAAAGTGAAAATTACCCAAGTTGAGGGGTTAACTTGCAAATGTTACATGATAAATTGTTCCTCAAGTGTTGAAACGTCATAAGAATGAGAATTATGCCGAGGTATGTCTTCCACAAGCCTGAGCACCAAGAAAGAGTTTATTAAGCAGTGTTTGTGCATTAAAACCTAGTTTTGGTGTAATATGCAATTTACCAAAAACCTAGGGTTCAATATGAAAAATACCACTTCTAGAGAGTCCCTATTATTTCTTGGTATCAATTAGAAATAAGAAAATTAGAGGGGCGTCTCATTTGAATCTCTTTGGGGGAGAGAGAATCTTGATATTAAAATAATCAAGATTTAAGCATAATTGAAACCCTAATTCAATTTAATGCAAAAATAAATATATTAATGGAAGTGCCCTTCAACCAAAAATGTGATGGTTTAATTTATATAGCTATGGAATTCCTTGTTCCTTGCAATGGCACCTAAATATCTAAAGTGAGTGGAGAACCCACTCACATTAGTTAAAGAAAAAGTAATATCCACTAATTTTTGGATATTATTATTATATTGATTAAGGTGCTTAATTGTTTTCTTTTAATTCATGGATAAAGAAGAGGATTTCTAAGGGGAGGATGATGGCTTTGTATGCAAGGAAGTGAGGGGGATAAGTGGCACCAATTTAGGAAATTGAAGGAATTTTATAACACTTTCTCTCTCTTGAATTTCCCTTATATACACTCCATTCTTTCACCCATATGAAAGGCTTTTTCGACTCTTCTTTCTTTACTTGCTTTGGTCAAACACAAGGGGCTTAGGAGCAACAGGAGAACGTACCCCAACCTGTAGGTGAGCTCTTTAATCATCTTCAACCTTGATTTCATGGTGGAAATCAAAATTCAAAGCTTATTATTTTCTTTTCTCCATTCAATCTTCAACTTTAGCCATTCTTTTCACTCAAAGACTTGAGGACGGACCTTGGGAAGTTGATAAAGCTTCATTCACCATTAAATACGTGAATCTTGAAGCTTTCATTCAACTTTGAAGGCGGGTTATATAACTTGAACACTTAAATATTATTATTGATTTCATGTCTTCATCATATGTTGGTTCCTTTTTCTTTCCCGAATTCCCTTTTGATTAATTATTGAAATCACCACAAAGATCACAGAAAATTTCGAAGGTTTGAAGCTTGAAGATGATGATGTCATCTTAGCATACACCTCAAGAAATATCAGGTTTAAAAGGTTTCAACTTGAGACCAATCAGTCTCAAGACCGATTGAAACCAAACGGTCTCAAGACCGTTTGGGATCAAACGGTCTCAAGAACGTTTGGAGATACTTGCTGATGTAGTTGGATGTTGATCCAATGTTTCTAATTGATTAACTCATAATAGGTTTAGTGATGGATAATCCACTAATTACAAACTCTAATCGAGTTGAAATGTTGAAACCCTAATTGAATTGAATCAATTTCATGATTGATGGTTCAAACGGTCTCAAGACCGTTTGGAGGTCAAGGTCTGTGATGGATGATTGGAGATCCAAGGCTTATAATTTGATGCACTCTCAATGGTTCAATTGATTAATGATTAAATGATGCAAACCCTAATTGATTGGTTGAAGAAAACCCAAGATGATCCTTTCAGTTTCAAGGTAGTTTGGACCAAACGGTCTTCAAACTATTTGAGATCAAATGGTCTCAAACCGTTTGGAGGTCCAATCAGTTTCAAGGTTGATTCATCCAATCGGTTTCAAATGTAGATGGGTCCAATTGGTTTAAATGTACATGTAATCAAATAGTTTGAAGGGTTGAGTGCCCAAATGTTTTCAAAACCATTTGTAAGGCAAACGGTATCAACCCTAGATGCCCAAATGATTTCAAAACTATTTGGAGGGGAAACAGTTTCAAAACTGTTTGGAGGTTGAGGGGTCAAAACCTTTTGGAGGTTCAATGCAATCAAAATCGTTTGAAGACCTAATGTGATGAAAGATCAATTAACCCCATGATTGTTAATGATGTATATCAAAGATAATTACAATGGTTGTACCTCTAAGGTACTAGGGTGATTAGTACCCTTAGAGGGGTTAACCTTTGATGCTTATGGAAGCAATATCTTAATACACTATGCTAACCTTAAATGTATGTACTTGAATGAATGGTCGACCTAATCTAATCAAGCTTGAAGTAATCAACTTCCTAGAGATGATGAGAGAGAGAGAGGAATTCATACATGTATAATAATCATGTAGTGGTTAAGCCTCAACACTTTTAACATGAATAAAATATGTAATTAGGGTATGATCCTTGATAAAGAGATCATGAAACCCTAATCGAGAAGGTTGATGAGCCCTAACCCTAATTTAGGGCAATGCTAGGTGAAACCCTAATCTAGGGTAATGGTGTAACCCTAATTTAGGGTGATGATGTGAGAAATCCCAATTCAGGGTAATATAATGAAAAACCCTAATTTAAGAGGATGCTTCATGAAACCCTAATTTTGGGTTATAGTGCATGAAACCCTAATCTTGGGCAATATGATGATAAACCATAACCCTAATTTTGGGCTATGGGTTGAGAAACCCTAATTCTAGGTAATGCTATGTGAAACCCTAATATAGGATGATGTTATGTGAAATCCTAATGTAGGGTGATGTAATGTGAAACCCTAATATAGGGTGATGTTATGTAAACCCTAATTGATAAAGATGGGAAACCCTATTCCTAATAATGGAATAGTGACTAATATATTGATAAGTGAAACACCTAAAGTGGTTGATAATGGATAACCTTATATCAATAATGCCTTAACCCGAGATGAATCCATATCATTGATAATGGTTGAATATTTCAAATAAGTGACTTATGACCAATATATTACATGATAAATGTGATGAACTGGTGCATAAAGTATTAGGATGGGAAATAACCTAATACAAGATAAGTTGATGAACTTAAGTAAGATAAAAGTGATGAGGAAAGTGATACATCAAGACATGATAGATATCACATTCAACACCTCAAGGTTGATATACCTTAATGTACCTTAAATCCAATATACTTGGATGAGTAACACATGAAGTGTGTCATGTCAATTGTTACATTGAGATGTAATGCACTTTGATAAGTGAAAGCTAACATACCTTAAGAAAAGGTTAAGCCAAGTTAATGAGGTATGATGTAATTATATTCTGGTAAAGTTGAGAGAGGAACTCATATCTTGTGTTGATAATTCATTTAATGATAAATGATGAGAATAAATAAGAATGATTGAATACTTATGTTATCAATGTTGGCTCTTAGCTGTGTGGAGTAATGAATTAGGTCTTGATCCTTAATAATATGATCTTGAGAACCTAAATGGTTAATAATGGAAAACCCTAAACCTAATGAAGGGTGATGATATGTAAGAGAAACCCTAATCGATAAGGAAGGGAAACCCTAACCCTAATGATGGGAAGGTTGTAATTATTTTGTTGTATAAACCTTGTAAGGCATGTTAAATACTTGAATAAAAATATAATGTGCAATGGCCTTGTGAGCCATGTGAATAGGTTGTTGCCTAGTGAGAGGTGACAAGATGTGCAATGGCCTTGTGAGCCATGTGAGGTGACAAGATGTAATGGTCTTGTGAGCCATGTGATAATTTTTTTCCTAGTGAGAGGTGATAAGATACTTAATGGGCCTTGTGAGCCATGTGATAATTTGTTGCCTAGTGAGAGGTGACAAGATACTTAATGGGCCTTGTGATCCATGTGAGATGATTGTGTGAAAAGTATCCTGAATACCTCGGTCAGATGACCTAGAGGTAATAGTTACGTGATAAGTGGTAACCATGTTCAGTGATGAACTAAGGGTTTGAATACCCAGATCCAGTAAACATGATGATAATGTTGAGGGATGTGAATTCCCAGAAATGAGATAAGGGGTTGAAATCCCAATGTTTATAAAGTTTTGAAAATTATTTGATAGATGTATTATACTTTTCTTTGTATCAGTTGTCATAATAATTCATGTTTGGAAACTTGACTGATGCTAAAAGAATACAGTAATGTACTTAATTAATCAAGTGGAATCTTATCATGTAGTGCCCTGACCATAGAACCATCAACATCAGGATTTGCTGGATGGGGAAACGGGTTGCTCCATGGCATATCCCGAAAGGCATATTTTTGAATATGCGGGGGTGATGGGAAAAAATATCCATACACCCTAATGGAGGAATTGATGTGAGACAAACATTAAATCTCTCAATCCTTCATTATATGTGTCAGGATGGATGTATCACAAATCCCCCGATGTCGGGATGGATGTATTATGAATCTCTCGATGATGTTTAATGCCAGATCGATGTGAGATAAACACGAGATCTCTCGATTACGAAGAGAGTGCAGCTACCACTGTAGTTCTATAGCGAAGTTGCTAGTATACCCTGGAAAGCTATTTAGTAGAGACACAAGATGTCCTGCATGGGATCTCATACTGACCGAGATAAGGGAGGTCATGGCAGCCTTCTCTTCCATTAACCTTGTATGGTACTGATTTCAACTTCGCAACGGTCAGTTGGAGTATGAGTGGTATACATCATCTCCTTAGGGAATAAGTGTGACTGTAAAATGTAATCAGCCGTATAGCATGTTTACTTAAGGATTGAATACAAAAATCATTGGCTGATGTTACATTTCTCTTATGCATCTTTAGTTGATAGATGATGTATATGTTTCCTTACATTCCTTGCAAAGCAAATAGATGATTTATAATTCTACAATGGGTAGATGTAAAGTTCTCCTTAAGAAAGGGAATCATCTTATTCTGTTCATTCCATGATTAATACATGTTTCTTAATATAAAAGAATCCTTGCTCATGTTTATAATGTTTATTTACAATAATAATGTTTCTGGCGGAGAGATATATCTCTCACTGGGACAATTTCAATTGTCTCACCCCCGTGGGATCCAACGTTTTTAGGTGGATGAGGACGAGGAGGTAAGAATCATACTATAGGGGAAGGACAACAACATCAAGGACAACAGTAATATCTTAGGCGGAGATACTGACTGTCATGTCTAGTAGATAAGAGTCATATGTGTCGTCTCTGTACTCTCAGGTCCTTGGAGTCAGTACTTAGTGTTTTCATAATCGATTTGAGATTTTGGCTTGAATGCCTCGAGGTTGTGTGTTGCTCATGTATAGACTTAACATAGCATTTGATGGATGTAATCCTCGAGAAGAGATGGTACATGATATGTACTTGTGGACCAGAATGTACATGTAATACTTTGGTTCTTGTTATTAAGAGTTTCCTGGAGATTGGATCCCTTTGAAAAAGGGTTTTAATTTTTAGTGATTTTTGTTAATCCGCTGCTAATGTTTTCTTCCACATTCATCATTATCCGATGTTTGGTGTTCATCATCACAGAATTACATGTGTTTGAGGCATCAACATATTACATCATCATAGGAACACATGCCCTTCGAAGAGATAATATTTCCTCCACTCAAATGCAAATATATAAAAGTCATGTTTATCTAGACATGGTGTTACTACCTACTAGGTCTGTTGCTCCTTTGTCTCGGTCGATACATCACTGTAACATCCTAGGATTTGAGGCCTTAGATAAGTTGATCATAAAGGAATGATTGGACTACCCATATCACCAAGGTGCACCTCCTTTTCCGGGAGCCCATCACTAAAGAACTCCATCGTTAAGAGTGCTCAGCTTGGAGTAGTACTAGGATGGGTGACCAGTCAGGAAGTTGATCCTAGCTTGCACGTCAGTGTGGACAAAGTGCGCAGTTAAGGCTAGTGGTGGTTTGTGGGGCCAGTTGTCATTCCTGAAACTCTACTAGAGCCATAGGTAGTGGGCCCAGGCATTTCAAATGGTATCAGAGCCATAACCCCTCCAGTAGGTGGGGCCCACATGGGCATGTGACATGCTAGTCTTGAGCCGTGCGGTCCAAGCATGTAAGAAAGGGATGTCCATGGTTGACGTAGCCACCCTTGCGCTGGTATTCTGTGATCGGGAGCTGGGTTGTAACATCCCTGACCTGGGTTATGCCTTAACCCTAGAAGTTTTGCTTAAGTAAGTCATTTATATTCTTGTCTTTATCTTTTTAAAAGTAATTAAGGCTCAAGAAGAACTTATGTTTCAATTTTAGTCCTTTTTGAATAATGTTGAAAACAATGTTTTGCCCGTTTTGGACTAAAGTGCAAATTACCCAAGTTGAGGGGTTAACTTGCAAATGTTACATGATAAAATGTTACTCAAGTGTTGAAGCATCATAAGAATGAGAATGATGCTGAGGCATGGCTTCCACATGCCTGAGCACCAAGAAAGAGTTTATTAAAAAATGTTTGTGCATTAAAACCTAGTTTTGGTGTAATATGCAATTTACCCAAATCATAGGGTTCAATATACAAAATACCACTTCTATAGAGTCTCTAATGTTTCTTGGTATCAATTAGAAATAATAAAATCATAGGGGCATCTAATTTGAATCTCTCTGGGGGAGAGAGAATCTTGATATTAAAATAATCAAGATTTAAGCATAATTGAAACCCTAATTCAATTTAATGCAAAAATAAATATATTAATGGAAGTGCCCTTCAAACAAAAATGTGATGATTGAATTTATATAAGTATGTACGTGCTTGTGCCTTGCAATGTCACCGAAATTTCTAAAGTGAGTGGAGAACCCACTCACATTAGTTAAAGAAAAAGTAATATCCACTAATTTTTGGATATTATTATTATATTGATTAAGGTGCTTAATTGTTTTCTTTTAATTCATGGATAAAGAAGAGGATTTCGAAGGGGAGGATGATGGCTTCATATTCAAGGAATTGAGGGGGATAAGTGGCACCAATTTAGGGAATTGAAGGATTTTTATAACACTTTCTCTCTCTTGAATTTCCCTTATATACACTCCATTCTTTCACCCACATGAAAGGCTTTTTCGACTCTTCTTTCTTTCCTTGCTTTGGTCAAACACAAGGGAGCTTAGGAGAAATAGGAGGACGTACCCCAACATGTAGGTGACCTCCTTAATCATCTTCAACCTTGATTTCATGGTGGAAATCAAATTTCAATGCTTATTTTCTTCTTTTCTCCATTCAATCTTCAACTTTAGCCATTCTTTTCACTCAAAGACTTGAGGACAGACCTTGGGAAGTTGAGAAAGCTTCATTCACCATTAAATACGTGAATCTTGAAGATTGGATTCAACTTTGAAGGTGGGTTATATAACTTGAACACTTAAATATTATTATTGATTTCATTTCTTCATCATATGTTGGTTCCTTTTTCTTTCCCGAATTCCCTTTTGATTAATTGCTGAAGTCACCACCAAGATCATAGAAAATTTCGAAGTTTTGAAGCTTGAAGATGATGATGTCATCTTAGCATATACCTCAAGAAATATCAGGTTTAAACGGTTTCAACTTGAGACCAATCGGTCTCAAGACCGATTGAAACCAAACTGTCTCAAGACCATTTGGGATCAAACAGTCTCAAGAACATTTGGAGATACTTGCTGATGTAGTTGGATGTTGATCCAATGGTTCTAATTGATTGACTCATAATAGGTTCAGTGATGGATAATCCACTAATTACAAACTCTAATCGAGTTGAAGTGTTGAAACCCTAATTGAATTGAATCAATTTCATGATTGATGGTTCAAATGGTCTCAAGACCGTTTGGAAGTCAAGGGCTGTGATGGATAGTTGGAGATCCAAGGGTTATAATTTGATGTACTCTCAATGATTCAATGATGCAAACCCTAATTGATTGGTTGAAGAAAACCCTAGATGATCCTTTCAGTTTCAAGGTAGTTTGGACCAAACAGTCTTGAGACCGTTTGAGTCCAAACGGTCTTGAAACCGTTTGGAATCAAACAGTCTTCAAACCATTTGAAATCAAATGGTCTCAAACTTCTTGGAAGTCCAATCGGTTTCAAGGTTGATTTATCCAATTAGTTTCAAATGTAGATGTGTCCAATTAGTTTCAATGTTCATGTGATCAAATGGTTTCAAGAGTTGAGTGCCCAAACAGTTTAAAAACCATTTGGAGGGCAAACGATTTCAAAACCGTTTGGAGGTTGAGGGGTCAAAACCGTTTGGAGGTTGAATGCAATCAAAACCATTTGAAGACCTAATGTGATGAAAGACCAGTTAACCCCATGATTGTTAATGATGTATATCAAAGATAATTACAATGGTTGTACCTTTAAGGTACTAGGGTGATTAGTACCCTTAGAGGGGTTAACCTTTGATGCTTATGGAAGCAATATCTTAATACACTATGCTAACCCTAAATGTATGTACTTGAATGAAGGGTTGACCTAATCTAATAAAGCTTGAAGTAATCAACATCCTAGAGAGGATGAGAGAGAGAGAGGAATTTAGGCATGTATAATAATCATGTAGTGGTTAAGCCTCAACACTTTTAACATGAATAAAATATGTAATTAGGGTATGATCCTTGATAAAGATATCATGAAACCCTAATCGAGAAGGTTGATGAGCCCTAACCCTAATTTAGGGCAATGCTAGGTGAAACCCTAATCTAGGGTAATGGTGTAACCCTAATTTAGGGTGATGATATGAGAAATCCCAATTCAGGGTAATATAATGAAAAACCCTAATTTAAGAGGATGCTTCATGAAACCTTAATTTTGGTTTATAGTGCATGAAACCCTAATCTTGGGCAATATGATGATAAACCATAACCCTAATTTTGGGATATGGGTTGAGAAACCCTAATTTCAGGTAATGCTATGTGAAACCCTAATATAGGATGATGTTTGTGAAATCCTAATGTAGGGTGATGTTATGTGAAATCCTAATATAGGGTGATGTTATGTAAACCCTAATTGATAAAGATGGGAAACCCTATTCCTAATAATGGAATAGTGCCTAATATATTGATAAGCGAAACACCTAAAGTGGTTGATAATGGATAACCTTATATCAATAATGCCTTAACCTGAGATGAGTCCATATCATTGATAATGGTTGAATATTTCAAATAAGTGACTTATGACCAATATATTACATGATAAATGTGATGAACTGGTGCATAAAGTATTAGGATGGGAAATAACCTAATACAAGATAAGTTGATGAACTTAAGTAAGATAAAAGTGATGAGGAAAGTGATACATCAAGACATGATAGATATCACATTCAACACCTCAAGGTTGATATACCTTAATGTACCTTAAATCCAATATACTTGGATGAGTAACACATGAAGTGTGTCATGTCAATTGTTACATTGAGATGTAATGTACTTTTATAAGTGTAGGCTAAGATACCTTAAGAAAAGGTTAAGCCAAGTTAATGAAGTATGATGTAATCATATTCTGGTAAAGTTGAGAGAGGAACTCATATCTTGTGTTGATAATTCATTTAATGATAAATGATGAGAATAAATAAGCATGATTGAATACTTATGTTATCAATATTGGCGCTTAGCTGTGTGGAGCAATGAATTAGGGCTTGATCCTTAATAATATGATCTTGAGAACCTAAATGGTTAATAATGGAAAACCCTAAACCTAATGAAGGGTGATGATATATAAGAGAAACCCTAATCGATAAGGAAGGGAAACCCTAACCCTAATGATGGGAAGGTTGTAATTCTTTTGTTGTATAAACCTTGTAAAGCATGTTAAATACTTGAATAAAAGTATAATGTGCAATGGCCTTGTGAGCCATGTGAATAGGTTGTTGCCTAGTGAGAGGTGACAAGATGTGTAATGGCCTTGTGAGCCATGTGAATAAGTCGTTACCTAGTGAGAGGTGACAAGATGTAATGGCCTTGTGAGCCATGTGATAATTTGTTTCCTAGTGAGAGGTGACAAGATACTTAATGGGCCTTGTGAGCCATGTGAGATGCTTGTGTGACAAGTATCCTGAATACCTCAGTCAGATGACCTGGAGGTAATAGTTACCTGATAAGTGGTAACCATGTTCAGTGATGAACTAAGGGTTTGAATACCCAGATCTAGTAAACATGATGATAATGTTGAGGGGTGTGAATTCCCAGAAATGAGATAAGGGGTTGAAATCCCAATCTTTTATAAAGTTTTGAAAAGTATTTGATAGATGTATTATACTCTTCTTTGTAGCATTTGTCATAATAATTCATGTTTGGAAACTTGACTGATGCTAAAAGAATACATTAATGTACTTAATTAATCAAGTGGAATCTTATCATGTAGTGCCCTGACCATAGAACCATCAGCGTAAGGATTTGCTGGATGGGGAAATGGGTTGCTCCGCGGAATAACCCGGAAGGCATATTTTTTAATATGCAGGGGTGATGGGTGAAAATATTTGTACGCCCTAATGGAGGAATTGATGTGAAATAAACATTACATCTCTCAATCCTTCATTATATGTGTCAGGATGGATGTATCATGAATCCCCCGATGTCGGGGTGGATGTATCATGAATCTCCCGATGATGTTTAATGCCAGATTGATGTGAGATAAACACGAGATCTCTCAATTGTGAAGAGAGTGCAGCTGCTGCTGTAGCTCTATAGCGAAGTTGCCAGTATACCCTGGAAAGCTATTTAGCAGAGACACAAGATGTCCTGCATGGGATCTCATATTGACCTAGATAAGGGAGGTCATGGAAGCCGACTCTTCCATGGACCTTGTATGGTATCGATTTTGACTTCACAATGGTCGGTTGGAGTATGAGCGGTATACCTCATCTCCTCAGGGCATAAGTGTGATTGTAAAATGTAATCAGCCGTATAGCTTGTTTGCTTAAGGATTGAATACAAAAATCATTGGCTGATGTTACATTTATCTTATTCATCTTTAGTTGATAGATGATGTATATGTTTCCTTACATTCCTTGCAAAGCAAATAGATGATTTATACTTCTACCATGGGTAGATGTAATGTTCTCCTTAAGAAAGGGAATCATCTTATTCTGTTCATTCCATGATTAATACTGTTTGTTAATATAAAAGAATATTTGCTCAGTTTTATAATGTTTATTTATAATAATAATGTTTCGTGCGGAGAGTTATATCTCTCGCTGGGACAATTTCAATTGTCTCACCCCCGTGGGATCCAACATTTTTAGGTGGACGAGGACGAGGAGGTAAGAATCATACTACAGGGGACGGACAACAACATCAAGGTTAGCAGTAACATCTCAGGTGGAGATACTGACTGTCGTGTCTTGTAGATAAGAGTCATATGTGTCGTCTCTGTACTCTGAGGTCCTTGGAGTCAGTACATAGTGTTTTCATAATCGATCTGAGATTTTGGCTTGAATGCCTTGAGGTTGTGTGTTGCTCATGTATAGACTTAACAGAGCATTTGATGTATGTAATCCTCGAGAAGAGATGGTACATGATATGTACTTGTGGACTAGAATGTACATGTAATACTTTGGTTCTTGTTATTAAGAGTTTCCTAGAGATTGGATCTCTTTGAAAAAGGGTTTTAATTTTTAGTGATTTTTGTTAATCCGTTGCTAATGTTTTCTTCCGCATTCATCATTATCCAATGTTTGGTGTTCATCATCACAATTTAGTTGTATTAGACCTTAAGGTTCGCTGAGTCTATAAAGACATAGGACTAAGGTGTTGAGTCTGTTCTAGTATCCTCTAGTATATCT
Source organism: Alisma plantago-aquatica (assembly GCA_963693085.1). Lineage (NCBI taxonomy): Eukaryota > Viridiplantae > Streptophyta > Magnoliopsida > Alismatales > Alismataceae > Alisma > Alisma plantago-aquatica. The sequence continues at coordinate 440,703,801 of OY856409.1, read as the reverse complement.
TATAGTGACTTCTGCTCATGCAGAAGATAGAGTAAAGCTTAAAGATGTCTAGGCTACTGAAGGAGTACACTGCTGAGAGCAATGTTGCTGCACCAACAGAAGGTGCAAGGGACCAGGCAAGAGAAGAACGATTACCTGAGAACCCCCAAGATGATCCAACTATGATAAGGAATCCTTCTTTTGATATCACTATTGGGCAAGTTACAACAACAATGATGTGTATAGTGGACCATATATTAGCAATACAACCTAGATTACCAGCCCCCAATGATGAAGTTTTAGACTCCAATAGGATTCTTAGTCAACATCAGCATGTCGAAGCAATAGAAAATGTTAAAAGAAACAGGTTACAACCCAAAATCAGGGTTTTCTATAGGTGTAAGCAGCCTGGACATATCAGAAGAGATTGCCCAGAAAAGGATAATGAGGAAAGAATTAAGAAAATACCTATCCAAACTCAGGAATAGAAGGCTAGTAGTTTCAAAAAGGGGAAGTTTTTAGTACCATCGATATAACCAGTGTCTAGTGCACTAGGGAAATGGCTACCCATAAAGGGTAAAGGACCTTTTAGACCACATCAAGAGAATAGAATCTGTCACCAATGTAGACAGGTAGGACATCTAGCAAGGAATTGTCTAGTTGGAAATACAATGGTAACCCAACCACCGAGGCAGAGACATCAAGGTCATCAGAGGAAACCATTTTCTAGTGGCACTCGAGGATGTGGAAAGACATCCAGGAAGGATCAACTGCATTAAATAACAAAGCACAAAGTCAACATCAGGCAACGTCAAGATTCTATGAAAAGAATCAGCCTGAGGCAGTAAACAAACTACGAGATGAGACAGGTCAGGTGAAACAGTTTCATTCGGATATATCATTTCATAATTTTATTTGTTAAATATAAGAAAGTAGTTGTTTTAAAGCTTCCTTTGCCTAGCCATATGAGGACACAAGGAAGATGAGGACTTATATTTTACTTAGTATTCCTTTAAATTCTTCATAATTTCTCTTATCTGTGTAAAGAAGGATGAGATATAGAAGTAGTGCCTGAAGAAAATCCAGGAATGTTAAATCCTCTATTTATAACGATATGAAAAGTGAGAAACATGATAGTAAATAAAGTGCATACTACCTAATCTCAGTCCTTGTATACCCTGGCCAGGTATATAATTATTGAAGATAAGGTGAGTATGCAACTTTTAGGTTGTTATCTTTCTGACTAATATGATCAAGTAGTCATTCTGAGACAATCTAATAAGAATAAAGAAAACTAGAAATATGGCATGGATGTTTTTATCATATCCTAAGTGCAAGAAAGAGGAATCTGAGATGATCTCAGATCAATCTGTGTGTATGAGGAAGTAAAAGTATAATCCTTATAATAAAGAGAATAAGAACAAGGGAGACGATCCCTGTCTAATAAAGCCTGTGTGAATAATAAAAGATCCTTTCCCATGATGTAGAAATGAGAAATGTGATGAAATCACAAAATGACTCATGAACAGTTGAAAGTCCATACAATAATTAGAGGAGATGATAATCTTTTCTGTTTGATAAACAACCCTGGGTGATGATGAGGGGATAAGAGAAATATGTTTCTTTGTGTTCTCTCCTTTTAGGGACATGGCAATCAAGTGAGTACTACGACACTTGATGTCCATGGATTAGAAATACAATGATGGATACTTAGAAAAGTATCAGTTCATCTTGGACTTTGGTTCCACAATAAAAAAATATGTGTAATAAATAATGTCCCAAAGATGAAAGAAAGATCCTTTTATATGTGTGACTTTGGTAATAACAATAGAGAAATGGAAATGATGAGGATGTGATGTGTCTTTGACACATGTGATGGATACCAAAGTAAGGAATTCTGGTATCTAAGAAATATTAGGTGGTATGGTAAAGTAAAAGCATAACTTCTAATTAGATGATATATGTCGGTTACTTGGGATGGCCAACTGTGACATCAGTTTAATTACATAAGATAGTATGAACATCACGTGTTAGGGGTTTATGCTCCGCATAAACATAACATCAGTAAGGATGGCACACCGGATGTATAAAGAGACTGCTTGTAGTCACAAGTGGGTGACAAAATGTAACTTTGGTCTTTCCTTGGAAGTGAAATGTTAAACTGAATGAGGAATATGGAAGACTCCTCAGAATCAAGAATCGTGTCACATAAAGTTATAAATTGAGAAAGGTGATAAATCAGTGAGGTTTGACGCCTGAATTAAATGAGATATGTATAATGTATCTCTGATTAAGAAAAGTGTTACCTGACACAGAGTTGACTCTACAATCAATAATGGAAAGAAACAATAGAGTATGTGTCATGTGTGACAAGTTCTATGATAACCCTGTATGGAAGGACTTTGTGTTGATAAAAGTTCTATGGCATCTCCATGACATTAAAATGTTAGGTGGAGACTTGATGATATGATGAATAAGTAATATTTGTCTTCCTTTACCTGGGAATTTCGGGGACGAAATCCTTGTTAGGGGTTTATAATTGTAACATCCCTGACCTGGGTTATGTCTTAACCCTAGAAGTTTTACTTAAGTAAGTCATTTATATTCTTGTCTTTATCTTTTGAAAAGTAATTAAGGCTCAAGAAGAACTTATGTTTCAATTTTATTCCTTTTTAATAATGTTGAAAATAATGTTTTGCCCATTTTGGACTAAAGTGCAAATTACCCAAGTTGAGGGGTTAACTTGAAAATGTTACATGATAAAATTTTACTCAAGTGTTGAAGCATAATAAGAATGAGAATGATGCTGAGGTATGGCTTCCACAAGCCTGAGCACCAAGAAAGAGCTTATTAAGCAATGTTTGTGCATTAAAACCTAGTTTTGGTGTAATATGCAATTTACGCAAAACCTAGGGTTCAATATGCAAAACATCACTTCTAGAGAGTCCCTAATATTTCTTGGTATCAATTAGAAACAAGAAAATCAGAGGGTCATCTAGTTTGAATCTCTTTGGGGGAGAGAGAATCTTGATATTAAAATAATCAAGATTTAAGCATAATTGAAACCCTAATTCAATTTAATGCAAAAATAAATATATTAATGGAAGTGCCCTTCAACCAAAATAGTGATGGTTGAATTTATATAAGTATGGACGTCCTTTTTCCTTGCAATGGCACCGAAATATCTAAAGTGAGTGGAGAGCCCACTCACATTAGTTAAAGAAAAAGTAATATCCACTTATTTTTGGATATTATTATTATATTGATTAAGGTGCTTAATTGTTTTCTTTTAATTCATGGATAAATAAGAGGATTTCGAAGGGAAGTATGATGTATTTGTATGAAAGTAAGTGAGGGGGATAAGTGGCACCAATTTAGGGAATTGAAAGATTTTTATAACACTTTCTCTCTCTTGAATTTTCCTTATATACACTCCATTCTTTCACCCACATGAAAGGCTTTTTCGACTCTTCTTTCTTTCCTTATTTTGGTCAAACACAAAGGAGCTTGAACCACCAGGTTCACAAGAGCAATTCGATTGCATCAAGGATTAGTGCTGACGTCGTGCAATAATTGGATTAGAATTGCAAATACAATCGTGATTGAGAAACATGATGAAACGATCTGTTCAGTGGGTGAACTGATCATCTCACTTGCCAACTGATAGGTTCACCTATGAATCGATCATTGTGCTTCTTTCAAGTTGTGAAAATTCATTAAATTTTGGTCCCTTCCACTCCAACGCAGATTGGGAACCCTGACCTTAACCCTCTTATAAGTAGAGGGGTATTGAGGGCTTTCTAGAGACACAACTCAATTGCTTCTAAAAATTGTTTGTCTTCTTTGGTTGTGGTAACAGAGAGAATCTGAGAAAGTCCTACCCGATAAAGGGAGGGACATCAAGGGAGAATAATTGCCAGAGTGCAAATTGGTGACTAGTACACCAATGTGAAGAGACAACTCCTTCTTGTCCGTTCTTCTAGAATGACAAGAGTTCCTAGTGGTCTGTATTGACTACTAAATAGCCGAGGAGTCCATTTCCTAACACTCATAGGACAACATCAACCTGCTATCCATGGTGATCAACCAGGAGGATAACACAGATGGTGTTCGAGTGCAACTTGAAGAAAGTGCGCACACCACGATGAGGAGATTTTCAATGGAGTAATTACCCAAGCTAAGGAACCCATATCACATCAGCATTCCAAGCATATACAAAGGCATTTCCATCTCATACGAGAGATTGTATAATGAAGAGATGTGAAAACTTGTAGAGTACCAATCGAGAACAATATTATTGATCCCTTGACAAAAGCACTTTCACAGCAAAAACATGATGGTCATGTTAGATCACTTGGAATAAGATTCATGGGTGATTGGCTCTAAGTGCAACTAAAAGTATGTTGGTATTTATGCTCAGAGATCCAATCATATGATGATTTTAATGGCATACCTTGTAAATGATTTGATTAATAATAAAGGAAAGCTTACAATTTATTATGTTTTATTTAGTTATGAAACAATGAAGTGACATAATAAATGTCTAGAGAATGATATTACTCAATGATGTATGTCTTTAGGTACGTGACCTAAACAATGAGATCATACAGATGCTAAGAGTATATACATTCTTGTTATGCCCCTAGTCAGATGTTATTGTGGAAGGTTGATAGACAACAATAACACATTAGACTAGAGTTTGTGTTGGTTGATGATAGAATCTAATTAGTCATTATATGTGATATCAAACCAAGCACACAGATACTTGTTAGAGAATAGTGTATCAGATAGACCCACTACAAGAGTGACACATGGAAACCATAATGGGTAGCCAGAATCATCTCTTATAGTGTTGGTGGTGATTGTGGTTCTTAGACCTAAAGTCACTACACTCATCACATGTTGTTCGGTATACTTCGACATCATCCATCATGATCCTGAATAAGGGTTGCCATAAAGGTGATGATTGGGTTCACTCTAACACATGGGGATGATTGTGAATGATGTAGATGGGATTTGTCCATCCTACAGGAGTATGATATCCTAGCCACTTGGTATGTGAGATTGAGAAATGCATGGCCATGCATATGTGAGTCAATATGTGATATTGAGATGACATATATCTCAAATAGTCTACTCTAGTTCAAGGAACATGGATTGAATGATTGAAGAGGATGATGATTTCATGCCCCGAGTTCAATATTGGATATCAGTGACAAACAAACTATACAGATACTATAACAACAATCACATATTGTAGGTTCAAGTTGTTCTCCAACTTTCCATTTATTTGGGTAGCAATGATGTGTACTAGGCACTGCTCTTTGCTTGTGATGTCGTCATTGGTTATGGACATTCATTGCCAACATAATATGGAACCTATAGGGTCATACACATAGGAATTCACTTATAATAGGAGTTTATTCATAAATGATAATTGAATTGATTAACTAAATTGTTTAGGGATTGGGAACCCTGGCCCTAACCCTCCTCTAAATATAGGGGTATTGGGGGCTTCCCAGAGACATAACTCAATTGCTTCTATTTTTTTGTCTTCTTTGGTTGTGGTAATCGAGAGAACCTGAGAAAGTCCTACCCGATAAAGGGACGCACAATAGGGGAGAACAATTGTGGGAGAGAAAATTGGTGACTAGCACGCTAACATGAAGGAACAACTCCTTCTTGTTTGTTCTTTTGGAATGACATGAGTTCTTGGTGGTCCATGTGGACTACTACACAGGCAAGGAGGTTGTTTCCTGCCACTCAGAGGATAACATCAACCTGCTGTCATTGGTGATGAACCAGGAGGCCAACAAAGACATTGTTTGAGTGCGACTTGAAGAAAGGGCACACATCACGATGAGGAGATTGTCGCTGGACTTGCTCTAAGACCAAGTATATCCTCTAAACCATCCTTCCCATTGCATAGTTATTGAAACTTTCCATTGGTTTAAGGGGAATATGGTAGTTAAATTTTTGTTTTCACTTCCTATTATGTCACCATATTTCCCTGGAGTGTTGGTGTCGAGTGGAATCATCAACTTCTATTCCTGGACTAAAGTGTCGGTTTGGGTAGTGCATGACCAATTTTTTAATGCTTGTTCTAGTGGAAGGACAAGTCTGCAAGGTAAGTCTTTTGATGAGGTGATTAGGGCTATTTTGGTGGAGGGCGTATGAATCTCCTCTATAGCAACTGTATGCAATTCCCCATTATCAATGAGATCATGCAAGGCATGCTTGTGTGTGATGCAAGATTCATTCTTGTGGCCCTTTACTCTATAGAGGTAGCAAAAGGTGTTGGCATTTTATCCCTTAGGTAAAGGATTCAGAGTCTCCCTTACAGACAAAAGCTTGGGAAGATGTTTAATATCAAAAAGGATAATGCTGAGAGAATCCCCCAAGGGTGTGAACTTCCTCTTCAGTTTAGGATGCTCCTCTATTAATAGATCTATAGATGTTGGCTCAACATCAGGTGTCAGATTACTTGTTGTTGGAGGATTGGGTGCGACCATCTTTTGCATGGCCGGTTGAAAAGGTGGTGGTGTGTACTCATATTAGTTGTTTGACAACCATGTGTATTGTAGGGGGCATGGAGTGAGGTTGGTAATTGGGTGGCATCACCTAAACTTGTTGTGGTTGAAGCGTTTGAGCTTGAACAACTTGGGTTGTAGAGGTTTACCCTGTGGAGACCTATATGGTCGAAGGTTGTCGTCTTCCTGCCCCAACAAGGACAAGTACTTCTCTAATTGTGGTATCTTCTATTTTGGCTTTGGCTCACTTGGTCTTATGATTAGTCATTAGCGAAGTAGGTGATGGCAATAAGGTGAGGTCTATGTTCTGATAGACTCCCCGTTTGATCAAATTTTCAATTCGGTGTGACAACTTCTTGGTGTGCATCCACCAAGGGTATAATTGGAGGTTTGATCATTGTTGGTGGTTCCATATATACAGGTAATGGGAATCCATACCCTCCCTCTATGTAAGGGTTGTACCATGAGTCGATAGGTGTATTGAAGGGCAGGTCGGGGAGGGTTCCTTGGCCATTTAGATAGTGCATTTGAAACTTTGTGGTAGTTTCGATCGCTTGAGGCTCTTCTAGTTTGGCTGTGACTTCTTCTTATTTCTTTTTTCCCTTGATTTCTCCTTTAGGTTTGAAGAATATCATAGCCACCTCTTGAATTATGGGGATGGTCTTTATGTTTAGTGATGTTAGACCTAGATAGAGCCCTATGTAGAATGATTCTGGATAAGGCAGGTGGACGCTCACAGGCCATATGGAAACAATGATGTAGATGTACCTGCATGCGTGACTCCTTGTTAGACAAACCCTAGGTAGTGCCACCCTCCCGTGTATGTTGATCTCGGTGGAGGTAGGAAGTGCATGTTGAAAAGTTGCTTGAATTGCGGTCCTTCTTGGGCAACCATGCCTTTAGGCACAATTGGGGATTCTTTGCACTTGTCCACCTCTACAGGTTTTTGTTGCTTGTTGTGGACGAAAACCTCCTTAGAGGCACCATCTGACTGGTGTTATGCATTGCTTTTCCTAACCATCTAGATTACTAATTGATGGGTACATGTGAGGTGTGGGATTCTCACTGTTCCCATGATGTCCTGAAATCAACATTAGCAAGATCTAAAAGTAGGGTGTAACTTTAGGAGGAAGATAATATATGCTTTTGGGACACATCCCATTCACACATCACGTTAGTCTAGAAATTTAAAAGGGATCCTACTCGACGGGAGGGAATGCATGGCAGGGATGCTCTCAGACTTCTGACATTCTACTCATGATGAAAGACACCCACATTTTTTCTTGTTAAGGTTTTTTTTGTGGTTGTTCCTACCCCTAGCTTCGACTAAATGAGGGAACATATCCACTTTACATGAAGTGTTTTCCAATTCCATGACTAGAAAAGAAAAAGATGGTGGGAGCGTAGTTAATTTAGGAAGTGTTATGAAATAATCATCCAAAGTAGGATTGAAGTGGGAAGTTGAGTGTTTGATCAAGAGTAAGGTGACCCTTTTGGAGCCATTGATTATGCTTAATCAATTACTTTTCTTCCCCAAGGCATCCTTGTCCAATGGGTATACCAAAGTGAAACCCTTGGCAATATCCATGACACCCTGGTTTCCTCCTAGCTAGAGGGGTTTCTCCAGAGAGTCCTTTTTGTGTAAGGAACTTTGGTCAAGGAGGATGCCTAGGCTTGGCTTCTCCATTTTTGTGACATATGATGAGAGGTTGTGGTCTAGTTTTAAATAGACTTCTAGGACCATGTTTAGGAAGATGAAGTATATGATTGGGCGAATTTTTTATCATGGTCTAAGACCCAAAAGGATTTGAGTATTGAAGTGAGATTAGTTTAAGGTCATAATCTAAGACCCTAGTGGGGCGGACCTGGCATTGAAGAATGATGTCGTGAACGATGTAGATGTATTGTTTCCATTCGTACAAGTTTTGAGGATGGACCTCTTTGGCTAATCTTTGAAGAAGATGGTTTGAAAATTTTAATTTTTGGGATAGTTTGATCTTTGAAAGGATTGTTTAATACTGTTAATCTTTAAAAATATGGTTTGAGATAGTTAATCTTTGAAAAATATGGTTCTAGTCTTGTAGCTTATGAGTGCTTTGATATTTGAGTAGCATAATAGTAAACTTCAAAACATCAAGGTGAACTCTCTTTAGTAACTTTGATGGTGATATAGAACAATAGTATAGATTGAACTGTACAAATTCAAATCGTTGGATTGGATTACGAATGATGATCTAACACCTTAAGAGAGTATGAAAAGATTGAAAATGATTGTTTTTCTTTCTTTTTTCTATTATTTATTGTGACATAGAAAATTTATTTGTTGTCATTGAGAGTCCTTATTTTAAAATTTTCATAATTAGAAGAGAAAAAAAGGACTCAATGTTGAAAATAATATTCAAATATGATAAGAATATAATAACATATAAGATATTTTAAGTTTAAAAGAAACTTGGAATTTACTTTTCCTTCATATTTATGTTTACGGGATAAAACCTTTATAGTGGGGGGATTGTTAAGACCATGTCTGGGATTAATTGATAAATTATGGTTTACCTAGATGATTACATGATTAATTAGATTGGTCATCACTTCAACCTGATTAATGATGGTAGATCTGTTGGGAAATATGGGCATAGAGTAAGGCAACAGAAACAAACAATTTATCTATATGTATTCCCATAACAACAAGATCATGACAATAACTATGAAATAGGAAAGATGGTTTTACGATTTCACACTTGGTTCTAGATCAAGTTCAACGACTACAACTTGTTGCAGTACAAATATCTTCTATTTGCTCTTGGTCAATGTCTATGCAACTCCTAGTCTTCACAACATATAACATACTAGAACAAAATATGTAGTGACTCTTGTAGTCTCGCCACAGACTGTGGGCTGGGGATGTCCTCCCAGTGATGGGAAAAGTCCACCTCGCCTCTATCAAAGTCCACACGGACCACCCAGAACTCCTGTCATCCTGCTAGAATGAACATCAAGGAGTTCTGCCTCCCATTGGTGTACCAGTTCCCAACCTACTCTCCCATAATGGTCCTCAATTGTTATCCCCCTCGTTATCCCTATCTAGTGAGGTAGGACTTTCTTGGGCTCTCTTGGTTTCCATGAACAGAGAGGACAATAATTATCAGAGCAATAGATTCTCAATTGTGTGTGTTGGGAAGCCCCTAGTACCCCTCTATTTATAGGAGGGGTTGGGTCAAGGTTCCTAGTCTATGTGGGAGTGGAAGGGACCGAAATATCATGAATTCTCACAACCTGTGAGTTCTTAACCGTTCGGTTGGCAACCAAATCGGTCGGTTCACACAAAAGACTGATCATTTCACTATGTTTCTCAATCACATATGATTTGGAAATTCGAATCCAAATGAATGCACAACATGATGTCAACATGAATCCTTGATGCAGTTGAATTTCTCCACGAATTGAGTGACACATGAGCCGCTCATCTCACTCACCCAACCGATTGGTTGGTGAGCTAAGCCAGTCGGTTTGCTCCTCAGTTTGGGTAGAACTTAGCCAAATTCAATTCCTGATCAGCCTGACACTACAACCGACCATCTCAACACTTGAACTAATCGACTGGCAGACCAATAAGATGATTTGTTGTTCGAATTGACTACCTAAACACTTTAGCAATAAATTCAATTATCATTCATGATAAACTTCTCTTCTAGGTGATTTCCTATGTGTGTGACCCTATAGGTCCCATATCACGTTGGCAGTGCATGTCCATAACTAACTTATGATATCATAAGCAAAGAGTGGTGCCTAGTCACACATCAGTGCTACCCAAGTGAATGGAAAGTTGGAGAACAACTTCAACCTACAATCTATGTAAGGTGTTTTAGTAATTGCATAATTCCTTTGTCTTTGATATACGGAATGAACTCAAGGCATGGAATCATCATCCTCTCAATGTTCAATCCATGTTCCTTGAACCTAGAGTAGACTATATGAGATATATGTGACTTCGATATCATATATTGATTCACATGTGCATGCACATGCATTTCTCAGTCTTGCTAATCAAGTGGCCATGGATATCAAACTTCGATAGGAGGGATAAATCCCATCTACATAACTCATAGTCTATCCCCATGTGTCACAACTACTCAATCATCACCTTTATGACATTCCATGTTTCAGGGTTACGTTGGATGATGCCAAAGTATATCGAATGACATGTGATGAGTGTAGTGACTCTAGGTCTAAGAATCACAATCGCCACCTTAAATGACAGAGATGACTATGATTTACAAAGTATGGTTTCCATGTGTCACTCTCAAGATGGGTATGTCTGATACACTATTCTCTAACATGTATATGTGTGCATGGTTTGATATACTATATCATGACTAATGAGATTCTGTCATCAACCAACTCACACTCTAGTCTTATGTGTTATTGTTGTTTATTTTCCTTCCAAAATAACATCTAACCAGGTACATAACAAGAATGTACATACTCTTAACATCCATATGATCTCATTGTTCAAGTAACGTACTTGAATACATACATCATTGAGTAATTACCATTCTTTAGACATGCATTACATTTTCTCATTATCTCATAATTGAGTAAATCAGAATGAATTGGAAGCTTGCCTTTGTTATTATTAATCAAATGTTTTATATAATATGCCTTCACAATCATCATATGATTGGCTCTCTGGCATACTTACCAACAGACTCTGACTTGCACTTAGATCCAATCACCCATAGATCTCATACTTAGTGATCTAAACATGTCCACCATGTTTCTACTGCATAAGTGTTAATCCAATGGTTTAACAACACATTCCTTTTAGTTTGTATATTGCATGTTCCTTGACTCTTTGTTGTATGATCTCTCATATGAGTTGGAGCTGTCATAATATTGTATCAATATTCCTTGCCTAACAAGTAGCTCCATTGTTGTGACAATATCATTAATGCATGATCAATGGTTGGAACATCTTTAAGTTCATTCATATGAACTTCTAGATCCATATAGTATCCACTCTTGTGTTCATAACACTAGGATACTCAGCTTCAATTGTAGAATTGTAAATTAATGGTATTATAGTTTGGAACTCTTTCCAACTAATAACTCATCTCTTAAGATTAAACAAACAACTTTAGTATTGCAATCATCCTCTATCATTACAGAAGCTTGCATCAGTGTAACTCTTTACACTCAACTCTTCCTTGTTGCCATGGTCTTAACAACTTATCCGTTAGTACTTCTCAAGTTCTAATGGATGTATTTAAATGACATTCCAATAACCTTTATTGGAAACTAAAATCATCTTGTCATGTCCAATACATGCAAGAATATGGAATAAGTACATTTATATAGCATACATGATAGATCCAATTACTAGTTCAAATGGCATCTCATTCGTGTATTTCCATTCTTTGCAAGAATTGAAACATAGGGTTCATGAGAGACTAATCCCATGTATAATGGACATATTCTCTCTCATGGAATCCTTCGTACTGAACTCTTTCAGTATCTTGCTATTTATACATGCTCATACTTGGGTCATGAAACTTTCAAGAACTATCTTCATAGATTGGATTCCTATCTCATAGGGTGTTTCAGCTAATCCTTTATTGTTGAAGGTGTTTTTCATGCCAGATCTCAATATCATATATTGAGGTGTCATTCCCCATCAGTATGTGGAATATTCATACATACTCCCACTAAATCTTTGTAATCATAGATTTCACCTTTCATCTTCATTCAAGTCAAAACCTTTAACTATCTTGTCAAGATAGAAGGTCCCATATCTGAGATACTCATTTTAATCCTTGCATTCAAACTTTGTAGATTATAGACTTTATTTTCTTTAATGAAGTTATAAATCTTTAGGCTGTGTCACGTACTGTAATGCCCCTCCAAGTACATACATGGAAGCGGAGGCAAACCCTATGTTGTCCATAACATGGGTTACTTGGCTTGGAGGAACATTACAAAACATGATAAGCATTGCAACAAGATAAATGAAACACCATGCAATAACTCAAAATATAGATTCATACATGGTTCTTAAAAGGGGAAAACATATAATGTAAATTGTCTCATCTTTGAACTAAAATCTAACACATGAAAGGTAGAACAAATCTATGACATAATCTTCTTTGGAAACTTGGTATTGGATCATATAAGGTGTAGTTGGCACCCCACCAAGCTAAGTCCTGGAAACTTCTACTTTGAAGCACTCACTTAAAATTCCTTTTCTCCTTGATTTAGGGACATATCATCCCATGACCATGTGAAAATAGAGACATACATCAGTAAGTGACACTATACATTTTATACAAACTGAAAAATAAGCATATAATACTTGACTTGAGAGAAAACATTCACATGTATTTGACTTGATCATTCTTGATTACATGAATCTTATAACATGAAAATTTGAGTAGTAAATATATTCATCTCTCTATGATGCCCATTTAAGAGCACACGATTGCTAGGAAATCCCATAATGCTAGGAAAGCCCATAATTGACACAAATGCCCATGATTTGGCTAAAATGCCCATAATTGGCACGAATGCCCATAATGAACCCTTGAGGTCCATGATTCGAGAAGCATATAAAGACTAATTCAATTCCATTTATATTGACATTAATATTACCATGAACATAAATAAAATCATGAGCTTGAATATTAACATGATGGGATTTGTCCCTCTTAACACTTGAAATTTAGATCCATTAGTCATTGGTCATTAATCATAATCTCTAAAGCTTAATGAACATGATAACCATAAGAGGGTATAGAAATTATTAAGCAATGTATATGATGAACATGATTTGAGCATCGAAAGCATAATTCATAAATCATACATAGCATACAATTCAACCAATGTACATATGTATAGTGGTATGGCCTGCTGAACCTGGAGCAAAGTTGATCCTAAGATGGTCTCTCTAATCTTTGAGTCAAATCTAAGTCAACCTTCTCTTGTCTTGATTAGGCTCTAAACACCTGTTCTTAATTATTAAACATCATAAATCAATACCTTGTATTGATCCTAGGTTGAATTAGGGTTTGAGTGCATTAAGGTTAGGCTTATCGATCAACATCATTAGATTAGGAAAACTTGGTTGGTTGATTACTATTTTAGGTCACATGAAACATTAGTGATACATAATTAGGGTTTCATGAGTCATATTAGGGTTTCTAATAAAACACCAAAACAGGAAGGCAAATCATGGCTTGAAATCCTTAAAGTCAGATTCCTTGTCAAAAATCCTTTCTAATGACTATATTTGCATATTTTTCTAATTAGTGGATAATTAGTTATGATTTTTAAAAGATTGGCCAATCCGAACTCAAGAAAATCAATTACTCACATTATGGGGCAACAATCTAACTCACAAGCCCTTGCTTACATGGCTTAATGACTCGATGCCAGATGGACAATGGGGACTGTGTGCAAAGCTTGCCCAACCAGGGCCAAAGGCTAAAAGTATCCATGCAAGTGTGACACAACAAAATCAATTTAAGGGTACACTCATCAAACCTGAGATCTGATTCATTAAGTAAACACCCAAAATACCGATGATGACAGTGAGAAGGGACTGGAAAAAACAAAGAATTGGGGGAGAAAATCTCAACCCCAAACTCTCACAACACTCGACCAAATCCACAAGCATAGATCCAAAATGTGATCTTTGCCTCATACCAAAGCTCAAGAACTATTGTTCTGCCAAATGATGCCCAAAATATCTGGAGAATCAGGTTGTTTCCATGCCATGGAAACCAGTGCCAACAAGAAGAAGAAAATGAGAGATCACCCACTTGTGAAAATAACTAATAGCCTATGTGGGCTTGGGACACCTTGAAGAAGGTGAAGGAGCAGCAAAGCTCACGAAGAAAATCCATAGCATGGTAAGCATCAATTGAATGAGAAACAATGTACAATAACCCATAAAAAGGAAAAAAAAAGAATACATGTAACACAGGGGGCAATTAGCAGTGGCAACATGTTCCTTGAGTTTCAGGGAGTCATGCGGAGACTTTCCCTAGATTTGCAGCGGTCCAATGACTTCAGATGGATCTCAGGAGATGGCAGCAAGGGGATAGAACACTTTCTCTTACGCATAGGGCAGGAGGGGCAGAAAGGAGACTTGTTTCATATTTGAGGGGCCTCCAGAATGATGTATCGAGGTGTATATATATCAAATCCAGTATGGGGAGTCCGGTCTGGTGTGAGGATCATGAAGAAGGAATGCTCTTATGATGAGATGATGTGAAGAGAGAGATCAGGAGGAGGGAAGGATCATCACAATTGTAGAGTTCAAAAAGACTAGGACTCGGGTGAATAAGATTATCATGTAGCTTGAAGATGGGTCCTCATCTAGAATCCAAACTGGATTGGGGTCTATGAGTGTGACATTTGATTAAGGTGGGAACTATAGATTGGATTGTATAATTGGGGATATAATTGATTAGCTTCTATCAATAAACTATATATAAACCTCTCGAAATTTTTTATGTGACCAAATAAATTCCAATGAATACCAAAATTGAACTACACACTATTAGGAGGGTCCAAAGACTTCTCATACAATTAGATTTAGGTTTTTGACATGTTTCATCCATATTTTCCCTATAGGTCATTTAACTTTAATTAAATGTATTAATAGATTATATAATAGGAAAATACATTTTTTTAGCCTTTGAGTCCAATTTTCGAGATAAACATTAATTTTCTCCTGAAAATTCATATCACATATATTTCATGCCTTTTTGAGAAACTATCTTGGAGGAGAGAGAAAAAGTGAGAGAATAAGGCTCTATTTCCTGTTATGTATATTGAACTCATTTAATCGTAATTAAAGGAAAAATGTTTCATTTTCTTTCTGTGTCAAAGTTATATAAAGAATCCAATAGATGGGGTAATTTTCATTAAAGTCCAAGTTTTAAATTTTATAACTGGAAATTTGCATATAAGACCATAAACTTATTTTATTTAAATTTGGGATGTTATAATTCTACCCACCTTAAATAAATTTTGTCCTCAAAAGTTTCCCATACTACCCACCTTAGGGTTTTACATATTATATGTACACTAATTTCTAATATCATCTTAAAGTCTCATCCTCATGGCAAAACACTATCTGGACCTTATTATTAAAACCAACATGTGGGTATACTACAAATGATTCTATTTAACCTCATGATTGACATGAAAAAGGACCTCTCTTACCTATCCTCTAGGGGTTCTGATTCTTCCATGGATCTTACTTTCTTATCTATGTCATATATCTATCCTTTGTATGCATGTTTGGCCTTACTATGTGTCTGATTATGTTTAGTGACTATACGTTGTCGCCTTTGGATACATACCAAATGGTCATATATTCAGAGGTGACATATTTTATCACACATATTAGCACCTTCCTTATGCACATGTCACATACCACATGCACTTGAAAGGACTAGACAAGCATGATTATGCATGTAACATTCTCTCTTCAAAACCCCTTGAGCATGTGTCCCATACCACAAACACGTGGGAAAAAGAGAGAGCATGCTATATACAATTCTAGAATTAACATAAAAGTCCAAAACATGTAGGTACATAACCCTAGTCCTTATCTAAATGTTTGTCTTCTATCTAGACCTCTACTTTAGTTTGTGTTGTCTTTCACTTACTTGTTCTACAATTAGGGTTAGAATAATGAATTAGAATTTTTCTTGGTGGCCATATAATTATTTTCTCCGATACCATATTGTAACGCCCCTCCTAGTACATACATGACAGTGGAAGAAAACCCTATGTGTTCCATAACATGGGCCACTTAACTTGGAGGAACATTGCAAAACATGATAAGCATTACAACAAGATAAATGAAACACCATGCATTAACTCAAAATATAGATTCATACATGGTTCTTTAAAGGGGAAAAAATATAATGTGAACTATCTCATCTTTAAACTAAAATCTAGTGCATGAAAGGTAGAACAAATCTATGGCATAAATATTCTTTGAAAACTTGATATTGGATCTTCTAAGGTGTAGATAGCACCCCACCAAGCTAAGTCCTGGAAAGTTCTACTATGAAGCAGTCACTTCAAATTCCTTTGCTCCTTGATCTAGGGACATCTCATCCCATGACCATGCAAAAATAGAGACATACATTAGTAAGCGACATTGTACATTTTATATGAATTGAAAAATAAGCATATAATACTTTACTTGAGAGAAAATCTTGACATGTAATTGATTTAAGCATTCTTGATTACATGAACCTTACAACATGAAGAATTGAACAATAAATATATGTGTCTCTCTATGATGCCCTCTTAAGAGCACAAGATTTCTAGGAAAGCCCATAATGCTAGGAAAGCCCATAATTGGCACAGATGCCCATGATTTGGCTAAAAAGACCATAATTGGCATGAATGCCCATAACGAACCCTTGAGGTCAATGATTCGAGAAGCATATAAAGACTGATTCAATTCCATTTATCTTAACATTAAAATTACCATGAACACAAATTAAATGATGAACATGAATCTTAACATGATGGGATATCTCCCTCTTAACACTTGTACTTTAGATCCATTAATCATTGTCCATTAATCATAATCTCTAAATCTCAATGAACATGATAACCATAAGATATAGGATAAAGAAATCACCCAGTAATATATATTATGAACATGATTTGAGCATTGAAAGCATAATTCATAAATCACACATAGCATACAATTCAACCAATGTACATATGTATAGTGGCATGACCCGCTTACCTGGAGCAAAGTTGATCCTAAGATGGTCTCTCTGATCTTTGAGTCAAATCTAAGTCAACCTCCTCTTATCTTGATTAGGCTCTAAACACATGTTCATAATTATCAAACATCATAAATCAATACCTTGTATTGATCCTAGGTTGAATTAGGGTTTGAGTGCATTAGGGTTAGGCTTATCGATCAAGATCATTAGATTAGGAAATATGTGATACATAATTAGGGTTTCATGAGTCAGATTAGGGTTTCTAATAAAACATTAGAACAAGAAGGCATATCATGGCTCAAAAACCTTAAAATCGGATTCCTTGTCAAAAATCCTTTCCAATAACTATCTTTACATATTTATCTGATCAGTGGATAATTAGTTATGATATTTTGAACATTGGCCAATTAGAACTCAAGAAAATCAATTGATTGCATTATGGGGGCAAAAATCTAACTCGCGGGACCTTGCTTACATGGCCCAATGGATATATGCTGGATGGACAATGGGGACCGTGTGTGGAGCTCACCCAACTAGGTATAAAAGTTAAAAGTATCCATGCAAGCATGACACAATAAAATTCATTTTTGGGTAAAATCGTCAAACCTGTAATTTGATTCATCAAGTAAACACCTAAAATATCAATGATGATAGTGATAAGGAACTCACAAAATGAAGAACTGGGGGAGAAAATCTCAACCCCAAACTCTCACAGCACTTGACCAAATCCATAAACATAGATCCAAAATGTGATCTTTGCATCATATCGAAGCCAGGGAACTATTCTAGGGTTAAATGATGGCTGGGATATCTTGAGAATTGAGTTGTTTCCATGCCATGGCAACTAGTGCCAACAAGAAGCAGGAAATAAGAAATCACCCACTTGTAAGAAGAACTAATAGAATGTGTGGACTCAGGGCACCTTGGCATAGGTTAAGGAGCAGCAGAGCTCATGAAGAAAAGCCATAGCATGGTAAGTGTCAATTGGATGAGAAACAGTGTACGATAACCCATGAAAAGGGGATAAAAGAATACCTATAACACAAGTGGCGATTACCAGAGGCAGCACGTCCCTTGAGTCTTAGGGAGTCACGCAGAGACTTTCCCTAGATTTGCGGTGGCCAGATGGCTTGAGATGGATCTCAGGAGATGGTGACAGGGATATAGAATGTGTTCTCTTGCACACATGATAGGAGGGGTAGAAAGGAGACTTGATTCAGATTTGAGGGGACTCCAGGATGATGTACTGAGGTGTATATATATCTGAGGTGCCCAGACACAGCCGTGAATCCCAACATAAACAAGAAACATGGATTGGATAGAGAGCCTAGTTGAGTGGGGACTCTAGGGAATGATACCTTATCAAATCTAGTATGGGGGAGTCCATCCTGGTGCGAGGATCATGAAGAAGGAACCCTTTTAGGCTGAGATTCTATAGAGAGAGAGATTAGGAGGAGGGAAGGATCATTAAAGTTGTACAATTCAAACAGACTAGGACTCAGGTGAAAAAGATTGTTGCCCAGCCTGAGGATGGGTCCGCAATCTAGGATCTGACCTTGACTGGGGTCTAGGAGCATGACATCTGATTCAAGCATGAATAATAGCTTAGATTGTATAATAAGGGATATAATTGATGAGCTTCTATAAATAAACTATACAAAAACCTCTCTAAATTATCTAGGTGACCAAATATAGTCCATTGGATACCAAAATTGAACTACACACTACCAGGAGGGTCCAGAACCTTCTCATACAATTAGATTTACATTTTGAACAAGTTTTGTCCATATTTTCCCTATAGGTCATCTAACTTTAATTACATGCATTAATAGATTAGATAATAGGAAAATACATTCTTTTTGTAAGCCTTTGAGTCCAATTTTCGAGATAAACATTAATTTTCTCCTAAAAATTCATATCACATGTATTTCATGCCTTTTTGAGAAACTATCTTGGAGGAGAGAGAAAAAGTGAGAGAATAAGGCTATTTTTCCTTTTATGTATGTTGAACTCATTTAATCGTAAATAAAGGAAACTATAAAAGAGTGAAATCACCCCTTTACTAAAATTTGAAAAATAAAACATCTGTTCCAAACATACTCAAAAGGTATGCTGGAACAAGTGTAGAAGTTTCAAATCTTTATATAATGGTATACAAAAGACCAAAGTCTTTAGCAACGGAATAAGAATCATAACTATATTCAATTTTCCAAAATATCACAAAATTCCATCATATCTCCCATTAAGGGTTTACATGTAAGATACATCAAAGGATCTAAGATAGAGGAAAGTCTAAACTACTTCAAGTCTTGTCTCCAAAGTAACATCTCCATGAGCTAGGTCCATGCCAAAATCTATGTTCTCCTTGATCTTGTTCAACAACTTGTGCTTTACCTGGGTGGTAGGGAAGTCACCCAGCAAGAGAAGGAAACAAGGTATGTGTCAACAATATGAACAAGAAACAAAGACAAGAATACAATGAAACATAAGGATATAGATTCATCATAAGATGAGAAGGCTAGGAGAATGAGGCATATAACAAAAGATTCTTGCCAAAGCAAATAAATAATAATGAATTTGCATGAATGATTAATATTGGACTAAATTAACTAAGTAGGATTGAGGCACCTACCAGACCTCAACCAAATAGATGAGGGGAGAGTAATCCCATTCTTAGTCACCTATCAAATATTTTATATTGGGAACAAATAACACATTCCCCAGGGGGAGAGTAAACACATTCCCTAGGGCAAAATAACACATGCCCTAACTATGGGTGGTTGTACGTAAGTACCACTACTATAGCTAAATATTCAAATAAACCATCCTGCTCTAGAAATAGTAATTTGGCAAGAAATGTCATCAAATAATTGTAGAATGGAAGTGGGGTTCCAAGACCCAATAAATAATATATCAAATCTAAAATTTGAGGCAATCAGAACAAGGGAAACAATAATAAAGGAAATAGAGTTCTTTCATGCCTCATTATGGAAAATAGGGTTTAGTTGCAATTATCCCAACTTAAGGTGTAAAGAATGCACATACCTCTCTTAATGAAATCCAATTACTCACTTTCACCACTTTTATATGATCGCAAGTTCAACTTTGCCTATTTCAATATATTCACATTGATTAGGGTTTGTATTTCTCATATGTATAAAGAAAACCCTAATTTTGGACCTTTTCATAAAATCTCAGATTTAGACTCTGAAAATATCATTATTGATCTTATTATGTTCTCATGATGAAGAAAACATGTAATTTTGTCTATTTCGGAGTTATGATGATTAAATTGTATTTTTGGTGATTTTTATGTATTAAAATCATTTTTACAAAACACCTTTTGACAAAACTCAAAACCAAGCCTCGAAAGTATTTTTATTAAAAACACATTTTTTATTCCAAAACAAATTTTACTTTAATTTTTGGACAAAGGAATCAAAAGATATGATTTTTATAAAATGGACCAATCAGGAAACTCTAAAAATTCAAGTCTTCAAAGAAAATCCAACTAGCAAGTCAAACTTATTGTGTTGGCCCAATCACGATTGGACAACCCACTCGAACCCACAACCTACAAAGCACCCCCTTGCATCCTAGAAAAGAAGAACCAAATCAGCGGTGAAATGACCCTTTTGCACCTATTGAAAAACAAAGAAGTACAGACATGAGAAGGGCATAGTAGACAAATCATCAATAATCATCTTCTTCAAAAACAAAACACGAAGAACAACACTGGATACATCAACTTGAGCATCGAATCCCAGAATCAAGCTTGCGGATGTGTTAAGTTAGAGCACCAACGGTGACTATAAAGCAATACCTGAAGATCAGGCAGAGTAAGGGCATGTTTGATTTGTCGGATGTGTCGAATACAGAATTCGTAGACTCCCGGTTTAACGAATTGGTGGTTTTGAGAAGTGCAGCGATACAGAACTTTAGGTTTGGATTTGATGAGAGATCTCTGACTTTTGCGGCGAACAACGTGAAAAAGTGGAGAGACAACAGGCCCGGGGACCACGGAATAGTACACAATTCACACAATGGGCATGACGCGGGCTTGCTGAATTTTGGCGCCCGGCCCTTTTGAGATGTAAATGAAAATACAACAACTACTATTAGCCCAGAAAATGCAGGATTCCTTCCATTTTACATCTCCAGAGAAACAAACATAAATTTTATGTTGCTGGATTCAAGAATGCAACCCAATCCGGGTGAATACTGCAAACCAAACGTCCCCTAAGAGAACTTAAGAAGGGTTTGCGAGTCGACTGGAAGTGAATAGCAAACAAGCCGCAGTAGCCGGCAAGCAGCAGGTTGAGAAGCTTCAAAGTGCAGCCTTGGGAAAGATATCAAGAGAAATAGAGCACTCAGTGTGGTGCGGGGAGCATAGGGGAAGGTTTAAGGACCCTTTTATAGGTTCACATTGTCGACTAGGGGTCTGGAAACTTCTCCCCGGAAACCATGGCGGCAAGGATTTTTAGGGCAATTAGGCGTTTCCAAAACACGCAACCATGCAGCCACCAAAGGGTACCACAAGAACCATAATTGAAAAAGAAAAACACCGATGAAAGAATTGGGGCAAACCATCGACTAGGGAGGGAGATATCACTCTTCGAAGATTCACTCACAGTCCCGTTCATGCCTGTGAGAAGAACATGGTAGAAGATGAGTCTGGTTTCATTGATTCATTGGGCACAGGTCCAGGGAGTCATCCCAGCCATCCCCTGAGTGGACACGGCTTCAAAAAAAGAAAAGAAGGAAATTAATTCATGGCGTGACAACGTGACAGAAGGGAAAACACAAACCTTATTCAAATCAGATTAGATTAAAGTGAGAATGCAATCATTTTCTTATTTTCTCTCTCCTCTTTCGAGGGTGCAAACAAACTCCAAATTTAATGAAATTTGGCACCTAACCTGTTTTGGGCATGTAGAATCCGAATATGCAATTATATTTGTATTTGGAGGACTTTTGTTTTGTTAAATAAACCAAATATTATTTTCTCTTTCTTCCATCATTAATGGTTATAAGATTCTCCAAATTTGATGAAACTTCGCCCACAAGTCACATTAAGAGTCTTGGATACGAATTTACTACCAATTTTACATGTTGAGGTTGTTTGTGTATTCATTTTATATTTTGAAGGTTATGCATACTTTCTCTCTCTTGATTTCACCTTTTAATCAAATATTCTCCAAATTGAGTGGAAATTCACCCACATGCATATTTTAACATGTAGAACACGAATTTGGTATTAGTTACCACTTTGGGAGTCATTAAATATTTTTATTTCATATTATTGAGGGAAAAACTTCTTTTCTTTTCTAAATAAAATAGATATAGTTATTATTAGTCTAAAATTATGGAACTTGGCCCTTAAGCCAATTGATACCCAAGGAAAATTATCTCAACTTATTTTTAACTAATTAGTCTTCCTTTTTATGAATTTTAATCCATTATTCATTATTATCACCATTTTCCATATTTAATAATTCAATATCACATTAACATGTTTAAAGCATTATTATTAATTCCTTTTTCTCTTCCTTGTTCCAAAAGGCCAAGGAATGTTCTAGAACTAACTCAATTTATCAATATGTCACTTAAGTGATCAAATTGAATATTAGACCATGATTAACAAATTAACCAAGGTATTTGTGCACAAACCCAAACATTGGCATAAATGGTGATCAAATGTTCACCTAACCACTATTATTTCCACAGATTGAACATAAAGGCCAAAGAGGATAGAAAAGATAGAAAAATCATGGGAAAAGGGTCAACAAGATTATATAGCCATCAATTCATTACAACACTCCAACCCTTAAAAAGGATTTCGTCCCCAAAATCTCAAGCAAAGAGGGAAGGGTGAGTGTGCAACAACTTGTCTTTAAACAACCCATAAAACTTTCACCAAAACTTTTGCTAACAACTCCTCATAGGCCTGGTTCTCAAGGATCACCTAGGGTTCCACTATTAAGATTTATTTTTATCATTTTTGGCTTATTATCATTATATTTATTAGGATATCACACTATCATTATTATTCTTTTAATTGTGTCTGATTATATTCACTCAGTTGACAAAAGAGTTACATTTCATTATTATGCAAAAATCCTTTATTTATATTTCTTATTTATCTCATGAAGAGTTTCAACACAATTAGGGCTTACTTCATTATCTCAATATCTATATTTATATTTGACCATTATCCTTAATCATTTGTATTTTGACTTCTTTTTATTCATATTATCACCATATTAAATTATGTCAGATTATTTTGCATGAAATAAGACATTTTATCCATTTTGTTATTAAATCTTCAATTTATCCAATTAATGTCACATTAGTTACTTATATCTATATTAAATAGCTATTCAATGTCACATTACCAATCATACACACATTAATGTCATCATTACTCATTTTCTCATATTTATTCACTTCTTATTATTGATTATTCACATTTGTGTGAATCCAATTACTTCTTATCCATTTTGAAGTCATTACATGTATTTTAGTGAACAAGATGAAACATACTACCTATTAATGATTTGATTCACATACCAAGTCATGATTATGTGATTAATTAGGTGTGTATCACAGAACAAGGTGATATGCATTTCATATTGGTGAGTTGATTAATCTACAATTAGGTTATTATATACCATTTATGTGTATCAAAGTATATTACCTAATTATGACACCTAATGTCACTAATGTATCATGAAAGGAATTAAGGATGTATATATATTAAGGTTAGATGATTTGAACTTAGGTTAGGTCAACATGATCATTATATTTTACTTGTACCTTCTTAGCATGCATTAAGTCCAAAGTTAAGTTCTAATTATCTTGCTCAACACATCATTAGGGTTTATTGGTTCAAGACATGGTCAACACCACGCGTCTACTATTAGTATTAATATGTGAGTTACTCTTGTTACGTGCATTAAGTATTCATTAGTGTTCAAACATATGAACTATTCATTATATGACCATTATATGTTCATTAGTATATTAACAAGCATGTTAAGTTATAAGTATAACTTTGTTTGGTCAAAAGTAAGGATTCAAGCACACCAACCTCTTATTTAAGGAGTTAGGGTTTCAAGAGTTAGAGTAGCTAGATTTTTAAATGTTATAGGGCTCCATACCCTTAAAAGGATTTCTTCCTAGAAATCTAACTACCCAACGTCAACATCCAACTACTCTCCACCCCTTAAAAAGTTTGACTTAGCAAGTCAAACTAAACTATAGGTAAAAGGGTGAGTCTATCTGAACCATGTATAAGATCCATCATGCTTCCACTGTGCACTCTGATAGCTTACTAAACACCAAACTTCAAAGTCTAGGTTCTAGGGTTAGGCTGACCAAACATGTGGTCCTAAAGGACATAAGGACTATGTGGTCATAAGGGATATAAGGACTATATTAGGTATCCATCCTTAAAACAAGTCATAATACCTGAAAGACTAGGTCATCACATAAAGTTCCCAAACATATCCAACAAATATGTCTATACTATTTCCTAAAAGCATGCTATTTCAAACAATTTGTATCAGCTCAGGCCAGACATGTAACATATGGATCCGGGAGTCCTCGTAAACCAAACTTGTGGCGTGGAGGAAAATCTTGCCAGCCCCCGAACCTTGATCCTTTCTAGACACCTTTGCTTTCAACTTCATATTGTAGTAGTTGCCTAAAGATAAATCTAAACAACCTCAAGATACTATGGTTACTTACATCTTATAATTGTAAATATTTTAGGGGTTTAAACATCATGATTCTAATGTGAAACTCATAGGATCCTACATCAACCTTTCATCATGTATAGATAAACTCTTGGGCAAACATGTCTCTAAAAGGGGAGATTATGTAAGGCAAGGTTTCTAATTAAGGAGACAAAATTGAAATAGTCAGATTCTAACTACAATGGGCTTTGATACCATGTTGTAAAAGAGTGAAATCACCCCTTCATTAAAATTTGAAAAATAAAACATCCATCCCAAACATACCTGAAAGGTATGCTGGAACAGGTGTAAAATTTTCAAATATGCATTTAATGGTATACAAAAGACCAAAGTGTTTAGCAGCGGAATAAAAATCAAGACTATATTCAATTTTCCAAAAGATTGCAAAATTCCATCATATCTCCCATTAAGGGTTTACATGTAAGATACATCAAAGGATCTAAGATAGAGAGAAGTTTTAATTACTTCAAGTCTTGTCTCCAAAGTAACATCTCCAAGAGCTAGGTCCATGCCAAAAACTTTGTTCTCCTTTATATTGTTCAAAATCTTATGCTTTACCTGGGTGGTTGGGAAGTCACCCAGTAAGAGAAGGATACAAGGTATGTATCAACAATATGAACAAGAAACAAAGATAAGAACAACAATGAAACATAAGGATGCAGATTCATCATAATATGATAAGGCCAAGAGAATGAGGCATATAACAAAAGATTCTTGCTAAAGCTGATAAATAATAATAATTTTGCATGAATTATCAATGTTAGACTAAATTAACTAAGTAGGGTTGAGGAACCTACCAGACCTCAACCAAATAGATGAGGGGAGAGTAATCAAATTCCCAGTCACCTATAAAATATTTTATATTGGGGAGAAATAACAAATTCCCCAGGGGGAGAGTAAACACATTCCCCAGGGCAAAATAACACATGCCCTAACTATGGGTGGTTGTACATAAGTACCACTACTATAGCTAAATTGTCAAATAAACCATCATGCTCAAGAAATAGTAAAGTGGCAATAAATATCATCAAACAATTGCAACATGTCAATGGGGTTCCAAGACCCAAGAAATAATATATCAAATGTATATTTTGAGGTAATTAGAACAAGGGAAACAATAATAAAGGAAATAAGGTTCTTTTCATGCCTCATTATGGAAAATAGGGTTTAGTTGCTATTATCCCAACTTAGGGTGTAAGGAATGCACATACCTCTCTTAATGAAATCCAAATACTCACTTTCACCACTTTTAGATTATCCTAAGCTCAACTTTGCCTATTTCAATATATTCACATTGATTAGGGTTTGTATTTCTCATATGTATAAAGAAAACCCTAATTTCAAATGTTTTTGGAAAACCTAATATTTAGACTCTAAAAATATCACCTTTGATCTTATTAGGTCATCATGATTAAGAAAACATATAATTTTGTCTATTTTGGAGTTATGATGATTTAAGTGTGTTTTGGTGATTTTTATGTATTAAAATAATTTTTAGAAAACACCTTTTGAAAAAACTCAAAACCAAGACTTGAAAGTATTTTTGTTAAAAAGATCACATTTTTCTAGTTCTAAAACATATTTTACTTTAATTTTTGGACAAAGGAATCAAAAGATACGATTTTTATAAAATCGACCAATCAGGAAACTCGAAAAATCCACGTCATCAAAGAAAATTCAATAAGCTGGTCAAACTTACTGAGTTGGCCCAATTAGGATTGGAAAACCTGGCTGAACCCACAACCAACAAAGCACCCCCTTGCTTCTCAGAAAAGAAGAACCAATTTAGCGGTGAAATGACCCTTTTGCCCCTGTTGAAAAACAAAGAAGTACAGACGAGAAGGGCATAACAGAGAAATCATTAGCAGTCGTCTCCATCAAAGACAAAACACGAAGAACAACACTAGATACAACACCTTGAGTGTTGATGCCCAGAATCAAGCTTGCGGATGTGTTAAGTTAGAGCACCAACGATGACTATCAATCAATACTTGAAGACTGGGCGGACTCATAGAGCTTAAGA
The DNA here is from genome assembly GCA_963693085.1 of Alisma plantago-aquatica. Taxonomy (NCBI): domain Eukaryota; kingdom Viridiplantae; phylum Streptophyta; class Magnoliopsida; order Alismatales; family Alismataceae; genus Alisma; species Alisma plantago-aquatica. The sequence goes on along the minus strand of OY856409.1, from coordinate 440,676,752 downwards.
AGGGTTTGCGAGTCGATCTGAAGTGAATAGCGAACAAGCTGTAGTAGCCAGCAAGCAGCAGATTGAGAAGCTTCAAAGCACAACCTTGGGAAATATATCAAGAGAAATAGAGCACTCAGTGTGGTGCGGGCAGCATAGGGGAAGGTTTAAGGACCCTCGCATTGTCGACTAGAGGTCTAGAAACTTCTCCCCAGAAACCATGGTGGCAGGGGATTTTTAGGGCAATTAGACATTTACAAAATATGCAACCATGCATCCACCAAAGGGTACCACAAGAACCAAAATTGAAAAAGAAAAACATAAATGAAAGAATCAGGGCAAACCATCAACTAGGGAGGGAGATATCACTCGCCGAAGATTCACTCCCAGTCTTGTTCAGACCCGCTAGAAGAACGAGGTAGAAGATGAGTTTGGTACCGTTGATTCATTGGCCGCAGGGCCAAGGAGTCATCCCTGCCATCCCCTGAGTGGACCCGGTCACAAAAAAAGAAAAAAAAGAAGTTAATTCACGGTGTGACAGCGTGACAGAAGGAAAAATGCAAACCTTATTCAAATCAGATTAGATTAAAGTTAGAATGCAATCATTTTTTTATTTTCTCTCTCCTCTTTTTAGGTTGCAAACAAACTCTAAATTTAATGAAATTTGGCACCTAGCCTATTTTTGGAATGTAGAATCCGAGTATGCAATTAGATTTACCTTTTGAGGACTTTTGTTTTATTAAATAAGTCAGATATTATTTTCTCTTTCTTCCATCATTAAAGGTTATAGGATTCTCCAAATTTGACGAAACTTCACCCACAAGTCATATTAAGTGTCTGGGATACAAATTTGCCATAAATTTTACATGTTGAATTTGTTTGTATATTTATTTAATATTTTGAATGTTCTAGACTTTCTCTCTCCTGATTTCACATTTTAATCAAATATTCTCCAAATTGAGTGAAAATTCACCCAAAGGCATATTTTATCATGTAGAACATGAATTTGGCATTAGTTGCCACTTTTGGAGTCACTAAATTTTTTATTTCATATTATTAAGGAAAACTCTTTTTTTCTTTAATAAACAAAATAGACATAGTTATTATTAGTCTAAAATTATGAAACTTGGCCCTTAAGCTAATTGAGACCCAAGGAAAACAAATCTCAAATTATCTTTAATGAACTAGTCTTCCTTTTATGAATTTTGGTCCATTATCCATTATTACCATTGTTTCTCATATTAAATAATTCAATATCACATTAACATGTTTAAATCATTATTATTCATTCATTTTTCTCTTCCTTGCTCCAAAATACTAAGGAATGTTCTAGAACAAACTCATTTTATCAATATGTCACTTAAGTGATCAACTTGCATATTAGACCATGATTAACAAATTCACTGAGGTATTTGTGCATAAACCCAAACATTGGCATAAATGGTGGTCAAATGTTCACCTAACCACTATTTTTTCCACAAATTGAACATAAAGGCCAAAGAGGATAGAAAAGATAGAAAAATCATGGGAAAAGTGTCAAAAAGATAATACAGTCAAATTTTAGTTCGTTACAACACTCCACCCCTTAAAAAAGATTTCGTCCCCAAAATCTCAAGCAAATAGGGAAGGATGAGTGTGCAACAACTTGTCATTAAACAACCCATAAGACTTTCACCAAAACTTTTGCTAACAACTCCCCATAGGTTAGGTTCTCAAGGATCACCTAGGGTTCTACTATTCAGATTTCTTTTTAACATTTTTGGCTTATTAGCATTATATTTATTAGGATATCACATTATCATTATTATTCTTTTAATTGTGTCTCATTATATTCATTCGATTTTTGAAAGAGTTACATTTCATTATAATGCAAAAATCCTTTATTTGTGTTTCATATTTATCTCATGAAGAGTTTTAGCACAACTAGGGCTTACTTAATTATCTCAATATCTATATTTATACTTTACCATTATCCTTAATAATTTGGATTTAGACTTCATTTTCTTCATATTATCACCATATTAAATTATATCAGATTATTTTGCATGAAATAAGACATTTTATCCAATTTGTTATTAAATCTTCAATTAATGTCACAATAGTTACTTATATCTATATTAAACAACTATTCATTGTCACATAACCTTTCATACACACATTAGTGTCATCATTAATCATTTACTCATCTTTATTCACTTCTTATTATTGATTATGAGCATTTGAGTGAATCCAATTACTTCTTATCCATTTTGAAGTCATTACATGTATTTTAGTGAACAAGATGAAACATACTACCTATTAATGATTTGATTCGCATACCAAGTCATGATTATGTGATTAATTAGGTGTGGATTAGAGAACAAGGTGATATTCATTTCATATTGGTGACTTGATTAATCTACGATTAGGTGTTTATATACCATTTATGTGTATCAAAGTATATTACCTGATTATGACACCTAATGTCACTAATGTATCATGAAAGACATTAAGGATGTATATATATTAAGGTTAGATGATTTCAACTTTGGGTTAGGTCAACATGATCATTATATTTTACTTATACATTTTTAGCATGCATTAAGTCTAGAGTTAAGTTCCAATTATCTTGCACAACACACCATTTGGGTTTATTGGTTCATGACATGGTCAACACCACGTGTCCACTATTAGTATTAATATGTGAGTTACTCTTGTTACGTGCATTAAATATTCATTAGTGTTCAAACATATGAACTATTCATTAGATGACCATTATATGTTCATTAGTATATTAACAAGCAAGTTAATTTATAACTACAACTTTGTTTGGTCAAAACTAAGGATTCAGTCACACTAACCTCTTATTTAAGGAGTTATGGTTTCAAGAGTCAGAGTAGCTAGATTTCAGAATGTCATAGAGCTCCATCCCGTTAAAAAGGATTTAGTCCTCAAAATCTAACTACCCAACATCAACATCCAACTACTCTCCACCCCTTAAAAAGTTTGACCTACCAAGACAAAATAAACTATAGGTAAAAGGGTGAGTCTAACTAAACCATGTATAAGTTCCATCATTCTTCCACTGCACACTCTAATAGCTTACTAAACATCAAACTTCAAAGTCCAGGTTCTAGGGTTAGGCTAACCAAACATGTGAGCCTAAGGGACATAAGGAACTATATTAGGTATCCATCCTCAAAACAAGTTGCAACACGTGAAAGACTAGGTAATCACATAAGGTTCCCAAAGATATCCAACAAAAATGTCTAAGGTTACTATTGTATAATAGCATGTTGTTTTGGAAAATCCGTATGAGCTCACGCCAAGCAGGTATCATATGGATCTGGGAGTCCTTGTAAACCAAGCTAGTGGTGCAAAGGAAAATCTTGCCAGCCCCCAAACCCTGATCCCTTCTAGACACCCTTTGGTTTCAACTTCATATCATAGTAGTTGCCTAAAGACAAATCTAAACAACCTCAAGATACTATGGTTACTTACATCTTTTAATTGTAAATATTTTAGGGGTTTAAACATCATGATTCTAATGTGAAACTCATAGGATCCTACATCAACCTTTCATCATGTATAGATCAACTCTAGGGCAAACATGTATCTAAAAGGGGAAACTATATAAAGCAAGGTTTCTAATTAGAGAGACAAAATTGAAATAGTCAAATTCAGACTACCATGGGCTCTGATACCATGCTGTAAAAGAGTGAAATCAAACCTTTACTAAAATTTGAAAAATAAAACATCCATACCAAACACACTCAAAAGGTATGCTGGAACAAGTGTAAAACTTCCAAATCTTTATATAATGGTATACAAAAGACCAAAGTGTTTAGCAGAATAAAAATCATGACTTTATTCAATTTTTTAAAAGATTACAAAATTCCATCATATCTCCCATTAAGGGCTTACATGTGAGATACATCAAAGGATATAAGATAGAGGGAAGTCTAAACTATTTCAAGTCTTGTCTCCAAAGTAACATCTCCAAGAGCTAGGTCCATGCCAAAAGAGAAGGAAACAAGGGATGTGTCAACAATATGAACAAGAAACAAAGATAATAACAACAATGAAACATGAGGATATAGGTTCATAATAAGATGAGAAGGTCAAGAGAATGAGGCATATAACAAAAGATTCTTGCCAAAGCCAATAATTATTATGAATTTGCATGGATGTTTAATATTGGACTAAATTAACTATGTAGGATTGAGGCACCTACCGGACCTCAACCAAATAGATGAAGGGAGATTAATCTCATTCCCAGTCACCTATCAAAGATTTTATATTGGGGAGAAATAACAAATTCCCCAGGGGAAGAGTAAACACATTCCCCAGGGCAAAATAACACATGCCCTAACTATGGGTGGTTGTAAGTAAGTACCACTACTATAGTTAAATATTCAAATAAACCATCATGCTCAAGAAATATTATGGCAAGAAATATAATCAAATGATTGTAACATGGTAATGGGGTACCGAGACCCAAGAAATAATATATCAAATCTAAATTTTGAGGCAATTAGAATAAGGGAAACAATAATAAAGGAAATAGGGTTCTTTTCATGCCTCATTATGGAAAATAGGATTTAGTTGCAATTATCCCAACTTAGGGTATAAGGAATGCACATACATGTCTTAATGAAATACAATTACTCACTTTCACCACTTTTGGATAATCCCAAGTTCAAATTTTCATATTTCAATATATATATTCACATTGATTAGGGCTTGTATTTCTCATATGTATAAAGAAAACCCTAATTTTAGACCTTTTCAGAAAACCTCATATATAGACTTTAAGAATATCACCATTGATCTTATTAGGTCCTCCTGATTAAGAAAACATATAACATTGTTTATTTTGGAGTTATGATGATTAAAGTGTATTTTTGGTGACTTTTATGTATTAAAATCATTTTTAGAAAACATGATTAATACTCAAAATCAAGCCTCAAAAGTATTTTTAATAAAAATATCACATTTTTTTATTCCAAAACATATTTTAATTTAATTTTTGGACAAAGGAATCAAAAGATACGTTTTTTATAAAATTGACCAATCAGGAAACTTGAAAAATCCACGCCATCAAAGAAACACTACTACATTTTTGGCCAATAATGTCCTTGCTCGTAGCATCATTTTTACTAGAATAACCGACCTAATACACTATTGCATCAGTTTTATCATAAAAACTGACCCATTAAGTTTCTTACGGCGAAAATTTGCTCAATTTTGGCTTCGTGCCTTGATCTATAGGGTCGGTTTTTCCAAATATACTACCTTATATGTCTAAAAAAAATATGGGCACCACTTAAGACCTATTGGGTTAGTTTTATCAAAATAATCGACCTTGTAGTGTATCTCTATAGGGTCGGTTTTTTAACTTACATGGCCTTATAGGTGGTTCGGGCACCACTTAAGTTGTTGGGTTGGTTTTCACTAGTTACCCGACCTTACAAGTTCTTGACTATAGAGTCAGGCTTTTAAAAAAACTGTCCTTAGAGGGTTTTGTGCGGGCACAGGTTCCCTGTTGGGTCAGTTATTTGCTAATAACTGACCTTACATGTCAGACGTTAATATCTAGCATGCTAGTGAACATCGTATCATCACTTTGGTCGGGTGAAGAGAAGACCTTGCTGCCTCGCTCCCGCGCCGCCAAAGCCAGAGACCAAAGACCTCATTGTCGTGCCACCAAAGCTAGAGATCAAAGGTCACCGTCTCTGCCCCGAATGTCACCGCCGCTTCCAAACTTTGGCCTCCAGCCCGAAGCTGCTTCACTGTCGTCGTCGTGTCTGAAGAGTCCCGTTGTCGTGCCCGTTCTCCGTTCGTGGTGTCTGAGGAGCCCCCTGTCGTGCATCACCGACTTCGAGACACCCCCACCCCCACGCTGTGGTCGTCGCCCTAAAGATCGCAAAGGTAATGCCTTTACTTTGCCCTAAAATTGTTGTGTGCCCGCCGCCGCCTAGGGATGAGAGCTACTGAAACCCTGCTCGGTAAGATTGAAGAGGTACAAGTTGACCACCGAAAGTTGGGAAGGAGAGGCGGTGGTGGTTGGGGGTGGGGCGGGTGAAAGAATGTGATTGTCTCCCTTCCTGTCAATCTCTGCATTTCTCCTAATGTCATGTACACTCGATTTCGTAATCTCACATACATTACAAATGCACCGGCAATATCCTTGGTGCCGCTGAAGAGTGAGAAATCAAACATGTTTATTTTCAATTCAGTACATATAATGAATGTTTATTTATAGAAGTACTCTTCGTTTGTCCATATCATTCACTACAGTCATCCTATTACTTGCAGTAGTTCTAACGTTGCTCGACGGTCATCCTCTTGCTCTTTGCCATCTACGCAGCTTCCACCGCCCACGGTGCACTCTCATTTTCATCTCGGCGGCTCATGTAAGTTACATTTTTTTTTTCATTTTATATGACTTGTAACCCAACCAATAATAAAAATATGTATTTTTTCATATCTACATTTTATTATCAGTCACATATGTAATCGTTGTATAAATTATAGAAATTAATATGAGATTATACATGTGTACTCCCAGATTGACACTTTAGGGTTTATAGATGAGATCATCAATGCATGATGTTTAACTTAATATATAAATATGAAAATAATACATTTATATATTAACTTAGAAACTTGTTCAAAATTTACTCATTAGGAGTAAACTTTGGATAGTCCCCGGTCTGGGATTATTTTTGGATATTTAATCTCACTTAGGATGTAAATGTATAATGTATGTTTAGTTTCGAAGAAAATTTCAATAGGATTTCCTCATTTGTTCTCTGGGTACATATGTGAGTGGTTATTTGCCATTTACATCGGTGTACTTGGAGAACTTAGGGGAAATGTTGCTGAAATTTTCTTCAAAAATAAACATACATTATACAGTTACTAGTGAGATTAAATATTCAAAAATGGGATAGGTGGTAAACTTTAGTATAAAATTAATTTTCTATCAATAAAAACTTACAACTTATAGTATCAATATTAAATGCTTAGTTTTATAATTAATTTTAATGTGATCTAGAAAATGGATCGAAGTTGGATGTCTATCAAGAACTGTTGCAATCCAGAGTTTGCCAAAGGTCTTGATGAATTTATAAGATTTGTTGAGGAACATAAAAAACTACCTACATATAGGTTTTATTGTCCATGTAGAAATTGTGGCAACAATTTGAAAGTTGATATTGTTGAGGAAATTAAGAATCATGTCATATGCAATGGGATCATACAAGGTTATAATGAATGGTATTGGCATGGAGAGAAATTTAATTATGGATTAGAAAATGTCGATACTAATAGTTGTCGCATAGAAGATATAGATAATGATGATAATGTCAATGATGAACTGATTCAGGATGACCCGATTCAGGATGATATGGTTGATGATATGTTACGTAGTTGTTGGGACAATGTCATTGATCCACCTTCTTTATTTGCAAACATTGTCCATGATGTTGAAAAACCATTATATAAGGGTTGTACTAAGTTTACGAGGTTGAGTGCTGTGATGCGATTATATACTCTTAAAGCTCAAAATTGGTGGAGCGATAAGAGTTTCACTTCACTATTGTCTTTGTTAAAGGAAATTCTTCCTGAAGGCAACGAGCTTCCAATTTCAACATATCAAGCAAAGAAAATAATGTGCCTAATGGGAATGGAGGCTAAGAAGATTCATGCATGTCCAAATGATTGTGTGTTATTTTAGAAGGACTATAGTAATTTGATAAATTGTCCAAAATGTGATGTGTCAAGGTATAAGACCACAAATTTAGCTAAGGCTAAAAATGGCTCTCCTGCCAAGGTGATGTGGTATCTACCAATAATATCACAATTTCAACACTTATTTGCTAATACAGAAGATGCACAAAATTTGTCTTGGCATGAGGAGTTAAAGGCCAATGATCATGGCGTCCTACGACATGCATATGATTCACCGCAATGGAAGAAAATTGATTTATTATACACTCAATTTGGTATAGAAACAAGGAACTTAAGACTTGGACTCTGTACATATGGAATGAATCCCTATGGTACATTAAGTAGCCAACATAGCACGCGGCTTGTTATGATTGTTATATACAATCTTCCTCCTTGGTTGTGTATGAAAAATAAGTATGTCATGTTGTCAATATTGATATTAGGGCCCAAGCAACCTAGAAATGATATTGATGTTTACCTTCAACCTCTAATTGATGACCTAATGAAATTATGGGAAGAAGGTGTTATGACATATGATGCTTCACGTGAAGAGATCTTTACTTTGCGTGCTATGTTGTTTTACACGATTAATGACTTTTCAGCTTATGGAAATTTGTCTGGATATAGCATAAAAGGTTACAAAGCATGTCCTATTTGTGAGGAAAATACTGATTCAATTCGACTAAAACATGGTGGTAAAATCATATATCTTGGTCATCGGAGATTTCTCCCACCAGTGCATCCTTATCGAAGGCAACACAAAACCTTTAATCGGTCAACTGAGGAACGAAGTGCTCCTAAACCTATACCAGGAAATGTTGTATATGATAGGGTGAAACATATTGTTAATGAATTTGGAAAGAGTTCAAGTAGTCATACTCTCGCATGTGACAAATCTATATACAAGAAGAGGTCAATATTATGGGATCTTCCTTATTGGAGATTTTTATCAATTAGACATTGCATCGATGTCATGCATGTTGAAAAAAATGTTTGTGATAGCATCATTGGTACGCTATTGAACATACTAGGAAAGACTAAAGATGTCATCAAATCTAGAAAAGATTTAGAATTAATGGGTATAAGAAAAGAATTATCAGTGGACATCAGGGGTTGCCGCATATATTTACCACCAGCTTGTTACACTTTGTCAAAGTAGGAGAAAAAGACTTTCTGTGATGCTTGTATAATATTACGGTTCCATGAAGATACTCTTCTAATATTCATAGATTGGTATCAAAGAAGGATTCGAAGTTGATAGGTCTCAAATCTCATGATTGTCACACCTTAATGCAACAAAATTTACCTGTGGCTATTCGATCTATATTGTCGAAGCATGTAAGGTTTGCAACCACAAGACTCTATTTCTTCTTCAATGAAATATGGAACACAGTGATACATCCTGATACTCTCAATAAATTACAGAAAGATGTAATTGTTACCATGTGTCAGCTTGAAATATACTTTCCTCCTTTATTTTTTGATATCATGGTTCATTTTGTAGTACATATTACACGGGAGGTGAAGATGTTGGGTCCAAATTTCTTACACTGGATGTATCCATTTGAACGCTACATGAGTGTTTTTAAAGGTGATGTTTGGAATCATTATCATCCTGGAGGGAGTATTATTGAGGGTTATGTGGCTAGGGAGGTGATGGACTTTTGCAATGATTTTTTGATTTGCAATGAAACTTCTAGCGATATAAAAAATTCCCATCACACTGAATCTTATTGTGGCAAAGGAACTCTGGGAGCACGAGTGAAAGGAATTAGTCATGAGTTGTGGGAACAAGCACATTTGTATATTTCACACAACATCGATGAAGTTAGTATCTACATCAAAGAACACAATGATCTTATCACGAGAATTTATCCGCGATCCAATTCAATGTGGCTTGTAAAAGAGTATAATTGAACATTTATTAGGTGGTTTGAAGAGAAAGTCTTTAATCAACTATCTGAATCACCAAATAATGTTGCTAAGAACATAAAATGGCTCTCCTTTAAGCCAAAAATGGATATCATGTCATATGAAGGTTATGACATAAACAGATTTTCATATTACACAAAGCGTGAAGATGAAAGTAGTGTAGTCCAAAATAGTGGGGTCACTGTTCAAGCTTGTTTGTTGTATTTTGCTAGTGCCAAAGATAAAAGGCCACGTGAAGATGAGATGTCATATTAAAGCATCATTGAGGACATATGGGAATTAGACTATACAAATTTCAGAGTTCCTATCTTTAGATGTAATTGGGTTGATAACAACAAAGGAGTTTTAGTAGATGAGTTGGGTTTCACATTGGTGAATTTTGAAAATATTGGTGAGAAAGATGAGCAATTCATCATGGCAGACCAAGCAAAACAAGTATTCTATATTGATGACCCGACAAATAAAAATTAGTCTGTCGTTCTTCATGGAAAAGATAGTTTACTGTAGATCCTATAAATGAAGAAGAATACGACTAAAAAGTATGATGATTCCAGCCCATTCTCAGTTGGTTTACCAAGTGTAAATGTTGAAGTTAACACTGATGAATACTATAAACGTCAAGACCATACTGAAGGAATTTTACTTGACTAACAACTCAACCAATACTAGAGGCATGTATTCTTTGAATTATTTATTTTATTATCATTCAAGCACATACTCTTTTAAATATACATCATATATCATTCAACCACATGATTTTATTATCACTTATGTTTCTTTTATCATGTATACTTGCAGGTTGTTCTAAAATGGCAAGTGAAGATGATCATTCTGAGCATGAGCACCATGATGATGGTAGTGGTGATGCTAAGAAATGTAGAGGTCCCACACTGATGCGTAGGCTACAAGAGCTCAGGGCTAAAGGGGAGAAATTTCCAATTCAGTTTGATGTCACAGGAGCACCTATTGGGGAACATGCTAGTGCTTTCAAGCATTACATAGGGGAGACCGCGCACAGTAAGGTGACAATAGATATAGAAATTTGGCATGATGTTTCTGCTACCTTAAAAGACCTCCTATGGAAAGATATATCTGTGAGTTGAAGTGATATTATTTTAATTTTTTTTTGTTTATTGATGCTAATTTAGTTTGCTTAGAAAGACATATCCTTTTTAAGATAACATTATTGCTTCTTTTGTATGTATAGGGTGTTTTTCATCTAAATGAAAAATATCACAAGAAAAAAGTGCTACAACGTTGTGGTGTATGATGGAGGGCTTTTAAGACCTATCTCAAAAGGGATTATATAGATAATCCTAAACAAAAGAAGAAAGCAACAAATCAATATATTTTTATAGATACTGAGGTGTGGGAAAGATTTGTTGCATCAAGGAAATCAGAAGAGTTTCAGGTAATAAAGATTGTGATAAATTGTATGAATCTTTTTATACAATTAAGGAGGTGAATATTTTTATATATGTTTGCCAATTCTAAATTGCAATACCTCATTTTAAATGATCAGGCTATTCACGAGGCCCAAAATGAAATACGGACCAAAAATGTGCATGGCCATCACTTGGGGCCCGATGGTTATGCCTTCCGCCGCCAACTATAAGAGAAGCAACTCTCTTCTGGAGAAGAGTCTAGTACAACTCAAGTTGAGCGTCCACCCTGACACTTGTAGTGGATTGATGCTAGAAAGAATCAAGCAGGTGAAATTGTCAACCCTGCAACTAAGGAGGTGGCAAAAAAGATGGTAGGTTTATCCCAAAAGAGTAACTCCTACAAATGTTGATTTATTTATATCTAATTGATATTGTGATTTAATATTTTTATTAACTATGAATAGATTGATCTCCATGAGCAAAGGAAGAAAGGAAAGTTCATCCCAACTGGCCGCATGGATGAACTATCAGTTGCTCTTGGTACGAAGGAGCATCCTGGCCGTGTTAGGGGATTAGGAGCTGGCATAGGATTCAAGTCTTATTTTGGCCCTTTGCAATCTAAAAGAGGTCATACAAGAGGTCTTACACAAGAGGAAGTTGAAGCATTAGTAGCACAGAAAGTAAAAGAAATAATGTCTTCATTTCAGCCTACTCAACCTTATCAACCTATTCAAACTGTGCGTCTCTCATATGATGAGGTACAAGCCCATGCTCCAGCTGTAGAAGGTCGTGGGAGCACTCCCAATGACCCACCACAACAATCTGTAGTAAGTTTGTTCTATATGTTATGTTATTAGTATGATATATATATATATATATATATATATATATATATATATATATATATATATATAGTTGTAGTAGGTATCTGGTTTACCGCTTCGTATATAACTTATATTATTTTAATTCTAGGTTGGTATGAATGGTAAACTAGCAGTGGAGGTTCCAGAATATAATGTTGTGGCAGCGGGCAAGGTATACAACCTTGGTGGTACATTGCATTGCCAACCAATTACTGATGACATTTGTCGTGTGTCTATCCATCTTGTGTATGACGGAATGGGGGACAAACCACTACCCATACCTAATCCTAAATACAGTACAGTTGAAGAAGTAGAGGGTGCTATGGTGGGTTTCCCTAGACACTTGGTTATAAATGACAAGGTATACCTGAATTCTATCATGTTTTTTATATTTGACTACATATATGAACTCATGTAATATAAGTATGTAATTTAATTAATAGGTTTGCAAACCAAAAAGTAAAAATTCTACTAGTCGTCCTCATATTCCCAAGCCATCTTTTATTCCAAAATCCACATTCAACAAGTTGGGAACTAAATGTAAATGTTTATGTTGATACTTAGCCAACCAAAGCTTGGGATTACAAATGTTGGTCAATTTAACAGAAGATGCAACTGGGAGGGACTTTGACAATTATATTTTTCTTGATGATATTATAGAGTTGTTCCAGTATTATTGGATAAATACTTTGATATTAGAAGTATGGATAAGGTAAGGATCTATCAATATAGAAAATTCCAATACACATTTTTAACTTATTTCTATATATGAAAATAGTTACAAATGTTATACAACCACTTATATACCAAGGCCATAAATTTTGATATAAAGAATGTTGGATTCTTAGTTCCTTCAGTCACTAGTCAGGTGGAGACACATATTGAAGATGTGAATCAGTACTTCTCTACTGAATTCAAATATTTTACTAGTGTGGGAAAGGAAATTATTCTAATTCTTTTTAATGTCCAGTAAGTATTATTATTCAATATAATTTTAATAATGAATACATTACTTTATTTTTATGTTTATTTTATTCTTACTCAGATCTAGACATTGGAAATTATTGGTGGTTGTCCCAAAATTGATGACTCTTTATTATCTTGACCCAATGGGAAAAAAAGCAAGGGGCCACAAACTGAAATTGTCAACTATGGAGTAAGCATAAATTTATTCATTTGTTATGCTTCAACATGATATTTCTATTTAGAATTTCTATTTTACCAACTATCATCGTTTAATTGATAGGGGTATAAAGCCTTTTCTTGAAGGTGGAGGACAAATACCCACAAAATTAAAGACTTTGACTTTGAAAAATGTCAAGGTAGCTACTTTGACAACTGCTTAGTCTTATATGTATTAATTTTCATCTCTTATAGTATTATTTCAACTTTGTTTATAGTAGTTTACTAACATTAAGTATAATTCGTTATTTGTAGTGTCCTATACAAAATAATGGCTGGGCTTGTGGCTACTATGTAATGAAATATATGCAATCTATTGTCAAACAAGCATCACATGACATCCAGACTATAGATCAGGTAATAAAGAATAACATCATAAATTTACAAGTGAGTTGTAGTCGTTTTATAAAATATTAGCATGTACATTTTCTATTGTAGATCTTTACAACTCAACCTTACACACCCGAGGACTTAAATGAATTCCGAGAAGAGTGGTCAGATGCTTTTCTAAATGAAGTCAATATAGGATTGGATTGAATGCATATGTCAGCTCTATTTATGTATGTAGTTTTGGAACTCTTTCAAATTTACTTTTGTATCTGACATTAATTTTAATATCATCTCAGACTTGCAATCTATCATTTTGTGAATGTTATGATGTGTTATGTGTATGAATGTCTCAATTGAATATATGAATCAGTTTTGTTATGAATGTGTGGTTTGGAAATTAATAATTCGAATAGACATCAAAGCTAGCAAATGTGGCTTTAGAATGAATTTCTGGCTTGCATCATTTGCAAGTCTACTTTTTATTGTAGGTTCTGAACTGTAGATTTCTGTTCTGAAGATTTTTGTTCTATTATGTAGATTTTTTTTTAATTTGTAACCTCTAGGGTCGGTTATTTTAAATAACCGGACTTGTAGATCTCTAGGGTCGAGTTTTAAGAAAAAATTGACCTTATAGGATCTGGGATCAGCAGCTTATTTTTTATAACTTTTTGGGTAGAATACGACGAAAAGTATGATGATTCCAGCCCATTCTCAGTTGGTTTGCCAAGTGTAAATGTTGACGTTAACACTGATGAATACTATAAATGTCAAGACCATGTTGAAGGAATTTTACTTGACTAACAACTCAACCAATATTAGAGTCATTTATTCTTTGAAATATTTATTTTATTATCATTCAAGCACATAATCTTTTAAATATACATCATATATCATTCAACAACTTATGCTTTTATTATCACTTATGTTTCTTTTATCATGTATACTTGTAGGTTGTTCTAAAATGGCAAGTAAAGATGAACATTCTGAGCATGAGCACCATGATGATGGTAGTGGTGATGCAAAGAAATGTAGAGGTCCCACACTGATGCGTTGGCTGCAGGAGCTCAGGGACAAAGGGGAGAAATTACCAATCCAGTTTGATGTCATAGGAGCACCTATTGGGGAACATGCTAGTGCTTTCAAGCATTACGTAGGGGTGACCACGCGCCGTAAGGTGGCAATAGATATAGAAAATTGGCATGATGTTTTTGCTACCTTAAAAGACCTCCTATGGAAATATTTATCTATGAGTTGAAGTGATATTATTTTAATATGTTTTTTATTTATTGATTCTAATTTAGTTTGCATAGAAAGACATATCCTTTTTAAGATAACATTATTGCTTCTTTTGTATGTATAGGGTATTTTTCATCTAAATGAAAAAGATCACAAGAAAAAAGTGCTACAACGTTATGGTGTACGATGGAGGGCTTTTAAGACCTATCTTAAAAGGGATTACATAGATAATCCTAAACAAAAGAAGAAAGCAACATATCAATATATTTTTATAGATCCTGAGGTGTGGGAAAGATTTGTTGCATCAAGGAAATTGGAAGAGTTTTAGGTAATAAAGATTGTGATGTATTGTATGAATCTTTTTATACAATTAAGGAGGTGAATCTTTTTATATATGTTTGCCAATTCTAAATTGCAATACTTCATTTTAAATGATCAGGATATTCACGAGGCCCAAAAGGAAATACGGGCCAAAATTGTGCATGACCATCACTTGGGGCCCGATGGTTATGCCTTCCTCTGCCAACTACAAGAGAAGCAAATCTCTTTTGGAGAAGAGTCTAGTACTACTCAAGTTAAGCGTCCACCCTGACACTTGTAGTGGATTGATGCTAGAAAGAATCGAGCAGGTGAAATTGTCAACCCTGCAACTAAGGAGGTGGCATAAAAGATGGTAGGTTTATCCCAAAAGAGTAACTCCTATAAATGTTGATTTATTTATATCTAATTGATATTGTGATTTAATATTTTTATTAACTATGAATAGATTGATCTCCATGAGCAAAGGAAGGAAGGAAAGTTCATCCCAACTGGCTGCATGGATGAACTATCAGTTGCTCTTGGTACGAAGGAGTATCCTAGCCGTGTTAGGGGATTAGGAGCTGGCATAGGATTCAAGTCTTATTTTGGCCCTTTGCAATCTAAAAGAGGTCGTGCAGGAGGTCTTACACAAGAGGAAGTTGAAGCATTAGTAGCACAGAAAATAAAAGAAACAATGTCTTCATTTCAGCCTACTCAACCTTCTCAACCTATTCAAACTGTACGTCTCTCAGATGATGAGGTACAAGCCCATGCTCCAGCTATAGAAGGTCATGGGAGCACTTCCAATGACCCACCACAATAATCTATAGTAAGTTTGTTCTATATGTTGTGTTATTAGTATGATATATATATATATATATATATATATAGTTGTAGTAGGTATCTGGTTTACCACTTCGTATATAACTTATATTATTTCAATTCTAGGTTGGTATGAACTATAAACTTGCAGTGGAGGTTCCATAATATAATGTTGTGGTAGCGGGTAAGGTATACAACCTTGGTGGTACATTGCATTGCCAACCAATTACTGATGACATTTGTCATGTGTCCATCCATCTTGTGTATGACGGAATGGGGGACAAGCCACTACCCATACCTAATCCTAAATACAGTACAGTTGAAGAAGCAGAGGGTGATATGGTGGGTTGCCCTAGACACTTGGTTATAAATGACAAGGTATACCTAAATTCTATCATGTTTTTCATATTTGACTACATATATGAACTCATGTAATATAAGTATGTAATTTAATTAATAGGTTTGCAAACCAAAAAGTAAAAATTCTACTAGTCATCCTCATATGCCCAAGCCATCTTTTATTCCAGAATCCACATTCAACAAGTTGGGAAGTAAATGTAAATATTTGTGTCGATACTTAGCCAACCAAAGCTCAGGATTACAAATGTTAGTCAATTTAATAGAAGATGCAACTGGGAGGGACTTTGACAATTATATTTTTCTTGATGATATTATAGAGTTTTTCCGGTATGATTGGCTAAATACTTCGATATTAGAAGTATGGATAAGGTAAGGATCTATCAATATAGAAAATTCCAATACATATTTTTAACTTATTTCTATATATGAAAATAATTACAAATGTTATATAGCCACTTATATACCAAGGCCATAAATTTTGATATAAAGAATGTTAGATTCTTAGTTCCTTTAGTCACTAGTCAGGTGGAGACACATATTGAACATGTGAATCAGTACTTCTCTACTGCATTCAAATATTTTACTAGTGTGGGAAAGGAAATTATTCTAATTCTTTTTAATGTCCAATAAGTATTGTTATTCAATATAATTTTAATAATGAATACATTTCTTTATTTTTATGTTTTTTTTATTCTTACTCAGATCTGGACATTGGGAATTATTGGTGGTTGTCCCAAAATTGATGACTCTTTATTATCTTGACCCAATGGGAAAAATAGCAAGGGGCCACAAATTGAAATTGTCAACTATGGAGTAAGCATAAATTTAGTCATCTGTTATGCTTCAACATGATATTTCTATTTAGAATTTCTATTTTACCAACTATCTTCGTTTAATTGATAGGGGTATACAGGATTTTCATGAAGGTGGAGGACAAATACCCACAAAATTAAAGACTTTGACTTTGAAAAATGTCAAGGTAGCTACTTTGACAACTGCTTAGTCTTATATGTATTAATTTTCAAGTCTTATATGTCAACTCTTATAGTATTATTTCAACTTTGTTTATGATAGTTTACTAACATTAAGTATAATTCATTATTTGTAGTGTCCTATACAAAATAATGGATGGGCTTGTGGCTACTATGTAATGAAATATATGCAATATATTGTCAAACAAGCATCACATGACATCCAGACTATAGATTAGGTAATAAAGAATAACATCATAAATTTACAAGTGAGTTGTAGTCATTTTATAAAATATTAGCATGTGCATTTTCTATTGTAGATCTTTACAACTCAGCCTTACACACCTGAGGACTTAAATGAATTCTGAGAAGAGTGGTCAGATGCTTTTCTAAATGAAGTCAATATAGCATTGGATTGAATGCATATGTCAGCTTCATTTATGTATGTAGTTTTGGAACTCTTTCAAATTTACTTTTGTATCTAACATTAATTTTAATATCATCTCAGACTTGCAATCTATCATTTTGTGAATGTTATGATGTGCTATGTGTATGAATGTCTCAATTGAATATATGAATCATTTTTGTTATGAATGTGTGGTTTGGAAATTGATAATTCGAATGGACATAAAAGCTAGCAAATGTGGCTTTGGAATGAATTTTTGGCTTGCATCATTTGCAAGTCTACTTTCTATTGCAGGTTGTGATCTACAAATTTCTGTTCTGAAGATTTCTGTTCTGTTCTATAGAATTTTTTTTAAAAAATTATAACCTCTAGGGTCGCGTTTTAAGAAAAATCTGACCTTATAGGATATGTGATCAACAACTTATTTTTTGTAACTTCTTGGGTCGGTTTTTTGAAAACAAATGTCCTTACAGATAAATTATAGGGTCGATTTTTTTAGGAATAACTGACCTTATAAGTTCTGTTAATCAAGCAAGCTCGTCTTTTGGGTCGCTTTTTTCTTGAAACCAACCTTATAGTATGTCTTTTGGGTCGATTTTTAGGTAAAAACCGACCTTAAAAACACTGGGATCAGCTCACCTATTGGGTCCGATTTTTTAAATAACCGACCTCATAGGTCCTCTGTAGGGTCAGTTTTTGTACGAATAACCGACCTTACAGCCTCGGGCGCAGTGTCTTTTCTGGCTTGTGTCAGTTTTTTACAGCCTATTGGGTCAGTTTTTACTATATAAGGACGGTTTTCTTTGGTGAAAAAAACTGACCCTATAGATCAAATTCTATAGCGATGACCACTTAGGAGTCGGTTAAAAAGTGACGCTACATACTTTAAAAAACTGACCCTATAGACCATTATTGTAATAGTGAAAATACAATAAGTTGGTCAAACTTGTTGAGTTGGCCCAATCAGGATTGGACAACCCATGCGAACCCACAGCCAATAAAGTACCCCCTTGCATCACAGAAAAGAAGAACCAAATCAGCGGTGAAATGACCCTTTTGCCCCCATTGAAAAAAAAAGTACAGACACAAGATGGGCATAATAGAGAAATCATCAGTAGTCGTCTTCTTCAATGACAAAACATGAAGAACAACACTGGATGTAGTAGCTTGAGCGTCGATGCCCAAAATCAAGCTTGCAGATGTGTTAAGTTAGAGCACCAACGACGACTATCAATTAATACTTGAAGATCGGGCAAACTTAGAGAGCTTAAGAAGGGTTTACTAGTCGACTGGAAGTGAATAGTGAACAAGCCTTGGGAAGTGAATAGTAGCCGGCAAGCAACATGTTGAGAAGCTTCCAAGCATAGTCTTGGGAAAGATATCAAGAGCAACAGAGCACTCAGTGTGGTTTGGGGAGCATAGAGGAAGGTTTAAGGACCCTTTTATACGTTCGCATTGTCGACTAGGGGTCTGGAAACTTCTCCCTAAAAACCATGGTAGTAAGGGATTTTCAAGGCAATTATATGTTTCCAAAACACACAGCCACCAAAGGGTACCACAAGTACCAGAATTAAAAAAGAAAGACATCGGTGAAAGAATCAGAGCAAACCATTGACTAGGGAGGGAGACATCATTTGTCAAATATTCACTCCCAGTCTTGTTCAGACCCACAAGAAGAATGGGGGTAGAAGATAAGTCTGGTACAGTTGATTCATTGGTCGTAGGTCTAGGGAGTCCCTCTAGCCGTCCACTGAGTGGATTCATGATGCATGGGTTTTGAGTCACTTTTACAGGCTTATTTTATATATGTTTTATGCACGTATTTGTCATTTTCTTGATTATATTTGCATAATTCACTATAGTTGTCCTTTAAAATCTATTTGCATCAAATTATACTTATTTTATCATATTTATATGATTTTATATAATCCCCGGACTTATGCACATGTTTCGGCACTTTTTCAGGTACTTTCACACTATCCAGAGTCGATATCATCGACCCTGGTGTCGATAGTATCGACATTTCATCAGGAATCAACCCCGAAACTCGATTTTGGGAGGAAATATCAACATCATGGTCGATACCATCGACATGGGTGTCGATGGTATCGACAATGATGGGATCTGCCGAATTTCTGCACTAAAACGGAGCGCTCTAATCCGACAGTTGAGCTTTTTCAGTGCCGTAAAGTGCTCCTATGACCTAAGGAGACCACGGCCAGCCCTAGGGGAGATCTCATATCATGCCACACAACATCCAAGAAGGAGAGAGAGAGGAGACGAGATCCGAAGGCTGGCAACCAGGCGATCTGGGCACCTCCGACGGGCGATTTTGCTGTCGGAAGACTGCAAAACACACGTTTCTCGAGGAGGATCTCCAGGAACCCCTTCGTATCAGGGATTACATGAGTTTTCTCCATGTTTCCCACATTTTTCTTCTCTACTCCTATGTATTCTCCATTTTCAACCATGTGGGGCTAATCCCCATCGTTCCTTAGGACCCGGGAGTAGCCTGGGAAACCGTTATATTGAATTTTGCATGAATTAATATAGAATTCTCATTTCTTGGATATATAATTGTGGAGATTGCTTGATTTACTTATGCTTCATGACCATAGGTAAAGAATTAGACTAATAATTACTCTGGAAACGGGATGAAAGGTCAGAAAACCCACTTTTATACACCATCTTATACGTTCCTTAGACTAGGCAACGTACAGATAGTGGAGAGATACCCAGAGTCATCGTTAATGCACCTAATCTAAGATATAAATTGCTACAGAAGTATAATTGGCTTAGATTTGGGTAGTGGATTGTACCGTGGAAGCGGACAATCTTGATTATAGGCTCTCTATCCAAGATTCGATAAAATCTATGTTATTTATGCAAGATATTAGGTATAACGAGACCCTGTGGTGAAATCGGCAATCTTAAGGAATCCCATCCCATTTTATTAAACTAACATTTAATCATCGCTCTTTTATTTTCCTTTATTTTATTTTCTTTTTCAAACCTATCAACTCTTTTAATCGGTTTAGCTGGTCGCAACCGGTTAGTAGTAGTCTACTGAAATTCACGTTTCCCTGAGTTCGACTCGGGCCTCACAAGGCCTATATTACATTGATACGTACACTTGCATTTAACACACGGTTCAAGCATGTCAAGTTTTTGGCGCCGTTGTTGGGGAAACGATGAATTTTAGCACTACGAGTGTTGCGAGCGGATACACTAGGCCACTTTTAATTCTTGTAATTTTTCTTTTAATCTTTTGAACTGAATTACAAATCTTATTAATTGTTTTAATTATTAGTATCGTTTTATACACTACCATTTGAAATTTTAGGTACTAGTAAAGTAATAATGGGTGACGAAGCGGCAAATGAGGAGCAGACGATCTGGGAGAAGATCAAGGCTTCTTCCTCCTCTGCATCTAAGGGGCCAATAAAGAGGCTGGCCATCAACATTCCTAACTGCAAAGATGATCTAGGGCTAATTAATTTGGTCAAATCTAATTCATTTCATGGGCTGAAGAATGAAGATCCGGTGACCCACATCAGCACGTTTGTGGAAAACTGTGATATGATAAAGATTGATAGGTTCCCACAAGAGACACTCTACCTAAAACTTTTTCCCAGTTCTTTAACGGGCAATGCTTGGGAATGGCTGCACAATCTGGATGACGAGTACGTTGAATCTTGGGATCACATGGTTGAGGTGTTCTTTGAGAGGTTCTTTTCACCTAAAAATACGAACGATCTAGTGAGGAAAATACACAACTTTAGCCAGTGAGCCGGTGAAACTTATTCTAAAACTTGGGAGCACTTCCAGATAATGTTGAGGAAGTGTCCACAATCACGGCTTAGACAAGGAGAAGCAAGCTAAAATTTTCTACTTTGCCCTAAATGAACATGATAGGAGCAATTTGGACTCAGCAGGTTCTGGTTTCTTTTTGAACAACACAGGCACAAGGTGCTGGGAGATTCTAAGGAACATGTCCAAAAAGCAGTATTGGGGTGAAAGAGATGCACCCGAGCAGGTCAGCATGACACATGAAGCAAAGGCCATCAAAGCGCTTAATGATAAGATGGATCTTATAGACAAGAAGCTCCTAGAGAAAGAGGACAATGGGTCTGATGATGAACCACATGCAAAGTATATGCATCAACAGGGATATAGAAATAACAATTATGATTGGAGGAAGGAAATTTTTTTTCAGAAGCCGTAGCCTAGCCTAGAGGAAAAGAACAATGAATTGCTTAGTCAGGTGGTGAAGCAAAATTAGGAATTGATGGGCTCACTCGCCAAGATAGTACAGTCACACAGTGAGTACTTGAACCAGTTTGGGCAGCAGATACAGAGCCATGGTGCACAAATGAGGATGCTAGAGATGTACATAACCCAAATTGCAACTGAGGTGGCTGCCATGAAGCAAATCATTCCACAAAAACTAGTTGGAAATGCAGAGGCTGCTCAAGTACATCATCAAGTGAAGTATATATCTGTGATTAAGGAGATAGAGCCCCCGGTGGGAGAGGTCCATGAAAAGGGGAAAATGCATTTTGAAACGGAGGCTAAGCCCAGTGTGCCATACCCCCATAACTTATATGGACTACCAGGAGGATGTCGCCCGTTCAGCAAATCCCACCAAGAACCCATCACAGTCGTGCCCACACCTAGGCAAGAGGAGCATATGAAGGCCATACTTCGCAGTGGAGCTACTACCACCGAGAAGGATGAGAAGACACGAGCCACACCAACCGTGAATGACGTGCCAAAGCCTACGCCAGAGGGTGACATTGAAGCAAGCTTAAGGGAGGAGACCCCAAATAGCCCATATGTGCCACCGTACAAGTGCATAAAGGAGCCAAGCGTGCCATTCCCGGATCGTCTAAAGCTGAGGAAAGAGAAAAGTCACTTTAAGAAATTTCTTGAGATCTTCTGAAAGATCCACATTAACATTCCATTGGTGGAGGCTATAGAGAAAATTCCTTCATATGGAAGATTCATGAAAGACATCATCAATAAGAAACGACAGATCGAAGATACAGATGTTGTGTGTGTTGATGAAATAGTGAGTTCTATAATCCAAGGAAGGTTGCCAAAGAAGAGGAAAGATCTAGATTGTTTCTACATCCCATGTTCCATAGGTGGCCAAAATTTTCCACAAGCACAGTGTGACTCAGGGGCAAGCATTAATCTTATGCCACTTGCCACTTTTCAAAAGCTGGGATTGAAGAAGCCAACACAAACTTCCATGACAATTGAGTTGGCGGATGGATCCATTGTAAAGCCACAAGGTATATACGAGGATGTGCTAGTCAAGGTCGACAAATTTGTCTTCCCTGTTGACTTTGTGGTCATGGACATGCATGAGCTGGAAGGAGGTGAGATTCTATTGGGAAGGTCATTCCAAGATACGAATGATGTAATCACTGCCATTGGGCGAGGTTACTTGACACTTGGGATTAGTGATGATAGAGTTGAATTCAAATTGCCAAATGAATTATTAGAGACATCCCTTAACAATACAGGTTAAAGGTATCTTTATGTCAAGCCTAGGACATTAAACAAGGGCACTTATTGGGAGGCAACCCAAATTTAGGTTTATTTTATGTTTGGTTATGATCTTTTATGTTGATGTACTTAGTTTTTGCTTAGGTTTTGATAATTTTTGTAACAATGGTACCCTAACTCATGTTTTGAAGTGTGTAAAATTTTAAGATCGATACTATCGACACCCCTATCGATAGTATCGAGTTTGGATCAGTAAATGCTGAGAAAGAGTCGATACCATCGACCTTAGTGTCGATAGTATCGAGATTCCTGAAGATTTTCAAAAACAATTTATCAGTAACCGTCGATACCATCTACACCCATGTAGATAGTATCGACACTTTTAATTTCCCAAGATTTTAGATACATCGGTACACCAAAATTGCTGAGCCTGAGTCGATACCATCGACCTTGGTGTCGATGGTATCGACACCTGCATGACAGCTACATAAAACAGGCCGTAAAAGGTGTCAAAATGAGATTTTTTGCACCGTGTTTTGCAGAACAAAGAAGGATGAAGCAAGTCACATCTTAGAACCATTAAGAAACAAAAATGGGCCACCAAAAAGAGGGAGATAGCAAGCATCACTTGGTCCACTTGAGCATCCAACCATCCTTCTTCACCACACTTCAAAGTGAATGGTACCGCTATTCCACCTCTTAAGTGGGAATGTTGACTATGAGGCCATAGTCATATTCAAGCTTAGGGGGGGTGTTGGAACAACCCTCTATCTTAGTTTTTACTTACTTATTCATGTTGCTTTTATTTTTGAAATATTAGTTGTTTTTATTTCTAGGTTTATCGCTTTTGTAGGATCCACATCTATCTAGTGTAATTTGTGGAGCAATAAATGCATGGTTTCAATTGGGAGTTTTACTCTTGGGTTGTGTGCACATGAAAAAAATGAGCATATTGAAAACTTTTTGAGCTTATTCTTGTGAGTAATTGAGTTGCATAATTGAGGAAGTGCTTGGGTGAGTCAGCTTCAGGAAATGGGGACATGAATGACTATCTTTATTGTCCAAGGAAAAGTGATTGACAAGGATGTTTGAGCCCAAACTGAACAAACGATAACATGACTTTAATTTGAAGTGAGAGAGGGAAGCCCCTTGATTAATTTGTACACAAGTCAGTAAGGAGGGACATATAATTCATTCCGAAGGTTCTGTCAATTAGTTTTATGATCTAATCCACCGCAATGTCATTCACACACCACCATAAGAACTGGGAGCACATTACTATCTTTCACTCATTGACTGCATTCCATGTAGATAGGTCTTGCATTACAATTATTCTTGCATGTTTTGCATGAAAAATGAAAACAAAAAAAATATTGAGAGTAGTTATACTTGCACATTATCCTTAGGTGCATGTCATAGTAGTTGCATAACTGTCATTATGTAGTTGCATTTGCATCTTTTGAGCATATTGTACACCATGTATCTTATGTTACTTTGAAAACATTAAAGGTGGTGAACTTGTTTCATACCCTTCGAATAGAATGCATCAAATGCACAAGTTATGTAATAAGAAGTGATCCTGACAAATAATTCAATGTCATCTATGAAAATAAGGGCTTGAAAAAAAATTGAATAAAAAGAGAAGAAAAGAAGAAAAAAAAGAATTAAGAAGTAAGTAGGAATGAGAGGGAGAAAGGAACATGTTCTCACCTGAGAACTAAGAAGAATAAGCATATGGTGTAGTTTTCTTAGATATTCCATCTCACCTTGAGACGGAATGATAGTGCATGCTTCATTCCACCAAAAATGTAGCATTAGGACATTTTCACTTGCATTTTGCATCATGATAGGTCATTAATTTTTGTATTGCATGATTGACTATTATGTGCTTCTTTTTCTTCCACATCCACCCATTCCATCCACCCGTTGCTCTAAGTGGTAGGCCACCCATAATATTCTCCCCATTCATGAACATTAGGAGATCTGCTTCCATTTAGATGGTAGTTAAGAAAAGGAGCAATGTAGATAGGAGATCACAAGATGCACCAAGCCTGAACATGGAGGATTGTCTTATATTAACTACTTTACTTGATAGTGTTCTATAATTTTGCGGTGGACATCTTTCATGAACGATTATTGTCGCCTAAAGGGTAGTTAGTGTTCAGTGGTCAATAAGGGCCGGTTTGTGGCAAGAAAGTGGGGATGATGTAGATGCATTTCATGTATTTATGTCCTTATGCTGACTTATCTCAACCAGATCCAAAGTTTTTTTGCTCGAGGACGAGAAAGGTTTAAGCTTAGGAGAGTTTGATGCATGGGTTTTGAGTCACTTTTACAGGCTTATTTTATATCTGTTTTATGCACGTATTTGTCATTTTCTTAATTATATTTGCATAATTCACTATAGTTGACCTTTAAACTCTATTTGCATCAAATTATACTTATTTTATTATATTTATATGATTTTATATAATTCCCGGACTTATGCACATGTTTCAGCACTTTTTCAGGTACTTTCACACTGTCCAGAGTCGATATCATCGACCTTGGTGTCGATAGTATCGACATTTCATCAGGAATATTCAACCTTGAAACTTGATTTTGGAAGAAAATATCAACATCATGGTCGATACCATCGACATGGGTGTCGATGGTATCAACATCGTCGGGATCTACCGAATTTCTGCACTAAAACGGAGCGTTCTAATCCGACGGTTGAGTTTTTTTGGTATCGTAAAGTGGTCCTATGACCTAAGGAGAGCACGGCCAGCCCTAGGGAAGATCTCATATCATGCCGCATGACCTACAAGAAGGAGAGAGAGAGGAGATGAGAGCTGAAGGCTAGCAACTGAGCGATCTAGGCACCTCCGACGGGAGATTTTGCTGTCGGAAGACTACAAAACACACGTTTCTCGAGGAGGATCTCCAGGAACACCTTCGTATTAAGGATTACATGAGTTTTCTCCATGTTTACTACGTTTTTCTTCTCTACTCCTATGTATTCTCCATTTTCAACCATGCGGGGCTAATCCCCATCATTCCTTAGGACCCGGGAGTAGCCCAGGGAATCGTTATATTGAATTTTTGCATGAATTAATATAGAATTCTCATTTCTTGGATATATAATTGTGGAGATTGCTTGATTTACTTATGCTTCATGACCATAGGTAAAGAATTAGACTAATAATTACTCTGGAAAGGGGATTAAAGGTCATAAAACCCACTATTATACACCATCTTATACGTTCCTTAGACTAGGCGACGTACGGATAGTGGAGAGATACCCAGAGTCATCGTTAATGCACCTAATCTAAGATATAAATTGCTATGGAAGTAGAATTGGCTTATATTTGGGTAGTGGATTGTACCGTGGAAGCGGGCAATCTTGATTACAGGCTCTCTATCCAAGATTCGATAAAATCTATGTTATTTATGTAAGATATTAGGTATAACGAGACCCTGTGGTGAAATCGGCAATCCTAAGGAATCCCATCCCATTTGATTAAACCAACATTTAATCATCACTCTTTTGTTTTCCCTTTATTTTATTTTCTTTTTCAAACCTATCAACTCTTTTAATCGGTTTAGCTGGTCACAACCAGTTAGCAGTAGTCTACTGAAATTCACATTTCCTTGAGTTCGACTCGGGCCTCACAAGGCCTATATTACATTGATACGTACACTTGTGTTTAACGCACAGTTCAAGCGTGTCAACTCAGCTGCAAAAAAAAATAAGGAAATTAATTCACGGCATGACAGTGAGAGAAAGAAAATTGCAAACCTTATTCAAATAAGATTAGATTAAAGTGAGAATGCAATCATTTTTTTATTTTCTCTCTCCTCTTTTGATGGTGCAAACAAACTCCAAATTTAATGAAATTTGGCAAATATCCTATTTTAGGCTTGTAGAATCTAAATATGTAATTAGATTTTCCTTTTGAGAACTTTTGCTTTGTTTTTTTTTAAATAGCTCAATATCATTAGAAGTAAGCCATACGATATCTACAAGATAGACATCTCTCATCAAGTAACCAAGAAGCAACTCCTTTTGCGGTAAGACATAGCACAAGGCTCAGATTGGGATGCAATAGGTACATTTCAGCACCGTCCACCTCTTGTAGTGGCTGTCTAAAACAACTATCTGGGATGGAATTCATCAATCTATAAGAGCCTATGAGTACATCGGGAGAGGAGTTTGCATAGCTGCTGACAGAGATTACCATCATGAAGACAACGAATGATCACCTGATAAAGAGCTCGACCACAAAGTAACAACACAAACACAACACTACACAAATAGGACTAGAAACACAACTACCAACAATGAAGCAAAAGAAAAACAAACCGGTCAAGGAGCCACCCAAGAACTTTTGCTTTGTTAAACAAACCAAATATTATTTTCTCTTTCTTCCATCATTAATGGTTATAAGATTCTCCAAATTTGATAAAACTTCACCCACAAGTCACATAATGTGTCTTGAATACGAATTTGCCATCACTTTAACATGTTGAAGTTGTTTTTACATTTATTGAATATTTTGAAGGTTCTACACATGTTCTCCTCCTGATTTCACCTCTTAATCAAATATTCTTCAAATTGAGTGAAAATTAACCCAAAGACATATTTTAACATCTAGAACATGAATTTGGCATTAGTTGCCACTTTTGGAGTCATTAAGTATTTTTATTTTATTTTGTTGAGGAAAACTCATCTTTTCTTTTCTAAATAAATTAGATATAGTTATTATTAGTATAAAATTATGAAACTTGGCCCTTAAACCAATTGAGACCCAAGGAAAATGAATCTCAACTTATCTTTAATTATTAGTCTTCCTTTTATGAATTTTGGCCCATTATCCATTATTACCACTATTTCCCATATGAAATAATTCAATATCATATTAACATGTTTAAAGCATTATTATTCACTCATTTTTCTCTTCCTTGCTCCAAAAGGCTAAGGAATGTTTTAAAACAAACTCATTTTATCAATATGTCACTGAAGTGGTCAAATTGCATATTAGACCATGATTAACAAATTAATTGAGGTATTTGTGCATAAACCCAAACGTTGGCATAAATGGTGATTAAATGTTCACCTAATTACTATTATTTTCACAAATTAAACATAAAATCCAAAGAGGATAGAAAAGATAGAAAAATAATGGTAAAAGGGTCAAAAAGATAATACAACCAGATTTCAGTTCATTACATAAACATATTTCATTTTCTTTCTATGTTAAATTATATATAGGATGCAATAGATGGGGTAATTTGCATTAAAGTCTAAGTTTTTAATTTTATAATAAAAAATTTGCAAATAAGACCCTAAACTTATTTTATTTAAAATTTTGGGACGTTACACGTACACATCCCTTCTGATATTCCTTTTAAGGAATCCAGTTTTAAGCTTCATTTGCCAAATCTCACAGTCTATTTGTGACGTCCCCGGATTTTCTAAAACTTAATCCGATGTGCGACGTCCAAATTGAAACCCTCACCTCAATGAGAATCCCAATTTAAACACCCCACACCAAGCTAAGAAGAAGAAAATCAGAGGAAGTCAGAAGGAAACACAGTAGCACATGTACATGAACAATAATAAAACCATACACACATGTTCACCATTCAACATATAATTACAACATGAATTGTTACAACATTTGATATTACATATTGAACAACAAACTACTATATATACATGTACTACAACTAAACTACAAGATCTTAAGACAACAGGTCCACCTGTACATCAGCTCGCTATACAACTCTCAACATCCTGGATCTTCAAGAGCACAAGCCACAACCTAAACAAAAGATTACATGCGGTACACGTCAGCACAATATTTCAAGAATATTGTACTGAGTACGCCTACGTGTCTTTTATATACCTCTCATCATATCTTGGCAATAAAATAAAACTAATACTTGGCAGTAACAAAAGAATATAAGAAAAGTGTATACTTGCACAAAGGTATTCATTAACAAAAGAGAACACATATTTTAAGCTTATTTTCCATCATATATCTCGTGCATCTGCCCATAGGACTTTGATGTCTTTAGGCCTTGTCATATAAATCGTACATCTGCCCCTAGGGCTTTGATGTTACATCTGCCCCTAGGGCTTTGATGTTTGTCAATGCACTGTACTACCAAATAGTTTAGTGCTATCATATGATGGATCAAATATTTTATGTTTCATGTGTTCATAGCAATAAGTATGGAAAATCAGGCAACATATCATACAAGAACAATCATTTCATCCAATACCATATGCCAAGTATTTTACTAATATAAAACAAGCATATTGTATAATAAGCCAAGTAAGAGGTAATGGCGTACCTTCCAAAGAGACATCCTAATCACATATTCCTCATGTCAACTATGTATCCCAGGTCAAACCCTGATAAAGATAAGATCACATACGATCATCAGGTTCTCATCTTATTATATCTCATCTTAACCCTAATTATGTCCATTAGGGTTTCTCTTAGTTTATTAGGATATGTGCATTATTACTTGTATTCTAGTCTTATGATTGTCTCACTGATGTCATATTCCAGATTATGATTCATTATCCGAACATTATCTCCCATAGTATTTTTGTGCACATTAATTAACCCTAGGTTACATCATTAACCTAGATTAGGGTTTTAAACCATGTATTAAAGGTCAACTTCATATAACATGAATTATACGCATCATCATGATCTCATCATCAAATCTGAGGTTCCAAATACTGATATGAGCTTACTCTGTGAATTTCATCATTTATTGCGCATGTATGTATTTAACACATTTTATTTAGGGTTATTATCCCTAATTAGCCATATTAATCAAATTATATACTTTCGTGCATCACCATGGCCATATATGCCATTACATGCATTATAAACGTTATTATGGAGTTACTGACATTTTTCCCAAATTTTAGAACATCATTTGATATTTATTATTCATGAATTAGGCATTACACATCTTACATGATATCACTGATATTAATTCATCAAAAGCTAGATATTATAGTTCCAAGTTGTTTTACTCATTTTTCTGAACATTTCAGTACCTTATTTGTATTTTTCTGATGAGCGAGCTATTTATTATGAATTATAAAAGATCAGGGGAAATTCTGAGAATTACCATTTATCGGCCAATCAGAGGACGCCACGTGTCCTCTAGGGTTGCGGCTCCTTGCTCCTGCTTGCTGGTGGATCCGGCCGGTTCAAGGGCACTTGGACCCGGTTCATGGCTGGGTTTGGGCGACTGGACCGGGGTTCACCCCCTTCTTCTCCTCCTCGCGCGGTCAGGGAGTCCGTGGACTCTGTTTCACGGAACCGCCGCCGCACGGCTTAGCTCCGGCACGAGCTCGGCAGTGGCACTCTCCTCCGAAGGTCCTTCTAGCACCTCCATCAGGTTCGAGCTTCCCTCCAGGAGCTCCGCGGCTACTGCACTCCTAGGGCTCACGTCTGGAGCTCCAAGCCCACGAGCTCTCCGACCATGGCAGCCACCGCGTCGCTAGAAAAGAGGGAAAAAGGCTCCCCACCCTCGAATCTCGTGGATGAGGCATCGAAAACCTTCGTCGGAGCTTCACGGACCTGGAGGGACCCCTGGATTGCATTGCATAGCCTTGGGTCGGTGTCCCCAACTCCACCTTCATCTCCGACAAGGTGCTCTTCGGCCGCCATCGAAACTACCACGATAAACCACCGGAACTGCGGGGTTCGACTCCCCCGAACTCGTGCTTGCTTCAGTCGTTCTTAGCTCCAGTCGTCATCCACTCTAGCTCCATACTCCGCCTTTGGCCATGGCCTGCAGGTTGCTGTGGAGAGGACCCAGAAGTCGGGCTCCCGTTCTCTCTACTGGAGCAGTCTCTTGACCTGTTTAAGGGGTCTCCTCGCTCCTCTACTCCAGTCCATAACAACTACCCACTCAGTTCCCTTCCTTAAGCCACGACCATGATGTGGGGATGCTTGGAACTCGGCATCGCGGACTGCTCGACGATCTCCCGATCGATCGGAGGTAGGGGAGGTCCAAACACCGTCTGATCACCATCTAAGGGTCGAGTTTTGTTCTCTCAAGGCTGGATCCGAGGCTTATCTCTGAACAGCCATCCCTGCCACTAGATTGGGTGTCTAGGGCTAAGATCTGGCCACACAGACCCGACTTAAATAAGGGGCGCGTGACACCTATTAAAACAACAACTTAGGCTAATCAATACCAATAATGTACATCATTTCTCCAAAATCAAACCTCCATAACTTCCTCTAGGAACATACAATTACCACCAAATTTGAACCATAGCTTCCTCACTACGGAAGGTACCTTGTACACAAATTTAGTGCCAAAACTCAAATGTTAGATCACTCAATTAAATTCCTCAAAAGGCATTAAGAGAGATGACTCAATCATCAATCAACAAATTCACTTTGTCAAAACCTTAGAATTCTCAACATTATTCAATCCTATGATTTTACTTATGTCATTGGATGATAAAGGACTCTAAAAGTCCACTCCATCACATCCTACACCCCTTAAAAGATATTTCGTCCTCAAAATTAGGCTAAAATCCAGTCTTTCACATCATATACATCTTAAAAGAACTTTCGTCCTCGAAAGTAAGCCATACTCATACTTCTGAAAACCTTATCTTTCCTTCATCTTCATGTAGGAACTATTCTAGGTGTAACATATCCGCAGAGGTTACCTAAAACCATGTGTCCAAAGCACTATTAGGGGGGTTTACAACCATCTTGGGTGCATAAACACTCCATAGAAGGTTCAAACAAGGGTTTAGAAGGTTAGGTTATGTCATGACATATCTCATATATCAGGGATGCATCCTTATCTTAACCCATGCATTAGGGTTCCATCATCATATTAATGTGTTCTAAAGGAGTTAACTAAAGATTAACTCATTATATCAAGGTGTCATCGACATTTTATTTAGCTCATTGTTAGAACATGTTCATCATTAACATATGCCTTTTAGGAGGGAGTTAACTATAATTAACTCACTTTATCCCTCTAGATCATACCACGATGTCATAATCATTATACTGTGCTAATTATTAGACTGTATTTTCCATCTTTGTTAAGCACCAAGATTAACACCTTGTGCAACATGTTTCATTCATATGATCTTGTTTTATTGCTCATGACAAATTTATGACATTTATTAATGAATTCATCACAAGATTAACCAACACTATCAAATTATCATAATTATCATGTACATGGTTAACCATTTGTGCATTGATATCTATCAAGCCATCTCTAGGTTTTCATCATATCATGTCTCAAGATTAAATCATATCATTATATTTATTACATCTTGGTTGTGCTAAACAAACTTATGTGAGCGGCTTGTTGAGCATATATCAAAACTTTATCTTGTCTAAATGAGGCTCCTCTAACCCATACCATGAGGGTAGTGTCATGCTCAGTCTCTCTGAGCTAACTCAGCTCTATGAGTATCTCATAATCACATACTTTATCTTTCTTCTCTTAGTCTAGGGTTCTCGGATTTCCTCATTGGCACTAGTGATCAACTTCATAAGATCTAGCCACATAAGCACAAACCAAAACATGACATGACATTCTCATCATAGATCTCTAACCATGAAACATGCTTACCCAAAGCTCTCTTATATACACCACTAGATTCCTATGTGGGAAACCACCAACCCGAGCATGAGGCTTCACAGAAACTAACATAGCTACCTCCTCCAGGGTCTTGGGCTCTCTCCCTCACCCAGATGGCAGGCACTCATATTCATGTTCACATGTGCTCACATATATAACCAGCCTCTCTTTGACTCTAGGGTTTGGTCCTCCCAAGGACATCTAGGGATCACCAAAACTATAGGAATCATGCATAAAGCAACTCAACTCAATCACTCAAGAGTATTCTAGTTTAGGACATATCATATCACATATCTCTTATTTCTCATATTGTGGAGTCTAGGTTATCTAACCTTCTCCCTGTGGGTCTCTCTCTCTCTTGAGCTAACCCCGAAACTGGTCCTAACACTAGAGGTCCTCCTTTGTAAAAGAGCTTGAGGCTCCTGCTGACTCACAACTTGTCTTAACTTAGCATATCTTAACTTAGAAAATCACACATACTTTCATCATGAAAACTTATCTCAAAACCTCAAATCTGAACTCATGTCCTCAAAGACAAACATAGATGATCATAACCATCTTATAACACATATGTAAGACTTGCATCATATCATCAAAACTTATATCATCTATTCCATCTATCATATGTATCAAAAAGAATCTAGACATCTAATCTAGAACTACTCTCTCTTCTAGACTGATGTCATTCACTTTCACTTAGGTTGCATGATCACCTCCTACTCGTACATATGTGGGGACACATTTTTGTAATACATATATATAATAAAATATTATATAGTTTTTCTCCGATAAAACTAGCGTCAGAGAAAACTATTGAGGTTCGATCCGTTTGGAATCAAAACCAAATCCTGAAAACGAGTGTCCCACACATAGTAGAGAGTACGGTGTCATGAAAACTAGTGAAAAGGGTGAGAACAAGGGGTAGACTAGTGTACCTACTCTAGACAATGAGCGCCATATGTCTAGGGTTTCTCTTCCCTTGATGCACGTCATTTCCAAATAGTGCAACGTCCCATACCGCTGCACTACAAGGAAAGAACGACATCTAAGGACTTGCTACTCAATAAGAACCAGTCTAGACCTAGTTCTCGGACATCTAGGTGCTAACCTAGAGGCTAGGTCAGATCTAGTCTCTAAAAGATGACTAATCTAACCCTAAAAGATTACTAAGTTCATGGTTCTTTAGTGTTGTGTTGTATAATGAGCAAATGTCAGGCTTTGCTATTGTTCATGCTCTGATACCACCTGTGACGTCCCCAGATTTTCTAAAACTTAATCCGATGTGCGACGTCCAAATTGAAACCCTCACCTCAGTGAGAATCCCAATTTAAACACCCCACACCAAGCTAAGAAGAAGAAAATCATAGGAAGTCAGAAGGAAACACAGTAGCACATGCACATGAACAATAATAAAACCATACACACATGTTCACCATTCAACATATAATTACAACATGAATTGTTACAACATTTGATATTACATATTGAACAGCAAACTACTATATATACATGTACTACAACTAAACTACAGGATCTTAAGACAACAGGTCCACCTGTACATCAGCTCGCTATACAACTCTCAACATCCTGGATCTTCAAGAGTACAAGCCACAACCTAAACAAAAGATTACATGCGGTACACGTCAGCACAATATTTCAAGAATATTGTACTGAGTACGCCTACGTGTCTTTTATATACCTCTCATCATATCTTGCCAATAAAATAAAACTAATACTTGGCAGTAACAGAAGAATATAAGAAAAGCGTATACTTGCACAAAGGTATTCATTAACAAAAGAGAACACATATTTTAAGCTTATTTTCCATCATATATCTCATGCATCTGCCTATAGGGCTTTGATGTCTTTAGGCCTTGTCATATAAATCGTACATCTGCCCCTAGGGCTTTGATGTTACATCTGCCCATAGGGCTTTGATGTTTGTCAATGCACTGTACTACCAAAGAGTTTAGTGCTATCATATGATGGATCAAATATTTTATGTTTCATGTGTTCATAGCAATAAGTATGGAAAATCAGGCAACATATCATACAAGAACAATCATTTCATCCAATACCATATGCCAAGTATTTTACTACTCATATAAAACAAGCATATTGTATAATAAGCCAAGTAAGAGGTAATGGCGTACCTTCCAAAGAGACAT
Source organism: Alisma plantago-aquatica (assembly GCA_963693085.1). Taxonomy (NCBI): domain Eukaryota; kingdom Viridiplantae; phylum Streptophyta; class Magnoliopsida; order Alismatales; family Alismataceae; genus Alisma; species Alisma plantago-aquatica. Next base: position 440,641,949 of record OY856409.1, on the reverse strand, counting down.
CCTAATCACATATTCCTCATGTCAACTATGTATCCCAGGTCAAACCCTGATAAAGATAAGATCACATACGATCATCAGGTTCTCATCTTATTATATCTCATCTTAACCCTAATTATGTCCATTAGGGTTTCTCTTAGTTTATTAGGATATGTGCATTATTACTTGTATTCTAGTCTTATGATTGTCTCACTGATGTCATATTCCAGATTATGATTCATTATCCGAACATTATCTCCCATAGTATTTTTGTGCACATTAATTAACCCTAGGTTACATCATTAACCTAGATTAGGGTTTTAAACCATGTATTAAAGGTCAACTTCATATAACATGAATTATACGCATCATCATGATCTCATCATCAAATCTGAGGTTCCAAATACTGATATGAGCTTACTCTGTGAATTTCATCATTTATTGCGCATGTATGTATTTAATACATTTTATTTAGGGTTATTAGCCCTAATTAGCCATATTAATCAAATTATATACTTTCGTGCATCACCATGGCCATATATGACATTACATGCATTATAAACGTTATTATGGAGTTACTGACATTTTCCCCAAATTTTAGAACATCATTTGATATTTATTATTCATGAATTAGGCATTACACATCTTACATGATATCACTGATATTAATGCATCAAATGCCAGATGTTATAGTTCCAAGTTGTTTTACTCATTTTTCTGAACATTTTGGTACCTTATTTGTATTTTTCTGATGAGCGAGCTATTTATTATGAATTATACAAGATCAAGGGAAATTCTGAGAATTACCATTTATCGGCCAATCACAGGACACCACGTGTCTTCTAGGGTTGCGGCTCCTTGCTCCTGCTTGCTGGTGGATCCGACCGGTTCAAGGGCACTTGGACCCGGTTCATGGCTGGGTTTGGGCGACTGGACCGTGGTTCACCCCCTTCTTCTCCTCCTCGCGCGGTCAGGGAGTCTGTGGACTCTGTTTCACAGAACCGCCGCCGCACGGCTTGGCTCGGACGAGAGCTCGGCAGCAGCACTCTCCTCTGAAGGTCCTTCCTCCATCAGGTTCGAGCTTCCCTCCAGGAGCTCCGCGGCTACTCCACTCCTAGGGCTCACATCTGAAGCTCCAAGCCCACAAGCTCTCCGACCATGGCAGCCATCGCGGCGCTAGAAAAGAGGGAAAAAGGCTCCCCACCCTCGAATCTCGTGGATGAGGCATCGAAAACCTTCTTCGGAGCTTCACAGACCTGGAGGGACCCCTGGATTGCGTTGCATAGCCTTGGGTCGGTGTCCCCAACTCCATCTTCATCTCCGACAAGGTGCTCTTCGGCCGCCATCGAAACTACCATGATAAACCACCGGAACTGCGGGGTTCGACTCCCCCGAACTCGTGCTTGCTTCAGTCGTTCTTAGCTCCAGTCGTCATCCACTCTAGCTCCATACTTTGCCTTTGGCCATGGCCTGCATGTTGCTGTGGAGAGGACCCAGAAGTCGGGCTCCCGTTCTCTCTACTGGAGCAGTCTCTTGACCTGTTTAAGGGGTCTCCTCACTCCTCTACTCGAGTCCAGAACAACTACCCACTCAGTTCCCTTCCTTAAGCCACGACCATGATGTGGGGACGCTTGGAACTCAGCATCGCGGACTGCTCCACGATCTCCCGATCGATCGGAGGTAGGGGGAGGTCCAAACACCGTCTGATCACCATCTAAGGGTCGAGTTTTGTTCTCTCAAGGCTGGATCCGAGGCTTATCTCTAAACAGCCATCCCTGCCACTAGATTGGGTGTCTAGGGATAAGATCTGGCCACACAGACCCGACTTAAATAAGGGGCGCGTGACACCTATTAAAACAACAACTTAGGCTAATCAATACCAATAATGCACATCATTTCTCCAAAATCAAACCTCCATAACTTCCTCTAGGAACATCCAATTACCACCAAATTTGAACCATAGCTTCCTCACTACGAAAGGTACCTTGTACACAAATTTAGTGCCAAAACTCAAATGTTAGATCACTCAATTAAATTCCTCAAAAGGCATTAAGAGAGATGACTCAATCATCAATCAACAAATTCACTTTGTCAAAACCTTAGAATTCTCAACATTATTCAACCCTATGATTTTACTTATGTCATTGGATGATAAAGGACTCTAAAAGTCCACTCCATCACACTATTATAGCTGCAACAACAAGCATGACAATTGGTTAAGGAATTTCTTCATGTTCAATAGTTTTAACTATCTTTTGAAAACCTATATAACCAATTTGTCCTTTTATGTTATCCATGTACGTCTTTTAAACAAAAACCCCATCTTCACCTTATCGGTTTCACCCCTTTAGGTAGTACTAGTAAGGTCATACCTTGTTAGTTTACTTGGAATCCATAATGGCCTTAAGCCATTTCCCATATTTGATTGTCAACAGTTTCTAGTTAATAGGTTGGCTCATCATCTTATGGACAACCTATCTAAGTTGATGGATTCACAATCTTTCACTCTCAGATTCGTTCTAATATAATTATGAGGTTCTTGTGTTACATGATGAACTTGAGATTCCACAATAATTTGTGATTCTCACTAATTCTCATTGTACCTCTCTATTGTCCTCGAACCTTTTGAGTTCTACTTTTTCTCCCACTGATTCTTTTGTAGCTCAATTATCTAAGTAACAAAACACCTTTGTTATTTGGTTGGGATTAAAGGCAATATTCAACAATTATGGTTTGTGGATTAACCTTTAAGAAACGACTTCCTTTATATAGGTTACAATCTTTAAGAAACATCAGGACATTCCCATATTCCAGATCTCATATGGTGTCCTTTGAACCATTTTAGATGATACATCATTTTAGTGTTTAGCATATTTCTTTTAAGGAAAATTAGAATACTGGATGAAATGATAATCATATCATGACTCATCATGATGTGATTCCTTCTTTATAACACATCATTATATTTAGATAGAATTGATTGTGATATGCTATCACTATCTTACAGAAGGACTCAAACTTTTGATGCAAATTATTTCAACATTTGATCATATCAAAGCTTCTTAGTACTTTTACCAAAGTTATACTTCATTTATAGTTTTCTTTGAACATATTAAGAGATTTACATTTGTATTTTGTGATATATGTTGTCTGCACACCAATTCATTAAGAAAAATTATCCTAGAGTTTGACCTTTTTTTACTTTCCAATTAAGGCTAGTATAGAAGGGTCGATCCCACTGGACAATATTCTAAAGATTATTTCTCTAAACCCAATGATTTTTTAACTTTATTTCTTTTTGGAGGTTTTTGAATATTTGAAAAAGAAAGTAAATTCCATGATTTGGAGGGTGATTATAGTACAACAAGAATGTAAATTGCAAATGAATAAAATATTACACTAACAAGGAACTAAAAAGATTATACTAGCACAAGGAAAGAAGAAGTTTGTTAGCACAATAAAAAGATTATCTGAGGATAAGATTAAAGTGAATGTAATGAAAGGAGGCAATGGAAACAAGCATTTGAAGGAAAAAAATTGAATCAGATGGGATAAGAATTGAGGCTTAGGGGCTTCATCACCATAGCCAAAGTGAAAAAAAGATTGAGAAATACACAACAAGTAAGATAGAAGAAGGCATGTGAATCATTCGTAAATGAAACACAAGAGACAAACTCCACATGAACCCATTGGTCCTGGCTTTCACGCATCCTAGTCTATCACCCTAATAGGGATTTTTCTACAGTCACATCCAAATACCCATGCCATAGGTTTAGTTGTTCTAAATCTCAATTTCCACAGTCTCATCCGCTGAGATTAACCCATGATAAAAGTGATTAATTACTTCATTACAATTGAATATTTCTAAACCAAAAACCATTTACATAAAAAGTTGTATAAAACCTCAATCTAATCAAATACATGGCTAAGGGTCTACTCCCCTCACCTCTATAGAAAAACTACTCACTATCCATGGTAAGGGATGGAGAAATAGGGAAAGAAGGTAGGAAGCCATAGACTAGAAAGATAGAATCTCCAAGGAGACCAAGCTGGTGACTATTAAATGGATTGCTCTCTTAATTCCATGCTCTAAGAGAATGAACAAGAAATAAGAATGAGAAATAAGGTGAGATCCTATCCATAGACGAAGAATAGAATTTTCTTACAGAATGAAGATTATACAACTATGAATTGAAAATGATAGAGCTTAATTAAAAGATGCAAATACAAAAATAAAGATCCATTTCTTAGTGGATTCTCCCTCCTTTTATAGGGGAAGGAGGGGTGGAAACCCTGAAGAGGGGATGAAATGTGCCCTTCAGTGGATTGCAGCACTTTCGTAGAAGTTTTCTGAGAGCTCATGTGCCCTTCAGTGCAGCTGGAATGACACTGCTTGAGAATGTCATGCACTTATTCCTCAGTGACATGCCTATGATAAAGTCCATTAGAGAATAGCCTAAAATGGTATGGGTCATCCTAATAGTAAATCATGCAAAAATTTAGCCTTAGAATGTCCCTAATATTCAGGGTGTAATACACCTACGACTAGATAATTGGCATAATCTGTAAACCAAGGATATTGGGATTCCATTTTTAGCAACTTGTCATCAGGAAGAGAATCATTGATGGGTATGCCATCATCATCAAAGAAGTCAAGGTGGCTAATATGGTCAGAAACTACATTCTTACAACCTTTCTTGTCAAAGATTTCTAAGTTAAACTCTTAAAGTAAAAGGATCCAATGAAGAAGACGGGGTTTGGCATCCTTTTTGGTCATCAAATATGTAATAGTCGCATGTTCCGTATAGACAATCACTTTGGACCCTACAAAGTAAGAGTTGAACTTGTCTAATGTGTACACTATGGCTAACATTTCCTTTTCAGTGGTGGTGTAGTTCTGCTGGGCATCATGTAGAGTTTTGGATGCATAGTAAATCACATGGTGCTTTTTATCAACATGATGTCCAAGAATAGCACCAACAACAAAATCACTTGCATCACACATCAATTCGAAAGGGAAAAGACCAATCAGGGGTCCCAAATGATACGGGTGGAAGTGATGGCATCTTTCAAACATAAAAAACTATCCATGCAAGCTTTGTTAAAAACAAAGGGGGTGTCTTTTTGAAGGAGGTTGGTTAGGTGTTTTGTGATTTTTGAAAAATCTCAAATGAATCGCCGATAAAACCCCACATGCCCAAGATAGGTATGAATGTCTTTGACAGAAGAAGGGGGAGGGAGTTTGGAGATGATCTCAATCTTATCTCTATCAACTTCCATGCCACGTTTGGTAACTTTATGTCCTAAGACAATCCATTTTGTCACCATGAACTGACATTTTTCCAATTCAAAACCAATTGTGCTTCCTCACACTCTTCCAGAATAAGAGATAAATGTCTGAGGCAAGAGTCAAAGCATTCTCCATAAATAGAGAAATCATCCATAAATACCTCCATTACGGTCTTAGTAAATCCAACAAAGATAGAAGACATGTACTGCTGAGAAGTGCCTAGGGCGTTGCACAACCCGAAAGGCATTCTCCTGAATGCATAAGTACCAAACAAGAAAATGAAGGTTGTTTTCTCCTTGTTATCAGGATGGATGGGGATCTGATAAAAACATGAATAGCCATCAAGATAACATAAATATTGTTGATGGGCAAGGCGCTCTAGTATTGGATTTAGAAAGGGAAGGGGAAATGATCTTTCCTAGTGGCCTTATTCAGTTTTCTATCGGAAATACACATCCCCCATCATGTAACAGTATGAGTGGGGATGAGTTCATCATTGTCATTCTTCACAAAAGTGGTTCCCCTTTCTTGGGGACAACATGGACAAGGCTAACCCATGGTGAGTCGAAGATGAGTTAGATGATTCCTAAAGTCAATAGTTTGATAACCTCTAGGCGGCACAACCTCTTTTATGTTTGGATTTAATTTTTGTTGAGGGTCTCATGATGGCTTGTATTCTTCTACCATAGGAATTTTATGCATGCAAATAGCTTGATTGATCCTTATCAAATCAGCCATTTTATATCCTAGGGTAGCTATCCTCTTCCTAAGCTCAGTCATGATCTTGGATTCTTGTTCATGGGTAAGATTCAGAGTTAATGATAACACGATAAATTTGTTTCTCAACAAGGAAAACATATTTGAGTCCTTCCGGGAGATATTTCATCTTGGGTGCCTTGGGGGGTTCATGTTTTTCTTTCACAAGGGAAATAATTTTAAGGTCCTTGAGTTCTTCATCATGGATCTCCTCAAAGGTGTCTAGATGCACTCTATATTGCTCCAATTGCTCATCATCAAAGCCACATTCAATAGGGGCCATGAGGGCATTCCGAAGGGGATCCTCAACTAGCTCCCATTCTTGTCTTAAATGGTGGAGCTTCGCAACACAATCAAGGAGGCAAACCTCTTCTTGGAGTATGGGTACTTGCATACTTTCAAAAACCCTAAACTGGAGGGTTTGTTTTCCTAAACGTAAGAAGATGGTTCCAGCCTCAACATCAATCAAGGCTCGACCAATGGCCAAAAAGGGATGACCAAGATGATGGGGTAGCATAAATCTTCCTTTATGTCCATGATGACAAAGTCACATCAGATATATGTTGGTAAATACAGTCACATAGTATAGCAGTGGAAAAAAATTATATATCTGAATTCCCATAACAATGAGATCGCATCAACTACTATGAAATAGGAAGCACGGTTTAATGAGTAATACATGTTCCTGGAGCAAGTCCAGTGACAACAACTTGCTTCAATATTATTGTCTCCTACTTGCTCTTATACAGTGGATGTGCATCTCCTGGTCTTCACCACGAACAATGAACATGGCAACTTCTACAAAGACTCTTGTGGTCTCACCACAGATTGTAGGCTGACTTTGCTCTCCTAGCAGCGGACAAAGGACTCCTGGCTCTAGAGTAGTCCACACGGACCAAATAGAACTCATGTAGGTTAACTAGAATAAACATGAAGGAGTTGTCCCTCTTGTTAGCGTATGACTCACCAACTTGCTCTCCCACAACAATGATTCTCAGTTGTTCTCTCCCATCACTATCCCTCCCTAGTTGGGTAGGACTTGCTTGGGCTCTCTTGGTTACCACAACCAGAGAGGAAAATAATTGTCATAGAAATTGAACAATTATCAAAGCAACTAATTCTCAATTGATATTGTGTTGTGCTCTGGGAAGCCCCCAATACCCCTCTATTTATAGGTGAGGTTAGGGCCAGGGTTCACAATTTGTTTAGGATCTGTACAGGAGTAGAAGGGACTGGAAGATCTTGAATTTTCACAACCTGCAACATATAAAATGGGCATCTATAAGTCCAGAAGGTCATCTAGCACTGTGATATGGTCGTCTCATACTGCCAAACAGTCATCTGGTAGTTTTCCACTTGCATACGAAATTACCAATTCGTTTCCCATTAATGTTACACATTAATTCCTTGCACCACAAGTATTGTGCAATCAAAACGATATGGGAAAGTATCTAGAATTTTCCTCTGGCCTAACTGAGAGATCTCACACCCGTGAGATGGTCATCTCACTCACCCAGATGGTTTTCTGGTGAGCCAAGATGAACTGGTAGGTTCATCAGAATGAATCGGTCAGTTCACACCTCAGTTTGGGCAGAAATTAGACAATTCAATTTTGGATCAGCCTAACGACCCAAATGGTCATCTCAACACTTAAGATGATTGTATGGTGCACCAAACGGCCATCTCATCCTATGAGATGATCGAATGGGGTGTAGTCAGCTGATTTGTTGTGTGAATTGAGTACCTAAACAATTTAGCAGTCAATCCAATCATCATTTAAGATCAAACTCCTCTTCTAGATGAGTTCCTTTGTGTGTGACCCTAAAGGTCCCATATCACGTTGGTAGTGAATGTACATAACTAACCTATGAAATCACAAGCAAAGAGTGGTGCCTAGTCACACATCACTTCTAGCCAAGTGAATGGAAAGTTGGAGAACAACTTCAACCTACAATCTGTATAATGTGTTGTAGTGATTGTATAATTCCTTTTTGTCTATGATATCCAGAGTGAACTTGAGGCTTGGATTCATCATCCTCTCAACATTCAACCCATGTTCCTTGAACCAAGAGCAGATTGTCTGAGATAATGTGACCTCAATATCATATATTGATTCACATGTACATGTGTATGTGTTTCACAGTCTTGCCTATCAAGTGGCCATGATATCATACTCCAGTAGGAGGGACAAATCCCATTTCTATCACTCACAGTCTATCCCCATGTGTCAAAGTCACCTAATCATCACTGTTATAACAAGCCAAGTTTTAGGATTGTGTTTGATGATGTCAAAGCATACCCAACGACATGTGATGAGTGTAGTTATTTCAGGTCTAAGAATCACAATCACCACCTTCACTATGAGAGCTGGCTATGACCAACAATGATGATTTCCATGTGTCACTCTCAAGGTGGGTCTATTCGATACACTATTCTCTAACATGTATATGTGTTCTTGGCTTGATATTGCCATATCATGACTAATGAGATTCTGTCATCAACCAACCCACACTCTAGTCTTATGTGTTACTGGTATCTATCTACCTTCTACAGTAACAACCGACTAGAGACATAATAAGAATGTACACACTCTTAGCATTCATATGATCTCATTCTCCAAGTCACATACTTGAAGACATACGTCATTGAGTATTGTCATTCTTCAGAAATTCATAATGTTTCCCCATTATCTCATAACTGAACGAAACATAGTGAATTGGAAGCTTGCCTTTATAAGTATTTATCAAATCCTTTATGTTATATGTCATGTCAATCATCACATGATTGGCTCTATGGGCATACATTACTAATAGACTCCCACTTGCACTTAGAGTCTATCACCCATGAATCATAGTATTAGTGATCTAAACATGTCTACCATGTTTCTGTTGTGCTAGTGCTAATGCAACGGGTTAGCAACACTTTGCTTATAGTCGATACATAGCATGTTTCTCATGTCTTTGCTCTGAGATGAAACCACCATAATATGGTATCTGATATTCTTTGCCTAACAAGTAGCTCCATTGTTGTCATAGTATTGTTGTTGATCCTTTAATGGTTGGAACATCTATAAGTTCATCATATGAACTTTTATATTCATACATTATCACTTTGTGTTCATAACACAAGTATACTCGACATCCATTGTAGAATAGACTTAATGGCTATTAGTTTGGAACCCTTCCAACTTATCACTTTTGTCATTCTGGAAGCTTACATCAAAGTGACCCTTTACATCCAACTCTTCCTTTATTGATATCTTTACTTACTAGCAATCTATCCTTAATACTTCTCAAGCATTAACGGATATTTTAATGACATTCCAATAACCATTGTTGGAATTTAATATCATATTGTCATGTCATATACATACAAGATTATATGGGATACATACATTTGTAGCATTCATGATAGATCCATTTACAGCCCATGGTGTCTTAATCATGGTATTTCCATTCTTCATAAGAATTGGAACATATGATTCATGAGATACTAATCTGGATTCTCTCTCATTGAATCCTTTGTGTGTTGAACTCTTTCACACATTGCTATTGTATGTTCTCAAACTTTCGTTGTGAAACATTCAAGAACTATCTCAATAGGTCTTGTTCATTATCTCATAAGAAGTTTCACCTAATCCTTCATTGTTGAAGGGGTCTATCATGCCAGTTCTCAATATGCACAATATTGAGATGTTATTCCTCATCATATGTGGAATACTCATATATGCTCCCACTAAATCTTTTGTAATCACAAATTTCATCTTTTATCTTGATTCAAATCATTTGACTATCTCGTCAAGTCAAAAGATCCCATCTCCGAGATGCTTGTTTCAATCCGAGATTGAAGTTTGTAGTTTATAGACTTTATTTGCATTCTTGAAGTTGTAAAATGTTTTAGGTTGTGTCACGTACACATCCTATGATGTATTTCCTTAAGGAATCTGGTTCTTAACTTCATATGCCAAATTTCTTAGTCTATTTTAACTACAACAACAAGCTTGACAATTGGTAAAGGAATTTCTATCATATTCAACAACTTGAACTGATTTGAAAAACTTTCCAACCGATTTGTATTTTATGTTATCCATGTAGGTATTTTCCACAAGACCCTATCTTCACCTTTTGGTTTTTACCCCTCAGTTAGTACTATCAAGGTCCTACCTTTTTAGTTTACATGGACTCCATAATTACTCAAATTACAATTTCTAGTTGATTAGTTGTCTCATCATGTTATAACCAACCTATTTGAATCATTGGATTCACATTCCTCAAATCTCAAATGTGTTATACTAGAACTATTTTGTTCTGTGTCACGTGACGAACTTGAGATTCTACAACAACTTGTGATTCTCTTAGTTCTCATTGTACCTCTTTGTTGCCCTTGAACATTTTGAATTCTACATTACTCCCACTGATTCTTTTGGAACTCAATCATTCTGGTAACAAAACACTTTTGTTATTGGGTTGGAATTAATACCAATATTCAAAAGTCATGGTTTATGGATAAACCTTCTTCAAGAAACTAATTTATCAAGATAGGTTTCAATCCTTTAAACATATTGGGACATTCCTAAATCATATAATATATGATGTCTTATAAACCATTCAGATGGATTTGACTTGTGATACATTATCACAGTTCTTTCTTGAAGGTTCTCAAGGTATTGCTGCAAAGTATTTCAACATTGGATCTCATCAAAGTTTTTTAATACTTTCATCAAATTTATATTGCATTTATAATCTGCTTGAACACTTCAAGAGATTTATGTTTCTATTTTACTAGAGTACATATCATCATATTACCAGTAAATGAAATGAGGTATAAGCAATTATGCATAGCATTCATTTTATAAGATCTTCATGCGTCATATGTACGAGGTCTGATGGAAGACTTATCCACCTACTACATATAGTGGAGGATGTTATGTCACATTATGTATAAGAAAGAATTTCATATTTCCTTAGGTTCAACAACCAAGGGAGTCTAGATTAACATCAATGTGTATTCTAGATATGCATTTCTTATATATGCATCCAAGGTGACTATTTCTAATGATAATCTTGAGTTATCAATTACAATCCTTTGATATTCAAAATCTTTTGTATAAAGACTATTTAGATGTTTGGGCATTGCCATGCAAGATCATATCTTTTGAAACAAAAACATTAATGTCTCACTTTATTGATTCATCAATCTTGTCATACAAGATGCTTAAAGTAAATGCTTCTATTTTCTTGGAATAATGAAATAGAAGTTCTAGTAACTATATTACATGCCCATTGGAGTAAGATAAATTTAAATCTAGACTAAAGCTTCCGCAACTCTTGCTCCACCTTGTCCATCATTGTCCTTCCATGAAGGTGTTTACTTCTTGTCATATCTTGTACATCAAGTATTTCAAGTCTCTATTTGGTATCACATTCCAAGAATAAGTAATAAAATTTATTTTATAACATTTATACCTTAAGCGGAGGCCTTAGTGCCTTCCTTCTTCTTCTTTAGTTCCTCTAACTAGAGTGGGCAATTTCTTTTCCAATGTCCAGGCTGTTGATAATGGTGACATTTGCCTCTTTTCTTTACACCTCCATCTGCTTTGAGATATGAAGACTTGCGCTTCTAGATAGCTTTATAACCATTCTTATATATTCCTTTGTGTTTTCCTTTAGACTTCCCCTTTGTCTTGCTAATCACTATCACATAATTGGGTTTATCTTTCTTCAGTTGTACCTCAGTTGTTCTCATCATGCCCAACAACTATGTCAATGTTTTGTCAAAGTCGTTCATGTTGTAGTTCATGACAAACTAATTATATGACTCTGGAAGAGACTACTGAATCATGTCATTGGCTAACTCTTAACCCAAGGGGAATCCCAATCTAGCTAGGTTCTCCACATACCCATAAAGCTTAAGCACATGAGGACCTATTAGATCTTCTTCTACCATGTTACATTAGAGCAATGCCTTGGAGACATCATACCTCTCTTGTCTTGCCTAATCTCAGAACATGTTCTTGAGATGTGTGATCATCTCAATTACATCCATGCTCTCATTTTGCCTTTGCAACTCATTGTTCATGGAGCATAGCATCAGGCACTTGACATCCACGACATCTTCAATATGCTTCTTGTAAGCATCCTTTTTAGCCCTAGGTGCATTTTGAGGAGATTCTTTTAGTTCTGGCATCTCCATGACATAGAGCTTGCGCTCCTGTGTGAGAACAAATCTCAACATCCTAAACCAGTCATGGAAGTTGTTCCCATTAAGTTTGTATTTCTCAAGGACCAATTGTAGAAAAAGTGATTGTTGTTTGTTTCCATTTGATTCTACAAAAGAATTTGCAAAATTTATTAAAAACTCATTTTGATTTGTTTGATTAAAATTTGGGCGACAATAATTAGGTATTTAATTAATTATCATTCTCATTATTTAGATTGATAACCCTAAGGTATCGATTTGGAAAATTGTAGTGAACAATTTTCTAATGAGCAAGATCCAAGATAATTCAACTATGGCCCAACCAACGCCGCAAAGCATAGTTAATTACTAAGGTAGGCAACTTTTACCCAATTGCATCAAATACAACTCTTGATAGACAATATGTGCAACTCTTTGCCATAACCATTTGTATTCGTCTGGTCTTAGATGCTCTAAGAATCACCAATTTATCCTTACTTAATAGACAACATGATACTAATGCACCCCACGAAGGTGGAACCTACATTATTACCAGCATACTTCCATGTGGTAGACGGTGCACCACGTGAAGGCGTAACCTGTGCTTGGTAAAACAAGCTTTTCATGTGGGTTTCTATTGGAAAGCATCTTAGATTTAATATGTTTTGATTTAGGGATTTATATATATCATATATATACATATACTATATCCAATCACCACATACATAGTACGTATAATATACATGCTATATCCCACAACATAAACATGCAATATAAAACAAAAGGCAATGATTATGGCCATGTCTACTATAATTCCTTGGAGCAACAAGGAATTACTACCACCTAGGTCAATCATCACATCACATGTATGCACCTATCGTTGGAGTAGATCTGTGCTTGCCAATCTGAGTAGATCGGTTCAACCCTTGAACTAGTCATTTCACCTCTTGGTCGGTCGGTAGGTCATCATGTCCAACTGATGTTTAGACTCCTTCTAGACGATCAGTTGGGCCTTCTACGATAGTCATCTGGCCTCCTTCTAGACGGTCGGTTGGGCCCACCAGGTGGTTGTCTGGCTCCTTCACTCTATCCTCCATGGTCCTTCAGATATTCTGCTCATTTCACGAACTGGTCATCTCATCCGGTGATGATCATCTCCTTTGTCACTGCAAGAAAAGGAAACTATCATATTGCTACTTTATTACATTGATAAGAGAAACCTCGAGTTACATTCGAGGGGAGAAAAGGTAGGAAATAATTAACTTTACATTGGGAAGAAGGAGGTAGAGGCTCGGTACACAAATTGAGATAAATATGAATAAAATCATACCATCCAACCACACACAGATATTAGGTATTGGGCATACCATGCTACAAATCCACCATAAAATCGCTTTTAGGGCGACGTGTGTAAGTTGCATATTATATATATATATTTATATATATATATTTTTATTTATTTTTATATATATTTATATATATATAAAGTTTGGGATTATGTGTCTTTGATCGAATACACATATGAAACCATTTAAATAATTTCATTGTATGCCATAAATAAATGATAAAACAAAAATACTGATCATATCGATTATCCTAAAACATAGTAAATTGGCATGGATCTGATACCACTATTGGGAAATACGGACACAGAGTATAGCAGTGGAAATAAAAAATTTATCTATTCATATTCCCATAACAGTAAGATTACATCAACTACTATGAAATAGGAAGTATGGTTTAATGAGTTATACCTGGTCCTGGAGCTAAGTCCGATGACAACAAATCCTTCAATGCAACTGTCTCGTAGTTGTTCTTGGACCGTGGTTGTGCAGCTCCTGGTCTTCACCATGAACAATGAACATGATAGCTTCTGTAGTGACTCTTGTAGTCTTGTCACAGACTGCATGCTGACTTTTCTCTCCTAGCAACATACAAAGGACTCCTGCCTATAGAGTAGTACACACTGACCAATTAGAACTCTTGTCATTCAACTAGAATAGAGAGGAAGGAGTTGTCCCTCCCATTGGCGTACTAGTCACTAACTTGCTCTCCCACAACAATGATCCTTAGTTATTCTCTCCCATCGCTATCCCTCCCTAGTTAGATAGGACTTTCTTGCGCTCTCTTGGTTACTACAACCAGAGAGGACAACAATTGTCAGAGAAACTGATTCTCAGTTGATGTTGTTGTTGTGCTCTGGGAAGCCCCCAGTACCCCTCTATTTATAGGCGGGGTTAGGGCCAGGGTTCCCAGTTCATTTAGGAATTTTGCAGGAGTGGAAGGGACCGAAAGATCTTAAATTTTTGCAACCTATGCCATCTGAAATGGCCGTCTAGTAGTCCAAAAGATCATCTCACACCACAAGATAGTCGTCTCGTACTGCCAAATGGTCATCAGGAAGTTTCCCACTCACATACAAAATTGGCAATTCATTTCCCAATAATGTTCAACATTAATTCCTTGCACCACAAGTCTTCTGCAATCAAAATAATATGGGATAGTATCTAGAACCTTCCTCCGGCCTAACTGAGCAATCTCACACATGTTAGACGGTCATCTAGCTCACCCATATGGTCGTATGGTGAGTCGAGCTGAATCGGTTGGTTCATCAAAATGAACTAGTCAGTTCACACCTCAGTTTGGGTAGAAATTAGCCAATTCGGTTTCAAATCAGTCTGACGACCCAAACAACTGTCTCAACACTTGACATGGTTGTTTGGTGCAAACGGCCGTCTCACCCTGTGAGATGATTGATTGGGTTGTAGTCAGTTGATATGTTGCGTGAATTGAGTACCTAAACACTTTAATAATCAATCCAATCATCATTCAACATCAAACTCCTCTTCTAGATGAGTTCCTTAGTGTGTGACCCTATAGGTCCTATATCACGTTGGCAATGAATGTCCATAACTAACTTATGACATCACAAGAAAAGAGTTGCACATTAGTGCTACCCAAGTGAATGGAAAGTTGGAGAACAACTTCAACCTACAATCTGTGTAAGGTGTTGCAGTGATTGTATAACTACTTTGTATCTGATATCTAGAGTGAACTCGGGGCATGGAGTCGTCATCCTCTCAATGTTAAACCCATGTTCCTTGAACCAAGAGCAGACTATATGAGATAATGTGACCTCAATATCATATATTGATTCACATGTGCATGCCCATACATTTCTCAGTCTCGCTTATCAAGTGGACAAGATGTCATACTCCAGTAGGAAGGACAAATCCCATCTCTATCACTCACAGTCTATCCCCATGTGTCAAAATCACCCAATCATCACCGTTATAACAACCCATGTTTTAAGACTGTGTTTGATGATGTCAAAGTGTATCCAACTACATGTGTTGAGTGCAGTGATTTTAGGAATAAGAATAACAATCACCACCTTCACTACGAGAGATGACTATCACCACCAATGATGGTTTCCATGTGTCACTATCAAAGTGGGTATGTCTGATACACTGTTCTCTAACATGTATATGTATGTTTGGTTTGATATTACCATATCATGATTAATGAGATTCTGTCATCAACCAACCCACACTCTAATCTTATGTATTACTGGTGACTATCTACCTTCCACAACAACAACTGACTAGGGACATAATAAGAATGTACATACTCTTAACATTTGTATGATCTCATTCTCCAAGTCACGTTCTTGAAGACATACGTCATTGAGTATTGTCATTCTTTAGAAATTCAATGTTTCATCATTATCTCATAACTGAATGAAACACACTGAATTGGAAGCTTGCCTTTATAAGTATTAATCAAATCCTTTATGGTATATGCCATGTCAATCCTCACATGATTGGCTCAATGGGAATACCTTACCAACAACATAACCATCTTTCCCAACATTTACAGGTATGTCTTCAATGATACCCATAGGTTTTGTTATGGATGAATCTTCCGACTGGATGGTCATGGCAATGGGAAGCATGTCCACAAATCCTAACCTCCTGCAAAGACTATAGGGAATGATAGAGATATGAGCACCCAAATCTACAAGGACTTTCCTGCAAGCATTATCACCTAGGTAACACCCGATTCAAAAGGAACCATGATCCTTCTTATTTTTAGGCATCTTGCTTTAAATGATATTTGAAGTGGTTGTAGAAAGCATTGTCGTATATGCTCTTTGGTTTTATACTTCGTAGTCAATAAAGTTTTCATGTACTTGGACTAGGCAGACATATCAACTCAAGCATCTAAGAAAGGAATATATGCATGCAACTTTTTCATGGCATTTGTAAATTTCATGAAACAGCTATGGAGCCTAGTTTGCTTTAGGCTGGCTTGGTATGGTGGGTGTGGTTTGTAAATAGGGATTTCTAGATCGTCAATATCTACTGGTGGAATGACAGGAGCGGGAACGACATGTTCAAGTGTAGGAGGAGTTTCAATGATCACAATATCATCATCCGCAAAGTCCAATGGTACAACTGTAGGTTTCTCTGGAGGAGGGGGAGGGGTATGAGTCTCGCCTGAATGAGTGGATACAACCTTAAGTTTTTTAGGTTGTTTTGGGTTGTTTTTAGGCTGTCAAGCAAAGGTGCTGGTAGGAGGTTTATGTTGGGCCATGAGGTGAGCTAACTGAGCGTCAGTTGCCTTCTGATGGGCTTGTTGTGCAAGGATGATTTGTTCCAAGGTGGACACCCTATCATCGGTTGAGGGTGTTGGGGCAGTCTATTGTGCTTGAGGTTGAGGAGTCGGATGATTAAGGTTTTGAAAATTTTTCCCCTGGTAGGGACCACGGTTTTGGAAATTTCCCCTATAATTTCCTTAATTCCCAAAGTTCCTCTGATTGTTGTATGGGAAACCTGGTGGTGGACAATTGTTGAGTTGATGGATTGACAGTCTCTATTGGGGAGGGAGTTGAGAAGAGTTTTCAGCTCCTAAAGGATTTCCATATTAGAATCCAGGATGGATTCTGGCTTGATTAGGACTGTAGTAAGCCTGACTCGGGACAATATAGATGGAATTGAGATCCTCTACTGGATGACCAACTTCCGGCTGCATATGAGTGTTATAGAGATATTGACATTGAAGGGTAGCATGATCATACCTTTGGCAAATCCCATAGAGAGATTCTTCATATCTAACTTGCTGAGGTTGCCTCTCATAGGCATTGAAGGAGGACTCTAGGCAATCTTGTTTTAGAGAAATCAGCTTAAGGGCTTCAATGATGGTTTGGATATCAAGATTTACCTTGGCCTTAGATACCTTGAGGACCCACTGGTTCCTCATATTTCTAGGGTTTCAAAGGCGTGTTTTGTTGGTATGTATGCCCTGAGAGCCAATCATGGGATGATTGGTGGGATACATTAAGATTGATTTGATAAACATTAAAGGAAAGCTTCCAATTCATTCTAGTTCAGTTAGTTATGAGATAATGACAGAACAGATTGAATGTATAGAGAATGAAAGTATTCAATGACGTATGCCTTCAAGTACGTGACTTGAACGATGAGATCATACGGATGTTAAGAGTTTGTACATTCTTGTTATGTCCCTAATCGTATGTCATTGTGGAAGGTTGATAGACAACAATGACACACAAGACTAAATTGTGTGTTGGTTGATGATAGAATCTCATTAGTCATGATATAGTGATATCAAACCAAGCACATAGGTACTTGTTAGAGAATAAGTGTATCGGACAAACCCACCGTGAGAGTGACACATGGAACCATGACTTGGTAGTCACAACACAATGATGGTGGTGAGTGTGATTCTTTGACCTGAAATCACTACACTCAACACATGTTGTTGGGTATACTTTGACATCATCAAACGTAGTCCTAAAATATAGATTGTTATAAAGGTGAGGATTGGGTGACTTTGACACATGGGCCTTTTTAGGGTTGAGTGATAGATATGGGCTTTGTCCCTACTAAGGGAGTTTGATGTCCATGGCCACTTGATGAGTAGGACTGAGAAAGGCATGTGCATGCATGTGTGAATCAATATGTGATATTGATGTCACACATATCTCATCTAGTCTACTCTGAGATCAAGTAAGTGAATGAACGTTGAAAGGATGATTGTTCCATGCCTTGAGTTCATTTGGGATATCAGTGACAAATGAATTATACATTCACTATAACACCAGTCACAGATTGTAGGATGGAAAGTTGTTCTCCAACTTTCCTTTTCACTTGGGTAGCACTGATGTGTGACTAGGCACCACTCTTTGCTTGTGAAGTCATAAGTGTTATGTACTTTCACTGCCAACGTGAAATGGGCCTACAGGGTCACACACATAGGATTTAACCTGGAAGAGGAGTTTATCCACGAATGATGTTTAGATTGTTTACTAAATGTGTTTAGTAATTCAATTAAACATTCAATCAATTGAATTGACTCAGAATCACCAAGTTCAAGTGTTGGACTAACTGATTTGGGTGTCAGATTGATTGAGAATTGCATTGATTGATTTATACACAACCTGGACTGCCAATCGACTGGTTCAAACTATTGAACCGATCGGCTCAGGATCAAGTGAAATGACGGGTTCAAGTGTTGAACTGATTGGTTCAGCTGGACCAAATGAGCCAGTTTGGGAAAGTTAGGTTGGTGAGAAAATATTTTCATTTCACTTGTACAATTCAATTGGGACAAGTATTGATCTTTGGATTAATTGGAAATGGAAAGAGGAAAGTCAATTGGGAACTACCCTGGGAAGTGAAACGACTGGTTCATCAATGAACTGATCGATTCAGCTCCCCAAATGACCGGTTCATGAGATGAATCGATCAGTTCAGTGCCCAAACGATCAGTTCGTTTGTGAAACGACTGGTTCACCTGCCGCAGTGTATTAATTCATGGAAATTCCGGACCCTTCTACTCCTATACAGATTGGGAACCCTGACCCAACCCTCTACTATAAATAGAGGGATATTGGGGGCTTCCCAGAAACAGCTCAGACAACACCAGTTGCTCTGCAAAGTTGTCCTCTCCAGTTGTGAACCGAGAGAGACCGAGTAGGTTCTACCTGACTAGGGAGGCACATCGAGGGAAATACAATCATAGGATGACAACTGGTGGTGGGATAACACATCGGTGACTAGTACTCCGACAAAAGGGGGCAACTCCTTCCAGTGTCCTGTAGGACATGACGACTAGAGTTCTAGGTGGTCCGTGTGGACTACTACATAGGCGGGAGATTTCTACTGCTAGAAGGATAGCCGTCAATCCATCAGTTTGGGTGCGACCAGGAGCTGCATAGATGTCGTCTAAGACTAGAGGTGAAGACCACGCTCGCTGTGAGGTTACATCGCCGAGCAAGCCTTAGTACAAGGTACGCCTCTACAAACCATCCTTCCTACCATATAGATGTTGACGAGATCTCTTTGGGTTCTGGGTTTTGGGAGAATTTTTTTTTTGTTTCCGCTGCCATCTCTGCCTCCCCTAAAACCCAATAGTGGTATCAGAGCCACGTCAACATTCTATACTTTAGGATAATCGATATGATCAGTTTTTGGTTACTCCTTTTATTTATTGCATACTATGCAAATAATTAATTGGTTTTATGCATGTCCAATATAAATCCACAAAATCCCTACATATACATATATGATATGGTATATAAATGCATTCGATAGTGTCACCCTTAAACAATTTCTGTGGTGATTGTAGCGTGATTGTGGCCATAAAACCTAAATATGTGTGTGGTTGATTGTAGTTGCTTACTTCTCGGTCTACACATCGATTCCCTACTTCCTATTCCCGATGTAACTCGAGATAACTCAAAATTCTTTCCTACCTTTGCTCCCCCGAATGTAACTCGGGGTTTCCCAATGCAATTGTAAATAGGATTAGCTTATTTCCTATTATGTCAAAGAACAGTTGATGGAGCTTCCACTCGCGTGGAATTGCGCGCACCACTAAAAATCCTAAAGATAATAAGTCTTTAGGTTTAGCCTTTCTTATACTAGATTGAGAACTCCACTCACGTATGCTAGGATACGTGGAAGTCTTTTCATAGTATAGTTAAGGGTTGAATCTACAGGACAACGATCTTGTTGGGAGCAACAAGATGGAAAATGTTAGAATCTCACTTAACCTCTTAACAGTTGGTATCTAGATTGAAAAGTTGGATTGTTTGTTTTTAAATTAAGTGCAAGTAAAACAAAGCAAGAAAGTAATTTTAAGGTTGTAAACTATGATAAGAAACCACTAGGATGTGATCGGTTTTTGCCTCCACTACGCTTGGATCAAAACATGCAACATAAAAACATAACCTGCAATAAGAGTCTAAACAGTTAGTATCTTTGTAGATTTAGTTTCCTTTCAAAGAACTAACTACGAGAAGTGTGGGAATGTTGCAATGCCAGCCATCCCCGAACGAATGGTCACCTACTTTACATCATTCCCTTCGCAAAGTGTGTTCCTCAACTTATCAAGGTTGTACTTTCATACGTCAACTGATTCCATTTCATAGTATGAAAGTACAGCGATGGAAGTGAGTTTACCCCACTTCTTGAAAAACACTCCTAGATACCGAAATAGATGCATGGTGGATACATGCATCAAGAACCAACATTCAATCGAGATTCGAATCTAATAGTACAAACGTAGACAATTCATACTAAAAGATAAAAGGTAACACAAGTTGGTGATCAAGCAACAAGCATTCATTAAATGATTGATGTTGAACTGAAAAGAAAGTATATCTCTATTGTAAACTATGGATTACATTGCATGAAATGAAAACATGGGTAGCGGGGCTACTCCCCGCACCCTAGTGAATAAGACTACTCGCTCATAGCAAGGACAAAGAAGGAGGCGAGAAGAGAGAGAGAAAATGTCATCTCCACGAAGGAGGGAGGAAGGTCAACCCCTTGGAGAGAGAGAGACGATCTCCACACTTCGCAGGTTGCTCGATGATGAATCCTCCTCTTCCCACCTTCTTTGGCGATGAGAGAGAAAGCAGCTTCTGGATGGAGTGTGGATCTCAGACTAGCAGCCTCGGGGTAGTAGATGAAGGATGAAACATCTTTGGAGTAGCAGAGGCAGCCTTTGGACGTCTGAGACTTCATGATTTTTTAGGACCCCTCGGGTCTTATTTATAGGCTTTAAGTGAAGTCCAAACGGTTTGGGCAGTTTTGGGTCCAAACGGTCGTGAAGACCGTTTGGGATCTGAGACCGTGTGACTCCATGCGGTCTCGGGACCGGTTGGCTTCATGCGGTCTTGGGACCGTGTGACTCCATGCGGTCTCGGGACCTGTTGGCTTCATGCGGTCTCGAGACCGGTTGGATCCATGCGGTCTTGGGACCGTGTGACTCCATGCGGTCTCGGGACCAGTTGGCTTCATGTTGTCTTAGGACCGTGTGACTCCATGCGGTCTCAGGACCGGTTGGCTTCATGCGGTCTCAGGACCGTGTGACTTCATGCGGTCTCGAGACCGGTTGGCTTCATGCGGTCTTGGGACCGTGTGACTCCATGCGGTCTCAGGACCGGTTGGCTTCATGCGGTCTTGGGACCGTGTGACTCCATGCGATCTCGAGACCGTTTGGGTCTTTATACGGTCTCCAAGACCGTTTGAGGCTTTTGTGATTTTTTTTGTGTTTTTCTGTAAGAATAAAAAGGAGAAAAGTTAGTCTAATGGTGTATTTGTAATAAAGGAAGAAAGTTAAGGGTTCTATCTAATTTATCTGAGAAAGAGTATGGAAAATTGCGGGAAACTATTAAGATAACATCACAAAATGGGAGGTTATCACCCCCCCCCCTAACTTAGAGTCTAGCTTGTCCTCAAGCTAGATAAAGATGAGGCATGTAATGGCGAGGCGATTTTATTTAGTTAAGATTTCCAGGCTCTTACTCCAGTTCTAAACCAGAGGTCTCCTTAGGTTGTATCGGAGCTTTTGCTTGCCTTAACTCTTTCAGGTATTGAGAGATGCTTGGATCTCAGGTTTCTTCCATATCTCGTAGCCCGCATTGGGACCACTTTTTATTCTGTACATGTCGTTGACTCTAATTAGTTTTATACTTCTCTGAAAATCCTGCCGGAAGCTAGAGTGGGTATGAGGGTTGGCTAAAGGCTTGTTGTGTAACTCCCCCTTCAAATGGGGGAGGGGTTGTCTATGCTTTTAGGATCTCACTACCGGGTACGATACATCTGCCTTTGTGAGGGTAGCTGAATGTACCGGTCGGGCGAGTCCTTTATTAGCCTTTCATATATTTAGATACCTTAGGGTTTCACTACCGGACATGACACATCTGCCTTTGTGAGGGCAACTGAATGTATCGGCCGGGCGAGACCTTCATTGTCTCTTTATATAGATCCTTATTCATGGCACAACTCTCATAGTTTTGTTCAACACTCTGGCTTTTATTCGTAAACTCACAGGCTTAGGATTTGGGTTTTTAGGAAAATTAATTGGGCAGCCAAGCCTCTTTTTATTTGAAGAGAAGAAAGTTGTTCTTATAGTTTCTCGACATTCACTTATTTGGTTTCTACTTAGTGGTCCACTTGCAAGGCTTCTTGATTTGGATGTCACCTGATGTCCCTCCCGTCCTTGAGAGTGTTTGGCATATTTCGGCCCTGATGTTGACCTGTGGAGAGTCAGATGTAGAAATGAAGCAAAAGCATGAAAATCAAGTGTGGAGATAATTTATTAATTCGCCATTACATGACTATGTGTTATTATTGTTATTACTTTTGAGGACTAACTTGATTCTAAAGTTAGCTAGGGATGGCTTTGTTCTAAGAGGGATGTTATTCTTTATGTGCAAGATTTATTATCAGGGGGATTATTTAAAACAATAACTAAATGTGCAAAGAAAGCTAAGAAAATTTTTGTACAGAATTGAAAGAAAAGGTAAAGAGGGAAGGATTTGAAAATGATAACTCGCCCTTGTCCAGTGTACTCCCCCCCTTAACTTATCACTCACTCTGTCCTCAGAGTGTCAAAGTGATAGGTTGAGAAGAACAAGGATAATGGCATCAGGCTTCGATTAGTCCTTTATTAGCGCCATGTATGCGAAAAAGATTAGCATCGAACTTTCCATGTAACGCATAGTAATCCACATCTATCATGTCCTCTACTGGTCTTCCAAGGACCATAATGGTGTGCATCTAGTAGAGGACGTGAAAACCACAGTCGTTCGACTCGCGAAGCTGCTGGGGACATTTGTGGCTGAAGGCAGGGCGATGAAAGTGTTCTTTACCGTATGCATGTGTGTGCTTGCTGAGAAGGTCATTAGTTGGTCAGTACACCCCTTCGCCACCTCCTCCGTGGGTGTTCTTGGTGTTGTAGTATACTGTTGCTGATCTAGATTGTACTGGCTATCGGAACTATTATATATGATTGTTGTTCCATCATGAAGATTTGTTGCCAGTAACATCCAGTGCTCTGAATGAAGGAAAGGAAGCATGATAAACTTCAGAGTCGTATGTTGTAGGAAGGAAATGAGTGTCTCAGTTGTTCCGAAGTTCTTTAACTTTAGGAGATCGTCCTTCATATATGATGATGCCATATATTTTGTAGGGTGATTCTGTCCGAGAAGAAATTGATAGGCGGCCATCAAACTCACGGATAGAGACCCTTTGATCTGTACAGTTTCTCATAGCGCATCTGCCATGACCAGAATATCGCCGGATATGAAAACGAGGTCATCTTTCTCGGCGTAAAGCCTTGACATGATGAGGTGAAGTTCATTGTCGGAGAGGCTTTTGCAGGCGCTGAGGTCAAAATTGGGGAAAGTTGGTGTAATGGCAGACAGGGGGACCATTTGTGAAGATGATCTGTGGATGGTCACCCTGGTTAGCAACTCGGTAACCCCTTTATCATCTGCCAGATTGAAAAAGTAAGGATCCCATTATGTCTTCTCAAGAACCTTGGTGGGTTATTGTTTCTCCAATTCCTCTATTGTTTGTCGGAATGGTCGTTTTGGAGGACGTTGGATGGCCGAAAAGAGGTAGCGAGGAACATCGTTAGATGCCATAGTTGGGTCCTTGAAGAACCTTATATCACAAATTAGCTCCATGTTGTAATGACCCCGCAGAGAATGAAAATCCTCTATGGCCAGCTTAGTGAAAGGGATTTGTTGGTTGAGCGCTTGAATGTGACGTATAACGTAGAAAGCACAATCCCTAGATCCCTCTTGCGTTTGGGCATGTGGGTTGATGATTTGGAACCGGGGTTGGTTCCAACCATTGCGGAGGGATGGGCATGCAACCCAGATTAATTTCAGAAGCCGAAAAGGGATGCATCTGGCCTCCCCGACTTCGATATCAGCAAAGTTCATTATTCCAGCTCTTAGTTCAGTGGCGCAAAAATTGTACACCTTGGCGTCTCGAGCCGCGGTGTCCACGATCATTAGCAGCCAGTGACTAGAGACTTGAAAGGGCACGGTAATATAACGTGCCTTTTTGGAAACCCCCCTCTACAACCACTTGATAGATTTATTTTGTAAGTCTCTATATAAAAGACTCATGGCCAGAGCAGGTGAAGCATTAAGTACTGGTTGTTGTCATTTGGAGCTTCTGTAGATTTCAATAGAATTGGCAAAGAGGACATGGAAGATTTCCATCTTCACCGTTGATTGTGGTCCAAGGATGGTGCGGAAATCTTCACGGGGCAACTTGCACTGAGTCTTTGTATTATGGTATATAATATCGCCCCCTTCTTTGACATCATCTACTATAGTGTTTAGGATGAAGATATCTTGAGCATCTAGAGTAGAGATGGCTGCCATGTCTAGATCGTGCATCTTGTGAGGTAGCAGTGGTGGCGGGGGAAGCTCCTGGGGAAGGTGGGAAGAATTTTGCTGCAAATCATTGATGTAGCGTTGCCGATCTTCTTCTTTATCAGAGTCAGAAGCAGAGTCGAGGTCTTCATCTATATCTAAACTGACTCTTTCGAATTCTTCTTGTTCTGGGGGAAAAGGCACTGATTGTTCTAGTGCAGAGAAATGTTGAGCCGGTGTTGCTTGTTGTTGACTCGTGCTGGTTCCAAATAAACATTATTGGAACTCAGCAAAAGTTGCTTCTTTGGTAGTTTCCCCCAGAGATCCCATTGCAGAATAGTCAAGAAATTGATCCCCATATGACATATTGACGTTGTCGTTGTGAGTAGGGGATTTGGGATCTTTATCACCTTTGTGGTGATCTTTATTTTAGGTCGGTGCAGCTCCTTGGCTGGGGCCCTCCCCAGCATTGTCGGGGTCGTCAGATTTATCATCTGAGGAGGTGTTATTGTTGGAGTCAGCCGAGGATTCAGAATCCTCATCTTCATTTTCTTCTTCATCATCTTCGTCGTCCGCCGCCTTGACTATTGTATTCTTTGATGGAGGCTTCTTACATTGTCGGTGGAGTGCTTGTAGCTTGTCGAAAGCCACCTGCACATGCTCATGTGTTTCAAGCAGTGCGTCGTGGGTTTCTTTGAGATCTGAATAGCGAGCCTCGGCGGAGAGGAGTCGGGAAGAGAGGTCCGTTACTTGAGTTCTTAGTTGGTTAATTTTGTTGTTGGATGACTCCTCTTGGCAGTTATGGAGTTGTGTGAGGGTGGAGCTGACATCATCCAAGTGTGTGCTTAAAGCAGTTTGTTGCTGCTTAAGCTCACGCAGAGCTTCTAGAAATGGTTGGTTTTGCACAGAAACCCTGTTGAATTGCTTGACCAGATCGCCTTGCTGGCGATTCACCTCAAGCACCAACTGTGGCAGTTGCTGCAGGCGGTCGTCGATGCGTTTGACTTTTTTGGCCGTTGCTTGCTGCTGTTAGTGGATGCTTGAGAGGATGCCCGGCAGAGCACGGTTTTGCTCATCAATCTTGGCGACCTGTGTGGTTAGACCCTACACACAAGAAAAAAATAGATTGTAATATGTTAGAAGGGTTGGTGAGGAGGTTTCGAATAGTGTTGAATTGACGTCCGAATTCCTCACCGACGTTTGTGAAATGGACCCCAGATGTGGAAGGATGGTGTGGCTGGGGTCGGGGTGGAAAGGTGGTAGTGCCTTGTGAAAGAGACACTATTGATGGTCCCGCAAACTGTGTGGTGACCGTAGATGGAGTCACCAGCGGTGTCGGGGTGATGGCGGATGAAAAAAATGATGATTGTCCGGGTGAGGATTGTGGGAGCGAAAATGTTGAGGAGAAAAGGGTGGAGATGGGGGATGAGTATGTGAAGCCAGGTGTTGGAGCGGAGAATGGAGTATCATGGGAGAAAGAGGGTGAAGTGGAAGATGTGGGTGGAGGAATTGTTGTTGGGAATATTGTGGAGAAAGGTAGGAGGGTGGTAGATGGTGGGATAGTAATGGATGGTAATGTGGTGGGGGTGGTGGTGGTGGTGAGCTCATCATGTAGGCTCATGATGAATGATTCTAATGATGAGTTATTGATAAGTTCCTCCAGATGAGGGCATTCTGTCTCCAGATTAAGCTTTGATGTTGGCGTCCCCAACAGCTGTGGTGGTTGTAAACGTGCTTTAGATGGTCGTTTTACTGGTATTTTTATTACCCTAGCTGTCGAGGCAGTAATACTAAGCTCTGTCTGGCCCGCTTTGATTGTCTTCTCTTGTACTTTGACTGAAGTGAGGAGTTTGGTAAGCTCTTCGTCAGTAAAGAAAAGTTTTTCCTTGTCGTAATCCATGAGCTCTGGAAGCGGTAGCAGAGTTTTGGAGGATCTGACGGTAGGGCAGAAAATGTAGTGTAATTTCGCATCCTTTTCTTTGATAATATAAGAATTCTTCAAGGTTTGCTCATTGGTAAGGATGCCGCCCTTGATATGCGTGCACCTGGGGAGTAATATGTCCATCTTTAGATATTTGATAATGGAAGTTATGTACCCGCCCATATAGATTTATTTCCCTATGGCGTAAGCTGAATATTTTTGTATCATGTGCCGTCCAATATTGATCGGCATTCCATGCAGAATGAACCAGAGGAGAAAAAGGTCAGCGGTGATAACATTTCCTCCTTCTGTTCTGGGGAAGAGCGCACTGGTGAGAATATTGTGGAGCGTGCACACTAGCCTAGAATGAATATTGGAGGCCTTGCATGTCTTTGCATCATAAGTTGGGATCCATGTTAGGGATTTCCAGAAGTTATGTCTATTGAATTGGGAGCTCTCTCTGCTGGCTGATTTGGCCTTTTTATCTGCTCTGGGTTATCTATGAAAATTTGATTCAAAAGATTTTCTGTTATGACAACATTGGTACCAAAAAGTTTGGTGACCAGCCTACGGTCACCTTTGTCCCTTGCTCTGTCCATAATATCCACATATTCTTTAGTGAGATGTGTAAAGAATTCTATTGTGGGTTCGACGTATGAAATTTCAGGGACAAAGCACAATCTTAAGAGATTAGAGTTGTCGAGCATGGTGAGGATTCTGTCGTATATCCCCATCTTGTACAGTACGCTTGAGCAAACATACTTTGTTGGTTTTAGTATTTTGTCGATGGATGGGAGGGTGTGGAAGAAAAGGTTTTCTGGTGGTGATGCGGTGGTGGTGATTGCTGAGAAGACAGGGGTAGTGGTGGTTGTAGGAGTGGTAGTGGGGGTGGTGGTAACGGTTGATGGGATATAGCCTGCTAGGGTTTGTTCCCTAGCAGTGGCGGGGCGAACCTATTTTCTTGCCCGCTTTTTTTAGGGTTGTTCGGTCGCAGTTTCCTGGACCTTTCATTTCCCCTTGAGCCTTTCGGTTGGGGATTCATCTTCGGAGTTTGGCTCGTATTCAGAGCCTTCATCACTGGAAGAGATTTCTTCCACTTCTTCTTCAGGTTCCTCGGCAAGACAGCGGTTGGCGCGGTCAATTTCACACATGACCGCTATCAAGTTGACCTTTGGTTGGGTCTGTTTAGTCTTTTCATAGGTGTCTACTATCTTCTGGAGCCTGGCGCGGTCCTCCATCAGTTGCTCCTTTGTCCAGAAAGGAGCGTCGGCGATTCTTGTGGCTTGTTTTGCTGGTGAGGCCATTTCTAAAAGAATTAGCAAAAAGTCATGTGTTAGAAGTATTTTGCAAAGAAAGTGAGTTTATTTAAAAGAGAAAATTAGATCATGTATGTGTCTATGTTTTTATGTTTTAGAGGAATCCAAACAGTTTCAGGACCGTTTGGCTCCAAGCGGTTTCAGGACCGTTTGGCTCCAAACGGTTTCAGGACCGTTTGGCTCCAAAGGGTTTCAAGACCGTTTGGAAGGTGGAAAGACGGGGGCGCATCAGACGGTAGAGAAGAGATATCGGCGGCGATAGAGATGACGGCAGTGATAGAAAAGGGGGCCGCACCGGCAACGTAGACATTGGCAATGGTAAAAATGGAGGTGGTGCGATGATAGAGGTGTTGGTGATGGTGGTGTGCTGGTCTACCTTGCTGCTATAGGTGATGACGACGACGATGCGAAGGGTGGCGGTAATGGAGGTGCGGTTGTCGTGAAGACACGCGGAAATAGGAGGTGGCACCGGTGATGGCGACGGAGTGAGCTGACGCTGCGGGTTGCGTGGGAGCGAGAAACGGGGAGATGAAACTGTGTTTGTGAGGGTTTAGGGGGTTCGATAATCGAAAGAAAGAAGAAGGTGAGGGGGTAGGGTTATATTTATAGGATTCGGGGGTTGACCTTACAAATTCCCGAGGTCAAATGGTTTCGAGACCGTTTGACTCCAAACGGTTTCAAGACCGTTTGGCTCCAAACAGTTTCAGGACTGTTTGAGATGGTTTAGGTTTTTATTTTTATATTTTTATGTTTGTTTTGGTTGTTTATGTGAATTTTTATATTTTCAGATTAAAGATGATAAACCTAAATTAAATACAGGAAATAAAAATAAAAGACAAATGGTGATAGATAGATCTTGGGTTGCCTCCCAAGTAGCGCTTGGGTTTTACGTCACTGGCTTGACGAAGCTTTGATTTTGTTATGATGATACTATGGGGTCTCTGATCTCAATAGTCTGTCTCGGAATTTTTCCTGCTGGAGTATAGTATTTTTTCAATCTATGGCCATTGACGGTCCTTTTCCTCCATTGTCGTCAACAATTATGATGGCTCCAGACGGGAATATGTACTTGATAGTAAAAGGCCCGAACCACTTTGTACGAAGTTTTTCGGGG
This sequence comes from Alisma plantago-aquatica, assembly GCA_963693085.1. Lineage (NCBI taxonomy): Eukaryota > Viridiplantae > Streptophyta > Magnoliopsida > Alismatales > Alismataceae > Alisma > Alisma plantago-aquatica. The sequence continues at coordinate 440,612,690 of OY856409.1, read as the reverse complement.
AACATTTTGAGTCTGGAGTTGAAAAGAAGGACTTTGTCTCCAATGGCGATGTCTTTTCTTTTTAGATGACCATCATGCCACATCTTGGTTTGTTCTTTGTAAATCTTGGCACTTTGGTATGCGGTCATTCTGAGTTCCTCTAGTTCTTGCAACTGTAGTTGTCTATTTTCTCCAACGCTTTAAAAATCGAAGTTCAGTTGTTTAATGGCCCACCAAGCCTTATGTTCCAGTTCTACTGGAACATGACATGATTTCCCGTATACCAAACGGAACGGGGTTGTTCCAATTGGTGTTTTATAAGTTGTTCGGTAAGCCCAAAGGGCATCGGGAAGCTTGGTGGACCAGTCAGTACGCTTTCTATTGACGGTTTTTTCTAAGATTGCCTTCAGTTGTCTATTCGAAACTTCAACCTGACCACTAGTTTGTGGATGGTAGGGCATGGAAACTTTATGGTTGACTCCGTATTTCTTTAAGAGGGCTTCAAAGCTTCACTCCAGAAAATGGGTCCCTCCATCGGATATGATAGTTCGGGGGACTCTGAATTTGGGAAAAATGATATCTTTAAACATCTTAATGAGTGGTTTGGAATCGCTGGAAACTATGGGTATAGCTTCTACCCATTTCGAGACATAATCCAATGCAACCAATATGTAGGAAAATCCATATGAAGAAGGAAAGGGACCCATGTAGTCTATCCCCCATACATTGAAAAGTTCGATCTCTTGCCACATAGTGAGGGGCATTTCATTCCTTTTAGTTATACCGCCAAAAAGTTGACATTTATTGCATTATTTTACAAAATCATGGGAATCTCTTGCTATCATTGGCCAAAAGAAACTCGATTGCATAACTTTCATAGTGGTCTTTTTCGAACTCATGTGTCCCCCAGTGGGGCCGGAATGACAATGTTCTAAGACAAGAGTTATCTCTTCTTCAGGTAGGCAGCGACGGAAAAGTCTGTCTGCGCATAGGCGAAAGAGATAAGGTTCGTCCCAGTAGTATTGCTTTACATCGTGGAGGAATTTCTTTTTGTCGTGTGACGTAATTTTACTGTGCGCTGAAACGCAAGAGAACGCGTCGAGTAGTACAGGCCTTTGTGCGGCCCGAGTCGAACTCAGGGATACGTGCAATCGTCAGGGACTTCTACTAACTACTCGCGGTCAGCTAAGCCGATTAACAAGTTGAGAGTTGTGTTAAAATTAAAAGAAAATAAAAACAAAACACGACGAGCAATCGATTAAATGTTGATTTAATCAATTCAAAAGGGAATCTTTAGGGTTGCGTTTTCACCGCGGGTTTTCATTGTATTAAATTCTATATAGTTACTCAATTTTATCTCTCTATCCGGGTAGTGGCCTGAAATCAGAATTGCCCACTGTCGTGGTGCAATTCACTACCTAAGTCTAGGTCGGTTCCACCGTCGTAGTAACTTATACCCTAAACTAGGTGCATTATGCACGATCTCTCAGTATCCGCCATTAATTTTACACCGCCTTGTTCAAGGGATTTGTCGATTAATGTGAATTTCGTCTCTTTTCAGCCGTTAATCCTTTTTTCAAAGTGATTAAGGGCATTAGGTTATTATTATGGTGATCAAGCATAACAATATATTGAGAAAACGAAATCATACCACGGATTTAGGAGATAAAATATGAATTACTATTATAAAATTGTCATATAATGAATTCCCGGGCTACTCCCGGTCCTAAAGACGAAGGGGATTAGCCCCGCATGTTCATCTCAAGCAAGTACATGGTAGAGATAGGGGAAATCATATGAAAAACGTGAAATGAGAGGTGAAACCCCTGAATGGAGAAGAACCGGTTGATCCTCCGCGTAGAACACGTTCTCTCCCGCCTTCTGGTGGTGGAATCTGTCTTCTTCGGTGTCCGGATCAACTGGTATGAGCTTCTGGCCTCCGTTCTCCTCTCTACTGCTCCTCGGTACTCGTACAATGGCTAATGAGATCCCCCCCTGAACGTCTGGGCGGCCATCATTAGGTATATCTCCCCCATTAGGTCGCTAATTAACCACGGCCGTTTGATTAAGATCATTCCAAAGCAAACGCATATCTTACGGTTTCGATACCATCGACGCGAGTCGATGGTATCGACTCAGTGTGGTAGCGGCAACCCTTCTTTCCTTTCGTCTGAGCACCTGATGTAATCTCGATACCATCGATGCGCGTCGATGGTATCAACACGCGTCGATGGTATCGACACTCTAAGGCGTCGATTTTGTCATTATGCGTCGTTGTAGCCTCCATGCGTCGATGGTATTGACTTGGTGTCGATACTATCGACTGCTTTCTCGCCAGCAACCTGATGGTAGCTCGATACCATCGACATCCCTGTCGATAGTATTGACTCTGTGCTGATACTCGCGGCTGGCAACGTGTGGTCCGGTCGATAGTATCGACTTTCGTCGATGGTATCGACGGAAGCATATACTTGTTTTCCCTGAAATTCAAACACGAAACCACATAAATTCACACAAATAATAATATTTTGACAATTAATGCTCAAAATGATGAAATAAAGGGGATTTGACATAAAATAGTAGCAAAGACCAAAGTGGATGAATTATGCAACATTAACCATAAAAATGACTAATAAAAGCATAAAACACATATCAAACAGGTCTATAAATGTGACTCAAAATCATCGCATCAAACTCCCCTAAGATTGAACGTTGCTCGCCCTCGAGCAACTAATCCTTAGAATAGAATTGCCAGAGTCAACTAAAGAACAAAACATCACAACAGACATCCCATATGACTTCCACCGGACATTCACATACCGGCCCTCTCTAACCACGAAACGGTAATTACCCTGAAGGCGACAGTAATCATCCATAAAAGAAATTGACCTCAAACTGATGAACACTATCACATAAGGCAGTTAACATAATAAAACTTGCCGGTTCAGACTTGGTGCATCTTGTGATCTCCTATACTTCGTTGCTCTCCCTAACTACCATCTACATGGAAGCAGTTCTCCTGATATACCTTAGTGAGGAGAAATTCACGGTGGCCTACCAATCCGAGCAACGGGTGGATGAAGATGGGTGGCTCATGGAAGCAAGTGGAAGTATTATATAGTTTCAACATGCATAAAACAAAAATGTCCTAAATGATGCAAATGCACATGAAAAATGCCCTAATGCCTAAAATTGGGTGGAATGATGCATGTACTAACCATCCATCTCAAAATGAGATGGACATCTAATTAAGCTACATCATGTACTCAATTGTCTTGAAATGCAGGTGATATTACATTCCTTTCTCCTTCTTATTCTTGTTGCTTCTTCATAACTCTTTTCTTCTTCTTCTTTCTTCATTTTGTAGATTTTTCAGATTTTTCTCTTTTTCTTTTTTCTTTTTTTTTCATTTTTCAACCCTTATATCCATAATTGATAATGAATATTTTAGTGGGCTTATTTTTCTTCATACTCAGAAATTTGCCCTATTTAGAAGGTATTGAACAATTTAATTCACCATTGGAGAAAAATTGAGATACATGATATACTTTATGCATGAAAATTATGAATGCAACTACATGGCATGCACCTAAGGGTAATGTGCATGTATCACTATTCTAATTTTTTCTTTCTTTTTATGCAAAACATATGGAAATAAATTCAATGCAGGACCTATCTATATGCAATGCTGTCAAAGAAGTTAAAACTGTAAAGTACTTCCAATTCTTGTGGTGGATTGTGAAAAGCAAAGAGGTGGAAAGATCACAAGACTAGATGACTGAACCTTAGAAAGATATTATGTGTCCCTCCTTACTGACCTGTGTAGTAGTTAAGAGGTTTCTCTCTCTTACATCCAATTAGAGTCTCATTGCCATTTGGTCATTTTAGGCTCAAACAACCATTTCCGTCCACTTTCATGAATCATTAGGAGTACAGTTGTGAAATTTTGTTTTAAAGTTGACAAAACCAATCATTTTCGTAAGATATGTGCCCAAGGTTAAACAAGACAAGCTTTGCAAACACACAAAAATTTTAAATTTCCCTTGATTTTCCTATGCACAATTAATGAGATGACACAAACTTTATGACATCCACGATTACACTAGATAGCATGTGGATCCTACAAAAACTAAAATTGCAAGAAACAAATAACAAGAACATAAACAATAAAGTTAAAAACTAAAAATAATAAAAGATAAAGTTGTTCCAACTACCCCCCTAAGCTTGAATTCGACTATGGACTCATAGTCAAAAACAAACTTAAAGATTGGAACAGTGATACCAGATCACTCCTGTGGTGGTGGAGGCGGGTACTGCGGCACCGTGGGGTCCCAAGACGGGTACTGCCCCTGGAATGTCGAATCGTACTGGGGCATCGGCGGAGGCTGTGGATAACCCCCAAAATAATTCTGGCTCCAGTAATGATCGAAAAACGGTTCTTGTTGCACCTCCATCCTGTGCAACCTATCATGGATGTTCTTCTGATTCTCGAAAAGAAGGCGCTCATTCTCAAAAATCGCCTGCTGATTGACAAAGAGCCGGTTGGTAGTATCTTTAATACCGGCATAGGTGGCTATGTGGCTATGCTGGGTCTACTGGATGTCTTGCAGCATCGCGTACATGCCTTGCATAGAATAGGCATCCTCGCTTGGCTGCGAGGGCGGTGGTGGTGGCGGTGTAGGCTGTGATGATGAAGATGCACCCGGATGCATCCGAGGACGCTTCCGTGGTTCCACTCATGCCCGAAGAGGTGTAAATGCCTCCTCTTCCTCCTCAGCCTCGACATCATTTCCGTCATCGTCGCCTTCTTCATCGGAGTCAGCGATGGCTATGATTGGCCACCGGAAATGCTGCGCACCGTCGATGTTGAAAACGGGATCGGGAAGAGAACATTCTTGATACGCTTGATTGATGTGGCAGTGCGCAAACGCCACGCCATCTCGGAGAAGTAACATATTGGACCGGTGTAGATGCTGCAAGTTCACCTTGCTTCTTGTAGAGAGAGGAGTCAGCTGCTCGAGATTCAACCCTAGGTAGATGGCCAGCTTAGTGATAAGCCCGCCAAAGTGAATCGGGGCTTTCCTCGTACTCCTCTTCACGTCCAAAACTCACTGCAGAAAGAAGGCACCCCAATTGCATTCTTGTTTCTTCAGGAGTTTATACAGAAAGAATAGGTCCGACCCCTGAAATTCGCTGAGGGTCAGATCACCCCGGGCAAAAACTGTGGAACTGAGCATCCGGTGCAAGATCCGGACGAAAGGGTGCTCGAAATTGGCTACCGCAGCATTGTGGTAGCTCACCGACTTTCCTTGCGGCACCGTCACCAGCTCGGAGAAGATGGCGTCGAAGTCGGCGCAGTTGTCCGGCCGCCGGTGGTCGTACTGCGAATGGTTCCAGTTGAAGATTCTATTGAACTGCTTGAGCGTGAGGGTGTAGTCGTGGTTGTACAGCCGGAACGACACCCGACCCTTGATCCACTCACGATCGGTAGCTATTATGTCGTTGGGCACGACACATACGTCCAGTGATGCCATAAACTTTGCCACCAACTCTTTGTACGTCGACCAGTCATTGAAGAACGGCTGACCATCAGCATGGAATTGCAACTCGCCAGGCCTTATTGGTGTGTGGCGGGCTTGCCCCTACAGAACGTAGGCCAAGTTGGCCTCAAATCCAAGATCTCGGATCATCTCCCGGTCCACATACCAGGTGGGCTCTATCTTCCTCCGCATGATAGCCTCATAGATCTTTCGGACCTCCGAGGAGGGATGGACAAGTCGGGGACGTGCGATCGACGATGGCGGTGGTGGCACAAATTTCGGGATGTCCATCGGATTCACGCGTGAGGAGGAAGCTCCGGCCACATGCACCATGTTTGCGACAAGAAATGGGGATCAGAAAGAGAGCTCGATGAAGATTGGAGAGTTGAATCTCCGCTCGATGAAGACCTTCACTCGGTGCTGCTCGTCGTCGGGCTTGGACGGCTCAGGGGATCGCTCGGCGCAAGAGAAGGAGTTTGCTCTAAAAGCGTGACGTCAACTGACGCAATCACTCCCCTTAAATAGATGTGGCCGGCGCCACTGTTGACCCGTCGATACCATTGACGTGAGTCAATGGTATCGACACTTGTCGATGCTATCCGCCCCCTCACTGGTATCGACGGTCATCGATGGCTGGATCTTGAAACCCGAATCGCTGACGTGTCGATACCATCGACATGGGTCGATGGTATCGACGCTGCACCCGGATCGACCGTCTTGATGCCGCGATCATCGTTGATTTGTTCACGTGGATCAGTGACGTGGATGGTCGATACCATCGACGGGAGTCGATAGTATCGACTCTCTGATTAGGGCAAATCCTCGCGAGGCCCGGCCGCTGCCTTTTTCACTAGAATGTGTCAATACCATCGACACACCCGTCGATGGTATCGACTTTCCTAAGTCGATTTCTTATGTAAATCTTCAGAGATCTCGATGGTATTGACAGGCATCTCGATACCATCGACCTTGATTTTAAGATTTGCCTGTAGGTATGTCTATACCATCGATGAGGCCGTCGATAGTATCGAAGCAGTCTGATTTCTGCACTCATCAACCTATACCATAGTCGATACCATTGACATGGGTGTCGATGGTATCGACTCTGCCTCAGCCTACAAAAAGAACAAACCGATCACGGTATCTTTTTACACTAAAAATTAAACCAAAACAAATCAACCTACGAACGTACATGAACTAAACTAAGGTACCAATGGTTGGGTTGCCTCCCAACAAGCGCCCTTATTTAATGTCTTAGGCTAGACGACTTTTGGTTACTATCAACTCGGTACCTTGGATAAGGTACTCAAAGGATCGTGGGGCAACCTGAACTCCACGTGATCTTGACCTATCCCCAACGTCAGCGTACCTCTCCCAATTGCAGTGACTACGTCGGTCGTTGCTTGAAACGGCCTTCCTAGTAGCATCTCACAACTCTTAAGCTGCAGCATATCCATGATTACGAAGTCTGCTGGAAAAATGAATTTGTCCACTTTAACAAGCACATTCTCACAAACTCCATGTGGCCTTACAATAGATCCATCCGCCAATTCTATGGTTGTCGGTGACTTCTTCATGTCCCGTAACCCAAGATTTTTAAATGTGGATAGCGGCATGAGATCACATTGAGCTCGTGGGAAGTGTCGATCACCTATTGAACATGGAATATAAAAATTCCCCGGATCTTTCTTCTTCTCCAGTAAACTCCCAATGATGATTGAGCTCACCATTTCATTCATCCGGCATACATCGCTGTCTTTAATCCGCCTCTTTTTGTTAATTATTTCTTTGATAAACCTCCCATAGGCGGGAACCTTCTCAATCATTTCCACCAACGGAATGTTGATATGAAGTTTTCTGAACATCTCCAAGAATTTTCTATAATGCATGTGCTCCTTCTTCAGCTTTGGGTTGTCCAGACTTGACACAACTGCCGCATTAACACGCTTATGAGGTGGCACATATGAGCTTTTCAGGGCCAGCTCCCCTAAGCTTGCTTCAATGACTCCCTCTGGCGTGGACTTTGTCAGAACATCATCAACATGTATAACTTGTTGTGGATCCTCTCTTGCAATAGATGTATCCGTACCTTGGCAGACGGCCTTCACGTGCTCTTCTTGCCTAGGAGGGGACGCAACCATCATGGGCTCTTGGCGGGATTTCCTGAAAAGATTGTATCCGCCTGGTAATCCATAATAAGTGCGAGGATACAGTATTTTCAGTATAGCTTCCGTATCAAAAATCATTTTACCCTTGTCCTAGACCTCTACCACCGGGGGTTCTGCCTCAGTGACTACAGATATATATATTTTACTTGAAGATGTGGTTGAGAAACTTCTGCATTCCCTACCTATCTCTGTTGATTGGCATGCTTTATGGTTGCCACTTCATTAGAAATCTGGGTCACCGTCGTCTCTAGTTCCCTCATTTGTGCTCCATGGCTTTACAGCGTCTGCCCAAATTTGGTTAAGATGTCACCCTGGGACTGCAGTTGTTTACTGAACATACTCATCATTTCTTGATTCTGCTGCACCATTTGACTAAGAAATTCAGTGCTCTTATCTTCAGTTCTAGGTTGTGGCTTTGCATCAGGATCTTGTAGGAAATTATTTGGGTTCTTCCATGAGAACTTCTTGTCCCTCCTCCAAGCATAATCATTATTTCTATAGCCCTGTTGTTGCATGAATTTGACTTGGGCTTCCTCATCATATGATGCATCTTCTTTGGCAAGCAATTTCTTAGCTAGCAGATCTAGCTTGTCATTCAGCTCTTTGATGGCTCTGGACTCACCTGCAACTTTAACTTGTTCAACGACGGTCCTGTCGCCCCACGATTGTTTCTTGGCCATATTCTTCAGAATCTCCCAGCACCTTGAGTCCGTATTATTTAAGAAAAATCTGGAACCTGCTGAATCAAGGTTACTTCTATCATGCTCAGAGAGAGCAAAATAAAAGATCTTGACATGTGTCTCCTTATCCAAACCATGGTGCGGGCATCTCCTTAACATAATCTGGAAACGTTCCCATGTCTCAGAGTAGGTCTCGCCCGCATTCTGAGTGAAATTGTGAATTTTTCTAATCAAATCGTTCATCTTCTCAGGCGGGAAGAACCTTTCAAAGAATACCTCGACCATATGGTTCCATGATTCCACATAGTCGTCATCGAGATTGTGCAACCACTCCCGTGCAGTTCCCGCTAGAGAACTCGGGAACAGTTTTAGGTAGAGCGCTTCTTGTGGGAATCTGTCAATTTTAATCATATCACAATTCTCTACAAATTGACTTATATGCGTGACTGGGTCATCGTTCTTGAGCCCATGAAATGTGTTGGACTTGACCAAATTTATTAATGCAGGATCAATCTTATATGTTGGAATGTTGATTGCCTGCTTCTTAATTGGTCCCTTTGATGCAGACGAAGATGAAGCCTTAATCTTCTCCCATATCGTCTGTTGCTGCTCTTCCTCCATATTTTCTTGTTCGGATTCTGAGTTTATTTTCTCAAGATGGTCCTGATGAAAATTGTCCCCGTCTTCCGGTCCTGTAAGTGGAACCTCTGGTGTGTGCCGCGTGTAGTCAGTACTACGCGTCTGCACCATGCACAGTACCTAAAAATGGAAAATTTAACTTAGCATTGTGCCTGACGATTGCAAATACTCAGAAAATAGATTATGAATTTTTGGAATGATAAAAAAAATAAAAAGGTGGCCTAGAGTGGCCTCTCACAGCACTCGAAGTGCCAACAAATTGCCGTATCCCCGGCAACGGCGCCAAAAACTTGACGCAATTTTACTGTGCGCTGAAACGCAAGAGAACGCGTCGAGTAGTACATGCCTTTGTGCGGCCTGAGTCGAACTGAGGGATACGTGCAATCGTCGGGGACTTCTACTAACTACTCGCGATCAGCTAAGCCGATTAACAAGTTGAGAGTTGTGTTAAAATTAAAAGAAAATAAAAACAAAACACGACGAGCAATCGATTAAATGTTGATTTAATCAATTCAAAAGGGAATCTTTAGGGTTGCGGTTTCACCACGGGTTTTCATTGTATTAAATTCTATATAGTTACTCAATTTTATCTCTCTATCCGGGTAGTGGCCTGAAATCAGAATTGCCCACTGTCGTGGTGCAATTCACTACCTAAGTCTAGGTCGGTTCCACCGTCGTAGTAACCTATACCCTAAACTAGGTGCATTATGCACGATCTCTCAGTATCCACCATTAATTTTACACCGCCTTGTTCAAGGAATTGTCGATTAATGTGAATTTTGTCTCTTTTCAGCCGTTAATCCTTTTTTCAAAGTGATTGAGGGCATTAGGTTATTATTATGGTGATCAAGCATAACAATATATTGAGAAAACGAAATCATACCACGGATTTAGGAGATAAAATATGAATTACTATTATAAAATTGTCATACAATGAATTCCCGGGCTACCCCGGTCCTAAAGACGAAGGGGATTAGCCCCACATGTTCATCTCAAGCAAGTACATGGTAGAGATAGGGGAAATCATATGAAAAATGTGAAATGAGAGGTAAAACCCCTGAACGGAGAAGAACCAGTTGATCCTCCGCGTAGAACACGTTCTCTCCTGCCTTCCGGTGGTGGAATCCGTCTTCTTCGGTGTCCGGATCAACTGGTATGAGCTTCTGGCCTCCGTTCTCCTCTCTACTGCTCCTCGGTACTCGTACAATGGCTAATGAGATCCCCCCCTGAATGTCTGGGCGGCCGTCATTAGGTATATCTCCCTCATTAGGTCGCTAATTAACCACGGCCGTCCGATTAAGATCATTCCAAAGCAAACACATATCTTACAGTGTCGATACCATCGACGCAAGTCGATGGTATTGACTCAGTGTGGTAGCGGCAACCCTTCTTTCCTTTCGTCTAAGCGCCTGATGTAATCTCGATACCATCGACGTGTGTCGATGGTATCGACACTCTAAGGCGTCAGTTTTGTCGTTATGCATCGCTGTAGCATCCATGCGTTGATGGTATCGACTTGGTGTTGATAGTATCGACTCGACTGCTTTCTCGCCAGCAACCTGATGGTAGCTCGATACCATCGACATCCCTGTCGATAGTATCGACTCTGTGCTAATACTCGCGGCTGGCAACCTGTGGTCCGGTCGATAGTATCGACTTCCGTCGATGGTATCGACGGAAGCAGATACTTGTTTTCTCTGAAATTCAAACACGAAACCACATAAATTCACACAAATAATAATATTTTGACAATTAATGCTCAAAACGATGAAATAAAGGGGATTTGACATAAAATAGTAGCAAAGACCAAAGTGGATGAATTATGCAACATTAACCATAAAAATGACTAATAAAAGCATAAAACACATATCAAACAGGTCTATAAATGCGACTCAAAATCATCGCATCATCGTGATGAGAGGCGGAAGGATGGATGATTCCTGTAGCCAGATAATTCACTATGTCGGCATACCAGGGGAATCCGTTGGTAATTTTCATTAGTTGGTCGTCTGGGAGGGAGTCTCAGATAAGTACTTTATCATCATCCTCGACTTCAATGCGGCTGAGATGATCAGTGACGATGTTTTCCACTCCACTTTTGTCTTTGATTTCTAAATCAAATTCTTGAAGCATTAACACCCAGCGGATAAGTCTGGGTTTTGCGTCTTGCTTATGAATTAGATATCGTATGACAGAGTGATCAGTGTAGACAATGACCTTTGATCCAATCAGGTAGGAGCAGAATTTCTCAAACGCATAGATGACGGCTAAGAACTCCTTTTCTATAGTGGTGTAGTTCTTTTGCGCTTCATCAAGAGTCTTGGACGCATAGTATATTACGTAAGGCTTTTTGTCAATTCTCTATCCTAACACCGCCCCTACAGCATAGTCATTGGCATCAAACATTATTTCGAATGGTTTCAACCAGTCGGGTGCTCTTAGGATAGGCGCAGAGACTAGAGCATTCTTTAAAGTTATGAAGCTATGTAGACATTCTTGGTCGAAGTTGAACTCGGCGTCTTTTGTCAATAATTGGGTCATGGGTTTTGCTACTTTCGAGAAATCTTTAATGAATTTTCGATAAAACCTAGCATGACCCAAGAATGCTCGTACTCCTTTTACGTCTTTTGGCGGTGACAGTTTCGAGATAACATCAATTTTTGCCTTTTCTACCTCAATCCCTCTGTCACTCACTCTATGTCTGAGGATGACACCTTCAGTTACCATAAAATGGCATTTTTCCCAATTTAAGATGAGGTTTGTTTCCTCACATCTTTGTAAGACTTGTCTAAGGTTGAGAAGACATTTGTCAAAGGAATCTCCGTAAACTGAAAAATCATCCATGAATACTTCCATTATGGACTCAGTTAGCCCTACAAAAATAGTAGACATGCACCTTTGGAAGGTGGCAGGCGCATTGCACAACCCGAATGGCATTCTTATTAAAGCGTATGTCCCGAAGGGACAAGTAAAAGTTGTTTTTCTTGGTCTTCCGGATGTATAGGGATTTGATAGAATTTGGAATAACCATCAAGATAACAGAAAAACTTTTGATGGGCTAGGCGTTCGAGGACTTCGTCAAGAAAGGGTAGAGGGTAGTGATCTTTTTGTGTTGCTTTGTTTAGTTTCCTGTAGTCGATACATATTCTCCACCCTGTGACAGTCCTCATGGGTACTAGCTCATTTTTATTATTTAACACAACAGTGGTTCCTCCCTTTTTGGGGACCACTTGGACAGGGCTGGCCCATTGGGAATCTGAGATTGGGTAGATAATACCAGCTCTCAATAGTTTGAGGACCTCAAGGCGAACCACCTCTTTAAGATTGGGGTTCATCTTTCTCTGGTGTTCTCTTGAAGGCTTAAATTCTTCTACCATGGGAAGTCTATACATGCATAAGGCTGGGTTTACTCCTGTCAGATCAGTTATTTTGTACCCAATGGCTTTCTTATGTTTCTTCAACTCAACGAGAAGCCTTTATTCATGGTCTTTCATTAGAGTGGAACTGATGATTACTGGACATAGTTTTTCTTCGTCCAAGAAGACGTGCTTAAGTCCCGTTAGTAGGGCTTTTATCGTAGGAGCCTTAAGTGCTTCTGTTGTTTCTAAAATAGTGACAGATTTGAGCTCCTCAAAAGTTGTTGTTGGTGCTTCTTCAGCTTTCTCTAAGTGTTGCAAGTATTGTTGAACTAATTCGTTGGCTGAGAATTCAACTTCTGGATTTATTAGGACATTTTCTAACTCATCAGACAGTTCAGATATTTCTAATTGTGACATTTGATGTATTGCATCTAAGAGAAAAACTTTCTCCTGAATGTTGGGACCTTTCATGTTGTTGAGGACCCGGAACTGAATTGCTTCTTTTCCCAGTCTTAGAATGATCGTGCCAGCTTCAACATCAATAAGCACCCTAGCTGTGTCAAGGAAAGGTCTGCCAAATATTATTGGGTATCTAAGATCTTCCTTGATGTCCATAATGACAAAATCACATGGGACATAAGAATCCTTGCCTATCCTGACCGGAATGTCTTCAATAATTCCTAGAGGTGCAGTGATAGTGGAATCAGCTAATTGAATTGTCATCGTTGTGGGTAATAAATCAGTAAAGCCCAATCTTTTACACATGGAGTAGGGCATGATAGATATGCTAGCCCCTAGGTCAGCTAATCTCTTTTTACTTGAAGCATTTCCAATGCAACATTGAATATTGAAAGAACCAGGGTCTTTCTTTTTCTTGGGCATCTTATTAAGAATGATATCGGAGGTGGTCTGAGCCAGTTTGATTGTTTCTTGCTCTTTAGTAATATATTTCCTTGATAACAAAGTTTTCATATATTTAGCCCAAGCTGGTACTTCAAAGAGAGCATCGAGGAGCGGGATATCGATATAAAGTTTCTTCATCGCCTCCTTGAATTTTTGGAACCTAGTGTCCATTTTAGTCTCTCTCAATCTTCCTGGATATGGTATCCTAGGTTTGTATTGTAGAACTTCTGGATCTTTGGGAGCTTGTTCCTTTTCTTTGCCTTCTGCAGTCTCTGCAGATTTCTCAATTCCTAGATTCGGGCTTGCATTCGGAGTAAAGACAGGTGTATCATCATCATCATGAATGATTCTTGTAGTTTCATGAAAGACACGACCTGATCTTGTAGTGACGACATTCAATTGCTCTGGTTTATTTTTATCGTGTCTAGGGTTTGATTCCGGTTGACCAGCAAAAGTACCTGCTGGTGGCTTTAGTTGGGTAGCAATTTGTGCTAGTTGAGCTTCCACTGCCTTTTGCTGAGCTTGCTGATTGGCAAGCATGGTTTGTTGTGACTGTAACATCTGCCTGATCATAGTTATCTCGTATGTTGGCTGGGAAGGGGCATTTTTCTGAGTGAGTTGTTGTTGTCCTTGATGTGGTTGTTGCGGAGGTGGTGTTAACTGAGGCTGTTGCGGTTGCTGCAGCTGAGGGTGTAGTTGTGGGTGCAGAGGAGGATGGGTGTATTGATAGTAGGCAGAAGGATTTCTAGGGTAGTTGGATCTTGGGAAATTATTTCTGAGGTTCCCTTGATTTTGGTTAAAGTTACTTTGAAATCTATGTGGCAACCTATTGGAGGATCCGCCTTGTGTTTGATGTTGCAGGTTAGCAGTCCCCGTAAGATTCCCATATTGAAAACCGGGGTGGTTTCTTGGTTGATTTGGATTATAGTAAGCTTGTCCCGGTATAGAATGAATGGAATTGACTTGTTCGGGCATCTGATCTTCAGGGTGTTCAATGATTGGTTCGTACTACTATTGTGGTGGTTGCATATCCATCATCACATTGTAAAGTAAGCCACATGATAGTATAGGGTGATCAGATGCGTGACAGGCTTCACAAGTTCCTGTAGCAGCTTTAACTTGTTGGACTTGGGGTTTTTTCTTCTTATCATATTCTCCAAATGAAGTTTCAAGTGTCTGCTGTTTGTGAGCTATAGTCTTTAAAGCTTCAGTAATAGCCTTCATTTCCATTGAATCCTCAGCTTTATAAACTTTGAGGACTCCCTTACCGGATGATCATCCCCAATTGGATTGGTCCTCAGGTCCAAATGTAACTATTTTCCAAGCGTCCTCGTAGTTCTTCCTCATAAAATTTCCTCCATATGAAGAATCCAGAAATTGCTTGATATCATCACTCACCCCCCTATAGAATGTTTCTATTAATTGATTTTAGGAGATACCATGATGAGGGCACTTCCTTAGAAGTTCCTTGAATCTTTCCCATGCTTCTGCGAGCGATTCTCCAAGAAGTTGGGTGAAGTGGTTAATCTGTCCCCTAATTTTGTAGGTCAATGAAGGAGGAAAAACTTCTCCAGGAATTTTTCTTCCAAGGGAGCCCAGGTGGTGATGATTGGCTCCCTATCAAGTGAGTTGTACCAACTCAGAGCCCTTCCAGATAGAGTGAAGTGGAAAAGATGTAGCATTATTGCATCAAAGGCAACTCTGGCTTGTGGGACAAGTCGGCAAAGTGCCTTGAACCTCTTCAAATGATCCATGCAGTCATCTCCAGAACCACCAGAGAATGAGATGCCATGCAGGATTTGAATCCATTGTGTCCATATTTCGAAATTGGGTATGTTGATGATTGGTGGCCGGACTGGATGAGTATCTTCATAATTCTTGGGGACGGCATATCTAAGATCTTCCTTGATGTCCATAATGACAAAATCACATGGGACATAAGAATCCTTGCCTATCCTGACCGGAATGTCTTCAATAATTCCTAGAGGTGCAGTGATAGTGGAATCAGCTAATTGAATTGTCATCGTTGTGGGTAGTAAATCAGTAAAGCCCAATCTTTTACACATGTAGTAGGGCATGATAGATATGCTAGCCCCTAGGTCAGCTAATCTCTTTTTACTTGAAGCATTTCCAATGCAACATTGAATATTGAAAGAACCATGATCTTTCTTTTTCTTGGGCATCTTATTAAGAATGATATCGGAGGTGGTCTGAGCCAGTTTGATTTTTCTTGCTCTTTAGTAATATATTTCCTTGATAACAAAGTTTTCAGATATTTAGCCCAAGCTGGTACTTCAAAGAGAGCATCGAGGAGCGGGATATCAATATAAAGTTTCTTCATCGCCTCCTTGAATTTTTGGAACCTAGTGTCCATTTTAGTCTCTCTCAATCTTCCTGGATATGGTATCCTAGGTTTGTATTGTGGAACTTCTGGATCTTTGGGAGCTTGTTCCTTTTCTTTGCCTTCTGCAGTCTCTGCAGATTTCTCAATTCCTAGATTCAGGCTTGCATTCGGAGTAAAGACAGGTGTATCATCATCATCATGAATGATTCTCGTAGTTTCATGAAAGACACAACCTGATCTTGTAGTGACGACATTCAATTGCTCTGGTTTATTTTGATCGTGTCTAGGGTTTGATTCCGGTTGACCAACAAAAGTACCTGCTGGTGGCTTTAGTTGGGTAGCAATTTGTGCTAGTTGAGCTTCCACTACCTTTTGCTGAGCTTGCTGATTGGCAAGCATGGTTTGTTGTGATTGTAACATATGCCTGATCATAGTTATCTCGTCTGTTGGTTGGGAAGGGGCATTTTTCTGAGTGAGTTGTTGTTGTCCTTGATGTGGTTGTTGCGGAGGTGGTGTTAACTGAGGCTGTTGCGGTTGCTGCAGCTGAGGGTGTAGTTGTGGGTGCAGAGGAGGATGGGTGTATTGATAGTAGGCAGAAGGATTTCTAGGGTAGTTGGATCTTGGGAAATTATTTCTGAGGTTCCCTTGATTTTGGTTAAAGTTACTTTGAAATCTATGTGGCAACCTATTGGAGGATCCGCCTTGTGTTTGATGTTGCAGGTTAGCAGTCCCCGCAAGATTCCCATATTGAAAACCGGGGTGGTTTCTTGGTTGATTTGGATTATAGTAAGCTTGTCCCGGTATAGAATGAATGGAATTGACTTGTTCGGGCATCTGATCTTCAGGGTGTTCAATGATTGGTTCGTACTACTATTGTGGTGGTTGCATATCCATCATCACATTGTAAAGTAAGCCACATGATAGTGTAGGGTGATCAGATGCGTGACAGGCTTCACAAGTTCCTGTAGCAGCTTTAACTTGTTGGACTTGGGGTTTTTTCTTCTTATCATATTCTCCAAATGAAGTTTCAAGTGCCTACTGTTTGTGAGCTATAGTCTTTAAAGCTTCAGTAATAGCCTTCATTTCCATTGAATCCTCAGCTTTATAAACTTTGAGGACTCCCTTACCGGATGATCATCCCCAATTGGATTGGTCCTCAGGTCCAAATGTAACTATTTTCCAAGCGTCCTCGTAGTTCTTCCTCATAAAATTTCCTCCAGATAAAGAATCCAGAAATTGCTTGATATCATCACTCACCCCCCTATAGAATGTTTCTATTAATTGATTTTAGGAGATACCGTGATGAGGGCACTTCCTTAGAAGTTCCTTGAATCTTTCCCATGCTTCTGCGAGCGATTCTCCAAGAAGTTGGGTGAAGTGGTTAATCTGTCCCCTAATTTCGTAGGTTAATGAAGGAGGAAAAACTTCTCCAGGAATTTTTCTTCCAAGGGAGCCCAGGTGGTGATGATTGGCTCCCTATCAAGTGAGTTGTACCAACTCAGAGCCCTTCCAGATAGAGTGAAGTGGAAAAGATGTAGCATTATTGCATCAAAGGCAACTCTGGCTTGTGGGACAAGTCGGCAAAGTGCCTTGAACCTCTTCAAATGATCCATGCAGTCATCTCCAGAACCACCAGAGAATGAGATGCCATGCATGATTTGCATCCATTGTGTCCATATTTTAAAATTGGGTATGTTGATGATTGGTGGCCGGACTGGATGATTATCTTCATAATTCTTGGGGACGGCATAATCCCTCAATTTCTTGTTTCTTAGCTCTAACTGGGCAGCTTGGTTAGCTGCTTCGTTTTCAGCTCGGATGCAGGTTGTTCTTTAGCTCGGATCTCCGCTTGGATCTAAGCACGGGTGTCAGCAATGAGTTGTGCTCTCTGAGTGGCTATGGCGGCATTGACCCTTTCCATTACTAACGCAGCTTGGCGTTGATCTTCAGCCATTTGTCTGGCTCTTTGGTGGTTAAGTCTGATGTGGCGGTGAAAGCTTCTCTCTACCTCAGAGTCGTACTCTGGATCAGGGAAGAATCCGAGATTATGCGATGGTCGCATAAACGTCTTCTACCTGAGTAGAGGAAGAATCACACATTTTATATGATGCAGGAGATATGATGAATTCGAGAAGATATGGAGTAGTGTTTAAAGAAAAGTGTAAAACCCTAACCAACTAGCAAGATGGTAAATGAAATTAAAATGTTCTGTTGTCCCTGGCAACGACGCCAATTTTTTATGGAGCTTCCACTAGCGTGGAATTGTGCGCACCACTAAAAATCCTAAAGATAATAAGTCTTTAGGTTTAGGCTTGCTTATACTAGATTGAGAACTCCACCCACGTATGCTAGGATACGTGGAAGTCTTTTTGTAGTATAGTTAAGGGTCAAATCCACATGACAACAGTCTTATTGGGAGCAACAAGATGGAAAACGTTAGAATCTCACTTAACCTCTTAACAGTTGGTATCTAGATCGAAAAGTTGGATTGTTTTTTTTAAACTAAGTGCAAGTAAAACAAAGCAAGAAAGTAATTTTAAGGTTGTAAACTATGATAAGAAACCACTAGGATGTGATCGGTTTTCCCCTCCACCGCATGGATCAAAACATGCAACATAAAAACATAACCTGCAATAAGAGTCTAAATAGTTAGTATCTTTGTAGATTTAGTTTCCTTTCAGAGAACTAACTATGAGAAGTGTGGGAATGTTGTAATGCCAGCCATCCCCGAATGAATGGTCACCTACTTTACATCATTCCCTTCACAAAGTGTGTTTCTTGACTTATCAAGGTTGTACTTTCATACGTCAACTGATTCCATTTAATAGTATGAAAGTACAGTGATGGAAGTGATTTTACCCCACTTCTTGAAAAACACTCCTAGATACTGAGACAGATGCATGGTGGATACATGCATCAAGAACCAACATTCAATCGAGATTCGAATCTAATAGTACAAATATAGACAATTCATACTAAAAGATAAAAGGTAACACAAGTTGGTGATCAAGCAACAAGCATTCCTTAAATGATTGATGTTGAACTGAAAAGAAAGTATATCTCTATTGCAAACTATGGATTACATTGCATGAAATGAAAACATGGGTAGCGGGGCTACTCCGCGCACCCTAGTGAATAAGACTACTCGCTCATAGCAAGGACAAAGAAGGAGGCGAGAAGAGAGAGAGAAAACATCATCTCCACAAAGGAGGGAGGAAGGTCAACCCCTTGGAGAGAGAGAGACGATCTCCACACTTCATAGGTTGCTCGATGATGAATCCTCCTATTCCCACCTTCTTTGACGATGAGAGAGAAAGTAGCTTCTGGATGGAGTGTGGATCTCAGACTGGTAGCCTCGGGGCGGTAGATGAAGGATGAAACAGCTCTGGAGCAGCAGAGGTAGCCTTTGGACGTCTGAGACTTCATGATTTTTCAGGACCCCTCAGGTCTTATTTATAGGCTTTAAGTGAAGTCCAAACGGTTTGGGCAGTTTTGGGTCCAAACGGTCGCGAAGACCGTTTCGGCTCTGAGACTGTGTGACTCCATACGGTCTCAGAACCGGTTGGCTTCATGCGGTCTCGGGACCGGTTGGCTTCATGCGGTCTTGGGACCGTGTGACTCCATGCGATCTCGGGACCTGTTGGCTTCATGCGGTCTCGGGACCGTGTGACTCCATGCGGTCTTGGGACCGGTTGGCTTCATGCGGTCTCGGGGCCATGTGACTTCATGCGGTCTCGGGACCAGTTGGCTTCATGCGGTCTTGGGACCGTGTGACTCCATGCGGTCTCGGGACCGGTTGGCTTCATGCGGTCTTGGGACCGTGTGACTCCATGCGGTCTCGGGACCGTGTGACTCCATGCGGTCTCGGGACCGTTTGGGTCTTTATACGGTCTCCAAGACCGTTTGAGGCTTTTGTGATTTTTTTGTGTTTTTATGTAAGAACAAAAAGGAGAAAAGTTAGTCTAATTGTGTATTTGTAATAAAGGAAGAAAGTTAAGGGTTCTATCTAATTTATCTGAGAAAGAGTATGGAAAATTGCGGGAAACTATTAAGATAACATCACAAAATGGGAGGTTATCAACAGTGGACACCTGGAGGATCGAGACGATCATCTTGGGTGTGAGACGATCGACTGGTGGACCAAGGTGGCCGGTTCTTTGAGCGAGATCAGTGGATGGTGACCTGAAGAGATGCACGACGACCAGTGAACCAATCGGCTGGAGGCGCCAGTCGATCGGCTGATGGCACCCAACCGACTAGCCTAATAGCAAGCCGATCAATCATGGAGATGAGTTGATCAAACCCAGAATGGAAAAGCATAGAGTTCATCTTGTACATATTGCATGTGATGTGGACCTAGATGATTGTGATTTGTCTTGGCTCAAGGAATCACATTGGGATGGACATAATCATCATTTTTTTATCATTTCACATGTTTTATGCGGGATATAGCATGTATATGATACATACTGTATATTGTGGTGATTGGATATGTATATGTACCTATAAAACCAAATCCCTCAATAAATATTAAGTTTTAGATGCCTTCCAGATGTGACACATGTGAAAAGCTTGATCGACCAAGTGTGGGCATGCCCTAGCGTGGTGCATCGTCTATCTCATGGAAGCATGAAGGATGGATATGTGGGTCTTCCCTAGCAGGGTGCATATTCATTGTGTTGCCTTTGGGTCAAACTTAACAAGGTGACCTAGATAGGATCCAACACCTTGAGGCATGGAGGTGATCATGGCAAGGAGTTGTGCATGACATCTTTCAAGAGTTGCATATGATGCAATTGGCAAGAATTTCCTACCTAGAAGACCTAAGTTGTGGGTGACAGTCCTAGCTGGTCCATGACTGAGAGGATTTCAGGATCTTGACCCACTAGAAGATTATACACTACAATCTTCTGAATTGATGGTGAGGTCTATCAATTTGAACACAAATAGTGGGAGCAATAATTAATTAAAGTCCTAATCATATAATAAGACTTTTTCAAATCAATCAAATAAATCAAAAATAAGTTTTTGGACTAAATTGCATATATTTCGTTTTGTAGTACAAATGGCCACAAACAACAATCATTTCTCATTGTGATTGGTCCTTGAGAAGGACAAGATAAATGGGAATAATTCCACAACTGATTAGGACGTTGAGAAGTGTTCTCAATCGAAGAGTGAAAGCTCTAAGTCCTAGTTATACCAAAACTAGATGAACTCGTTCCCACCACACCAAAGGTTGAAAGGGATGCTTACAGGGAAGCATACTGAGGATGCCATTGATGTGGAGTGCTTGATGTTGTATTCTCTAAACTGTGAGTCATAGAGACAACATGAGACATATGATATCTCTAAGACACTGTCCTAGTATGTCATTACAGAAGGACATCCAGTTGGTTCTCACACACTCAATATGATTGGGTATGTGGAAAACCTGACTAGACTAGAATTCCCTCTGAGTTAAGAGTTGGCTACTGGTATGATACTGCAAATGTTGTGAGAATCATACAGTTCATGATGAACTACAACATGAACAACTTTTACAAGACATTGACAAAGTTGTTGGACATGTTGAGGACAGTAGAGGCATAGATGAAGAAAGACAAACCCTAATCTTTGATGTGATCAATGAAGGGTAAGTCTTAAAGGTAAGGTCAAGGGAAAAGCAAAGAAGTGTTATGATGCTAGCCAGCAACCCAAGCCGTCTTCAGCCTCAAGGCATATGGGAAGGGTGAACGAGGGAGGAGAAATTTCCCTCTATATTGGTAAGAACAAAAGAGATGAAAGGAGGGGATAGAGATCTCCACCGTAGGTATCACGAAATAAACACTTCTTTATCTTAGGTATATGATACCAAGATGAAGATCTGACATATATGATATGCAAGATCTAAAAAGAAGTGATGGCCTTTGGGAAAGGACCAAGAAAGGAGTACTCATCATTGGATCAAGTGTTGCTGCCATAGATAGTAGTACCTTTCAGTTTATTTCAGCCTAAAGGGCACGAAATAGAGTTGAGAACTGCTATTTCAATTTGCCAATAGAAACACTTTATTATTGCATCTTGTAGTGACAATATGGCTATCAATATAGTTGATGTTTCAATTTCAAAGATATGATCTTTGTGGCAATGCCTTTCTTTATCTTGTGGTACTTGGTATGCATAAGATAAAATGATACCTAAAAGTTATTGATAACTCAAACAACGAATTAGCATTATCATGAGAAATTCATCTCTAGTTTCCATGTTGATGGATAAGCTAGACTCTTTTGGTTGTGAACCATTAAGAGACATGAATATCTTGGGCATGATAACAAGTCAATCTTCACTAGATGTAGTGGGAGAACGACTGTCCTATTAGGTATAATACATATGATGTATTTATATATCTATTGGAATAAATTCTAATACTTCAACTGGTGTTTAGAGAAATACCAATATGAATATCTTGAAGTGTTCAAGAAGATCATGAATGAAGTATAAATTTGGTAAAATCAATAATTCTTAATGTAATCAGTGAATGAGATACTTAAACCAAATGTTTGAGAACCTTATGAGTGATTATGATAGTGTATCATAGAGAACTCATGATTAAGGCATAGTGATGTCTAAATCAAAAAAGGAGTCATACTCCAAGGAGTTAGAGGATGATTATCAAATAACTAAATTCTTCTTAAATAGAGAATACCTTACACTAATAAAGGATATTAAGAATCACAAAGTGTTGTGAGTTCTCAAATTCCTAAACAGATACACCTCAAATATCTATATGATGAGTTGGTCATATGATGAGTCAACAATCTATATGATATTGAGGAACCAGATTTTGAGTTATGGTTTATGACCATTAGATCCTAAATGACTTCCATGTGAACCATAAGGTATGACCTTAGTGGTAGCACCCATTGGGATAAAATCCATAAGTGTGAATGAGTCTTAAGTGTTAATACACATGGATGACATTTTGAGAAGGATCATACTTGTTGATTGCAACTTAATGACTAAGACATTTGGCATATGGATATTAAAACCGCATTCCTATGAGGAATAAGACAAGGATGTGTATGTGACACAACCTATAAGGTTTATGAATCCATTAATTCAAATAAAGTCTATAAGTTACAATGGACTAATTAATGTGATTGATTGAGTACAAGAAACTCAAAGTTGGGATCTTTACTTTGATAATATAGTAAAAGGGTTTGACTGATATGACAAAGATAAAGAAGGAATCTATGATTTAGTGGGAGCGTATTTACATTCCACATGTTGATGAGGAATGAGATGTTCTAGAATGGAATCCTTTGTGGAAATTATCTTTAGGGAAGATAGAGACGTTTCCTATGTGATAGGAATAGAGACCTATAGAGATAGTTCTTGAAAATCTCTTATCCTGGAAAGGAGAGAGCATACATTGGCAATATGTACTGAAGGATTCAGTATACACAGATTCAGTGGGAGAAAACTTGTCCATGTTACATGGAGTTAGTATCCCAGAGCCAAGTGTCCTGATTCTTATGAAGAATGGGAACACAAAGAATAGATATGGATCTATCATGTATGTAATCATCTCGTTATCTTGCATGTATGGACATAGCAAGAATAAAATGCATGTATCATCTTGTATGTAGGACATGACAATATGATATGCTCATCTTGATAACTCGTATGTGGGACATGACGAGTGGATGTTTGTCTAGTTTCAGTAAGGGTTACTAGAATACCATGAGAACTTAATAAGTACTTGAGAAGTACTAGTTCTATGGAAATAAGGAAGAGTTACACTGATGCAAACTTTCAAAAAAGACAGAAAATTTATCGCAAAATAAATATGGTATATATAAAAGTGAATGTGTGTTGAAAAATGGAAGCATTCCAATAAATCCGTTTTAAAAGGAAATGTTGAGTATCCGTGTATTAGAGAATAACAGTGGATACTATATGGATCTGGGAGTTCATAAACATGAACTTATAGATATTTTGGTCATTGATGACAAGGAATGCTTGGTCATGCAATGAGGCTAAAGGTTAGTAAAGGAATATTGGATCGCATATTATGACAATTCCATCTCATACGTAAGACATACAACAAAGAGATGTGAGACATGCAACAATACCGACTTAGGCACAGTGTTTCCATAACTCACTATGTTAGCACTAGAACATGTGGGACATGTTTGGAGATCACTAAGAATATGATTCAAGGGTGATTGGTTCGCAGTGCAAGTGGGAGTCTGTTGGTATGTATGCCCTGAGAGCCAATCATGGGATGATTGGTGGGATACATTAAGATTGATTTGATAAACATCAAAGGCAAGCTTCCAATTCATTTTGGTTCAGCCAGTTATGAGATAATGACATAACATATTGAATGTCTAGAGAATGATAATACTCAATGATGTATGCCTTAAAGTACCTGACTTGAACGATGAGATCATATGAATGTAAAGAGTTTGTACATTCTTGTTATGTCCCTAGTCGGATGTCATTGTGGAAGGTTGATAGATAACAATGACACACAAGACTAGATTGTATATTGGTTGATGAAAAAATCTCATTAGTCATGATATAGTGATATCAAACCAAGCACATAGGTACTTGTTAGAGAACAAGTGTATCAAACAGACCCACCATGAGAGTGACACATGGCACCATGACTTGGTAGTCATAGTCATCTCTCACAATGATGGTGGTGAGTGTGATTCTTTGACCTGAAATCACTACACTCAACACATGTCATTGGGTACACTTTGGCATCATCAAACGCAGTCCTAAAATATAGATTGTTATAAAGGTGATGATTGGGTGACTTTGACACATGGAGCTTTTGAGGGGTGAGTGGTAGATATGGGATTTGTCCCTCCTGGGGGAGTTTGATATCCATGGCCACTTGATGAGTAGGACTGATAAAGGCATGCACATGCATGTTTGAATCAATATGTGATATTGATGTCACACATATCTCATCCAGTCTGCTCTGAGATCAAGGAAGTGAATGAACGTTGAAAGGATGATTGTTCCATGCCTTGAGTTCATTCGGGATCTCAGTGATAAAGGAATTATACATTCACTGTAACACCAGTCACGGATTGTAGGATTGAAATTTCTTCTCCAACTTTCCTTTTCACTTGGGTAGCACTGATGTGCGACTAGGCACCGCTCTTTGCTTGTGAAGTCATAAGTGTTATGGACTTTCACTGCCAACGTGAAGCATGCAGGGTCACACACATAGGATTTAACCTGGAAGAGGAGTTTATCCACGAATGATGTTTAGATTGTTTACTAAATGTGTTTAGTAGTTCAATTAAACATTCAATCAATTGAATTGACTCAAAATCACCAAGTTCAAGTGTCACACTAACTGATTTGGGTGTCAGATTGATTGATAACTGCATTGACCGATTTCTGCACAACCTGGATTGCCAACCAACCTATTCAAACTGTTGAACCGATCGGCTCAGGGTCAAGTGAAATGACCGGTTTAAGTGTTGAACCGATCGGTTCAGCTGGACCAAACAAGCCAGTTTGAAAAAGTTAGGTTGGTGAGAAAATATTTTTGTTTCATTTGTACTATTTGATTGGGACAAGTATTGATCTTTGGATTAATTGGAAACGGAAAGAGGAAAGTCAATTGGGAACTGCCCTAGGAAGTGATATGACCAGTTCATGAATGAACCGATTGGTTCAGCTCCCAAAAGACCAGTTCATGAGATGAACCGATCGGTTCAGTGCCTAAACGATCACTTCATTTGTGAAATGACCAATTCACCTGCCGCTGTGTATTAATTTGTGGAAATTTTGGACCCTTCTACTCCCGCACAGATTGGGAACCCTGAACCAACCCTCTACTATAAATAGATGGATATTGGGGTCTTCCCAAACATAGCTCAGACAACACCAGTTGCTCTGCAAAGTTGTCCTCTCCGGTTGTGAATCGGGAGAGACCGAACAGGTGCTACCCGACTAGGGAGGCACAGTGAGGGAAAGACAACTATAGGATGACAACTGGTGGCGGGAAAGCACGTTGGTGACTAGTACGCTGACAGAAGGGGATGAATCCTTCCAGTTTCCTATAAGACAGGATGACTGGAGTTCCAGGTGGTCTGTGTAGACTACTACAGAGGCGGGAGATTTCTGCTGCTCAGAGGACTGCCGTCAATCTGTTAGTCCGGGTGTGACCAGGAGCTGCACATACGTCGTCCAAGACCAGAGGTGAAGACCGCGCTCACCGTGATATTACGTCGCCGAGCAAGCCTCGGGACAAGGTACGCCTCTACAAACCATCCTTCCTACTATATAGATGTTGACGAGATCTCTTTGGGTTCTGGGTTTTGGGAGAATTTTTTTATTTCCACTGCCATCTCTGCCTTCCCTAAAACCCAACATGTTTTACTACCTCCCAAGCATTGCTTAAGTTCTAGAACATGAAATTTCCTCTAGATGAGGAATCAATGATTTTTTAGTGTCATCACCAACACCACGGTAGAATATCTCAATGCGTTGAGATTGGGAAATGTCATGGTGAGGGCATCATCGAAGAAGTTCTCTGAATCTTTCCCAAGCCTCTCCCAGAGTTTCACCTGGGACCATAGAGAAGAGAAGAATCTGACCCCTAATTTCATAGGTGAGGGGAGGGAGGAATTATTTATACCAAAACTTGGTTTGAAGTGCCTCCCAAGTGGTGACACGTTCTTCACCCTCCATGGCATTATACCAACTGTTGGCTTGCCCTGAGAGAGAGTATTTGAACAACCTAAGTCTAATAGCATCTTCAGAAATGCCTAGGATCTTATGAAAGGAACATATGTTAGTAAAACGTTGGAGATGGTCTTGGAAACTCTCACCTTTAATTCTAGAAAATAGATTGGTTTGAAGTATGGTGATCCACTGGGTGCGGATTTTGAACTGGGGGCTATGATTTCAAGTGGCACAATGGGATGTTGTGAATATCCACTTTTGGGTGTAGAAAAATCTTTCAGTTGTTTTTGTCTTTCTTCCTCCATCTAAGTGGCTTCCAAGGCCTCTTGTTTGGCCATATAAGTCTCACACAAAGCAGCTTCTTGAGCCACATGCTCGGCCATCATGGCCTCTCTTTGAACAACGAGTGCTTTATCAATCCTACGCGTAACTTCCTCCTCATCCATCCTATCTCAGTTTTATCTATTCAAATAATGGAAGGTTCTTTTTGGTTTCAGACCATGAAGGTACCACCCACACCTGAATTTTGCAGGGAGACAATATCTAAAGATTTAGAACTCATCCAATTCCTCAATGAACTAGAAGGAGAAGTGTCATTGGTAGAAGTGATGCAAAACTCTCTCTCACACATCGTGATGCTTCAACGAAGACTATAGAAGGGGCCTACATCTCTTGAGACATACAATTAGAATCTCTTGCGGGTACCATTGGGTTAATTATGACTCTTCACTTGATCTCATTCTCCGACGATGACATCCCAACTAGTGGGAATCACAACAGGCCCCTATTTATTATTACAATCTACAACAACCTCAGGATACCCTCATGCTTTATTGACAATGGTGCATGCCTCAAGGTGTGCCCCTTAGAAACGTTAATCAGTCTGGGGAAGGATCCTATAGACCTTCAATCTACCACCAAGAAAGCAACCTCCTTTGATGGAGTGGTCATAGACGCTCTAGGGGAGATCACTCTGGAGCTACATATTGTATTGCAGATGTTTAACATACACTTTATCATCATGGAACCGAGTCCTTACTTCAACCTCCTCTTGGGGAGGCCATGTATTCATCAAAGTCAGACGGTTCCCTCATTAAAACATCAAAAGTTAAGTACCAACTGGGCCACACCATCATAACGGTTCAATCCGACGAGCCTGGTACTATCAAATGTATCAAAGAAGACAATCTCCCTCTTTGCTTTGAGATGCTTCATGTTGCCAATGTCAATTGGGTTCCCCGATGCAAAAGGAGGCACCATCTACCTTATGCCCCACTATTGTCTATGCAGCGTTTACTAGAAATGGACATCCACCCAGATAGAGGGTTGGGTGTCCAATAATAGGGACACACAACAATCATCTGAACCCCTCTGAGACAGAAAGGATTGGGGTTGGGATACTATTGTCCATACTACACTCAATCTTGGATCACCAGCTGTACCACATACTAGAAGCCTGAAATGTTGTGGACCACTCACTACAAGGGACTTAACCCAAAGACGTTACCCTAACAATCCACTGATAACTTGAGACCTGAGCCATGAAGTTAGTCATCTTTGACTAGAAGAAGAGACTCAACTCAAGGTGTTGTACCTAGGGTTGGATAGGAAACCAAACTTAACCATCTGACCAAACCACCTAGTTAAGTCTAGTCTGGATGGGTATTGCGGTCAAGTTGGGTTTAGAAAGTACTTAGACCACCCTTAATTGGTATGGTCATAGTTTGAGCAATTGGCTAAATAATCAACTGAACTTGACCAATTCTTATATGTGTATGTGTGTGTCTATATATATACTCAAGTAAATTATTATAGTATTGATTTAGTTGATGTATAGATAATATTTCAAATTATCTCAACATTATATCTATTTTTAGTGTTGCAAATGAATTTTAAATGAATGTTGTAGTTGATATATATAATATTGAAAATAATGTAACATTTATTTGTTGTGTGTAATACAAATATTCCATCTAATGTTTATACAACAAGATTTATTTCATGTTGTTGAAATGATTTTTGTTGAAGAGAACCAATAATTTGACATCAAAATTAAATCAAATTATTACTCAACTACTTTTTGTTGATCTTCATTTAAATGTGTGGCTAGTAAATACTAGGTAGTAGTGATTTTAGACCAAATTTAACCAAACTTGAATACATTTTAGTAGTCAAGTTGAGTTGGTCTAGATCCTTTTAGCAGTCAAGTTTAGTCTAGAAAATTTTTAGTCCACTATATACAGCCTGGTCTATGTCTTTGGGGTCAGACCAAAATTGACTAGACTATGCCCACCCCTATTTGTACCAGTGGAAGCTCGACCCTGACCACAAAGATCCCCACCCATACTTAATGGGTACTGTGTCTATCACTAAAGACTACTCTGATACATTTGAGGCTATTTTCCATGTGACACTTCCTTACTTCATACAAGAGGTCCACAAAGATGACCAAGAGGACTATCTCAAGATCGCAACAAGTGTCGGGGAGATCTCCCTCATCATAAATGAATACTAGGGTGTCCGGACCACCCAAAAAAATCAACACTCTGTGGCCAAAGTCATCCCTACAAATGAGGATGCAACCAAAGAAGTGCCTACCCATGTTGTCAAAAAACCATGCCCTAAGCACTCAGACATTGGAAAAGGCATCACACATCATCAATATGACTATGTTGGATAAATGAAGATTTTCAAGATGACACCATAAATGGTGGAGACACCACCCGAAGCAGATATCTACAATCCTCTCTAGATCTTCCCCGACTAGCCCATCCAGGATTATGCCAACCTTACGAACACGACATCACAAAAGAATACTACAGTGTCATGCGAGACGAATATGACGAATCCAATGACATGATTGAGGGATGGGGAGTTCACGCCATCCTTGATTCACAGGTTATGAGAGAACCACAAGTGCACATTATCCCTCTCCAGATGGGAGAAGAAGTTTAGAAATGGTATGTGGACAACATCAATCCCCTGAGGGTCAGGTCTTCCCCCATACCCAAAAAAGGCATGTTAGAAGAGTGACAAACTAATGTGGTAGAGATTCTAATGACAGTTCTACCTACATCTAAATATGGCCAAATGCACTTTTGGGGTTACATCTGGTAACCTACTGGGATACATCATCATCCAAAGAGGGATCGAAATAGATCCTAGGAAAGCATGGGACATCCGAGAAATGCTTTCCCCCAGAACTGAGAAGGAGATATTGGGCCTGCTTGGACATCTCCAATACATCATTTGCTTTTTCACCAAGCTCACACCTATTTGTGAACCAATCTCCAAGCTACTAAAAAAGAACATGGACTCTAGATGGAATAAGTAGTGAGAGACCGCGCTCCAGAAGCTCAAGATTAGATTGACAATCCTCTAGTGTTAAGGCTTGTCATGCCTAGGTTTCCTCTCATTTTGCAACTATCACTCTATGAGACATCAATGGTCTAAGACTTATGTCAAGAAACTACCGATAGTGAGCATGCTATCTATTACTTGTCCATGAAGTTCAATGATGTAGAGGCTCTCTATACCACAAATGAGAAGAACTTCCTGGACCTGATCCACACAACAAGGAATCTACGCCACTATCTGATGGTGTATCCTCTATAACTAATCACCAAGCATGATCCACTTTGCTACTTATGTGACCGTCCAACGTTGATTGGGCGATGCATTAAATGGCATGTAATGTTGTCCAAGTTTGACATCACCTATCTTCTAATGAAGGCAGTCAAAGTGCAAGCACTCATAGATCAATTAGTTGATTTCCTACTACCAAAAGAAGCTACTCATCAGTATGAGTTCCCAAATGAAGATATAGGGATGATCAACCCACTAGACATGGGGATCCCTCCTGATGTGGACACGTGGAAAATCTTCTTCAACATAGTAGTGAACTGAAAAGGAGATGGAATAGGTTTAGTCTTACAAAGCCCCCACGGAGATCAACTATTCATAGCCCGACGTCTAGAATTCGACACCACTTACAATATGGCCAAATATAAAACTTGCATCTTGGGTCTCCAGCTTGCTAGGTACCAAGGGCCATGATGACTATAATTATACGATGATTCCCTCCTTGTCATATCCCAAGTTCATAACATTTAGAGAACACACCATCAAAATTTGGTCTCATACCAGGAACACATATGCTCTCTGGCTCATTGTATTTGGCTTTCAAGCGACAAGTTGCTCAATATGTTCTAGGGGTAGGACAACTATATTGCAGATCTTACAACAAGACTTTCCTTTGATGTGTTAACAAAAAAGAAGTTGAAACTCTAATGAAGGACGTCCATGTGGGGTCATGCAGCATGCACATGAACGGAGTTATGCTAGAAAAAAAATACAACTCCTCATATACTACTAGAACACTGATTCTGCCCTATTTTTGGGCTTCATCTTGTGTCATATTGCATTTCAATCACATCTATACCTATTAGATTACATGTTATTCCCCTCAATATGCATATTTGTGTAAAATGCACTTATGAACATTATTTGCATGTTTTTTAGGTATTTGGACCACACATGATGGAAGAGAGAGAGAGAGAAGGAGTGATCCTAGGGTTTCTCTACCCTTGGAGAGGCCTAAAGTGAAGTCTGATGCTCCCTCAACCTACCCCTAGTGGCCAAATATCCATTGAAGCAAAGATGTCCCAGAAAATCCAAAGAATCAAGTCCAAGTACTGATCTAGAGACCAGCCCGATTGTGGTACCACAGAACGGCCCTGCTAGGACACTTACAAATCAATAGAGTCATCCTCAAGCAAAGCTAAAATCACAACGACCATGCCACACAAAATGGCAATGGTGAACTGAACCAGAATGGTCATGCCACCTTGCATGGTCGTGTGAGAGCAGAGGTAGAATGGCCATGGATCCAGGAATGAGTTGTGCAATTTGAGCCACCACACATGTGATGACCACCACGGCTGTGCTGCCCTAGCCCCACCACAAGTGTACTACCCTAGCCCCACCACGGTCGTGATAACCACCACAGTCGTGCCACCTTCAACACAAAAGCAACCTATTCTCTATGATTTTTCACCATTTCTCACCATGGTCGGTCCCATCCACCATAACAGTTCTCACCACTTCCCACCACGGTCGTGCTACCTACAAAAACCTAGCTACTTTTGCACTGTTTTTCCCATACTACCCCTACTTGACCTAGTGCTTCCCCCACACCTAGATATACCTAGGTGGCGGCTCTAGCATGAGGTTCAATACCTTCTACCACCTCTTAACTCCCCATTTTCCCCCTTATTTATTTCCACCTCCATTTCACTCCATTTCTCCATTTCCACCACTAAAACCCTCATTTCCAAGCCTTCCATCCACTTCCCACCATCATTCCACACCATTCCATCCAAGAAGAAGGAGGAGGTCGACCTTACAATAGTTGGAGAGGAGGATTCACTCATCTACACCGAGCTCCATGGATACTTCTTCCTCTTTCTCCCTTCTTTTTGTACTTTGCATTGTTATGAGTAGCTAGGCCCCTTGGGTGGTATGTTTGGGGTGTAAAATGTTACTTTGATACTATGTTGGAGGAAAATGATATGTAAACATTGTAATTTCATTTGCTAATGATTATGTTCTATTTCTATCTCACTCTACATGAATTGCTTGATGGTTTGTGCTTGAAATCACCTAGGAATTTAGGGAAATTGATTATATGTGTGAACTTTGGGATTTGCTCCTAGGTCCAATTCTTGGATCCCTAGCTAGCTACCCATCCTCCTACGTCCTAATAAATCCTCCTAACCCTAGTTGAGAGATCTAAGTAGCTAGTTTAGATGAAATTGGTGTGTTTAGGATGGAGCTTTCTCAAGGTTACAATGTGAGTGATGGGAGACCTAAAACCTCACTTCCACCCCTATTACTAATCTCAGCCCCTAATCATCCTAAGATCATCTAACCTAGAAACCTAGGCTTGTTTAGACTCTAATTGAATTACACCCAAGCCCTAACCCAATTGAGCCTCGCAAGGATAGTAGGGAGTGTTAGGGACTAGTTCCCCAATACACAGCTTAGCATATCCAAGGCCAGTTAGTAGCTTAGGCTAATTCATTAGACCCTTGCTTGTTGTTTGGTTTGATAATCTAAATGGAATCATAATGCTCACATGTCACCCCCCAACTTAATTGATAAGTTCATCCCCTAAACAACCTACATATCCCTTATTTGTTTTAAAACCCTAGTTTCCATCTAGCTTAGCTAGTGTTAGCTTAATTAGCTCTTTTCTTGCTTAGTTAGATCCTTGCCTTGTTCATGTTTTGTTCTTGCTAGTTTAGATCCTTAATTGCCTTTTTACCTTGTCGTGCTTGCCTTAGTGTAGATTGATCTCTTCTTGTTTTCTTGCCTTGCCTTGTCTTTTCTTGCTTAGTAGAATTAACTTTTTAGGGTTAACTTAGGTTTTGTTCTTGCTTGTCTTTCTTTCTTGCTCAACTTAGTTTAAAAATCAAAACAACCATCAAACCCTTCAACCCTAGTCTACGTAGTAGGAACCTATCACTAAAAACTAACCTAGCTCTAGTGCCCCCTTTTCTCCCTATGGATTGACCCTATACTTGCCGCCTTACCTATACTACAACATGACCCTGTGCACTTGTGGGTTAGCATTTTAGTAGAAGTAGGTCATTTGAGTTTAGGTACTTATAAAATTTGAAAGTTCAATCCACTGTGTGCTCCCATTCGCGGGGTTGCGTTTATTCAAAATCTCAATTGAGTAGTGTGTAACGCCATTGGCGAGCGCACCAAGCTTTCTGGTGTCGTTGCTAGGGATTAAAGGCGCTCATCCTAGCTAGTTAGTTTTTCTTTGACTTTTCCTACTACCCTCATCATTGCTATTATTTATTCTTTATTCTTTGCATTCTTTATGCATATTGGTTTCCTAACTTGTTCTCTTTTGTTTGGTTGTGCTTTGTGCATGTGACAAGCCATTTGGGGGAAGATAAGATGGAAGGTCAAAATGCACCCCACAAGTCACTTCAAGATTACTTCATGCCTAACAACTACAAATAGCCAATTCCTAGCAGGGTTGATCAAATGCCAGGGGAAGAATTCTCCATCCCTCCATGTCTTCTTGGGCTCCTGCCCATCTTCTATGGCTCAGAGAGTGAGAACCCCTACAAGCACTTGGACTCCTTTCTTAAAGTATGCTCCACCTTTAGGACATAGACGAATCGTGATGACACAATCTGTTTGACCTTATTCTCATTCCCCCTCAAATATAGAGCCAAAGATTGGTATGACTCTATAAGGGACATCATGAGTTGGGAAACAATGAAGAATGCATTCTTAAGGCAATTCTACTCTATAGCAAGGTTAACCCAAATGCGGTGTGCCATGACAAGTTTTAGTAAAATGGGCAATGAGCAGTTTCACAATGCATGGGAGAGATTGAAGAAGATTTTGAGAGAGAGCCCACACCATGAGATCCCTTTATGGGAGCAAGTTCAATCATTCTACTTCGATCTATCTCTAGAGGACTAAGATACAGTAGACTCTTCTTGTGGGGGAGTTTTCATGGCTAGGCCACCTGAGGAGATATGGGATTTGTTTGAGCAGCTGGCTGAAGGATCAAGAATTTGAGCTTTAAGCATGATGAATGATGGGGCTATGCCTTTGGTGTGACACCTCCTGCTCATAATGACTCAATTCCTCAAGTGATGAAGAGTATTGGTGACATGGTGAGCTTCATGAAGAACCAAATGACAAATGTTCTTTGCCACCTGGTCAATTATATTGAAATCTATGGTGAAGAAAAGAAGACACCTCACTCCTATATCTACCCAGAGCTACAAAGTCCAAGATATAGCTCAAGGTTTGAGGAAGAGGTCCTCTCTAGGTTAAATAGCATCGATGACATACAAATGAATGTGATAAGGCTGGAGGAGAGGATAGAGAAGCTATCTTCCATAATTGCTCTCCAAGATAAAAAATTGTCTTCAAAACCCATCTTGAGTTTCAATGAAGCAAGTGGACCAATGCCCTCTTCACAAGTCTTCTATAGTCCACCTCCCATGCAAGTGCAACCCATCTATTACTTCTAAGGCAATCCCAAGCCTTATACACAACCTCCCCCTCCATCACCACCATTTCCCCAACAATTCACCTTCCAACCTCAATTCTCCCCTCCACCTCAATTTCAACACCAAGTGTCACCTCCACCTCCTCCACAGTCACAACTAGCTCCCCCTCTCCACCATGAGCAAGGAAGTGTTGTGATAGTTCTAAGGAGTGGAAAATCTCTTGAGCAACCTGTTAGTCAAAGAAAGGTTAACAAAGCAAAGCAAAGGTAGCCAAGTGGTGATACAGTGATTGAAATTGTCGAAGATGATTATGTGATACATGTTTTGTTCTTTATTAGTTAGCTCCTTGCCTTGTTCATGTTTTGTTCTTGCTAGTTTAGATCCTTAATTGCCTATTTACCTTGTCTTGCTTGCCTTAGTGTAGATTGCTCTCTTCTTGTTTTCTTGCCTTGCCTTGTCTTTTCTTACTTAGTAGAATTGACTATCTAGGGTTAACTTAGGTTTTGTTCTTGCTTGTCTTTCTTTCTTGATCAACTTAGTTTAACAATCAAAACAACTTTCAAACCCTTCAACCCTAGTATTTGTAGTAGGAACCTAGCACCAAAAACTAACCTAGCTCTAGTGCCCCCGTTTCTCCCTATGGATCGACCCTATACTTGCCACCTTACCTATACTACGACACGACCCCATGCGCATGCGGGTTAGCATTTTAGTGGAAGTAGGTCATTTGAGTCTAGGTCCTTATAGATTTTGAAATTTTAATCCACCATGCACTCCCGTCTGTGGGGTTGCATCTATTCAAAATCTCAACTGAGTAGTGTGTAACGCCATTGGCGGGAGCGCACCAAACACCATGGAAATGGATTGTTTCCTATTTATCTACAAATGTTGAGCCTGTAAAATTCATGGATACTATATCTATTTACCTACAAATCAACTCTACATCATGGCCATGCCTTGGCCATTCTCAGCTTGAGGCATCGACGTGCTTGGAAAGATCAATCCTATGGCATCAAATGGAAATTGCTTCATCTTTGTCTCAATTGATTACATTACTAAATGTATCGGGGAAATGTCCATCCCCAATGCATCAGCCCAGTAGGTCATAAAGTTCCTCAAGAACAACATCATATACCGGTATGGGATACTGTATGAGATAATTTTAGATAATGGTACAAACTTCATCTCCAAGACCATCAAGGAAAACTTGAGCTCCTTAGGGATCAAACACCATTGAACGTCACATTATCGACCCCAGATGAACGATGTTGTAGAAGCGATTAATAAAAATATGATCAATATTCTAAAGAAGACCATCAGCTCTCATTCCAACTGGCATGAACAATTTCTGATGGCTTTGTCAGACTACCACACTTCCATCAGAACTTTGACAGGGGCTATGCCATACTCCCTAGTGTATATGATGGAAGTGATTTTTCAAGTCCAAATCCAAATCCCTTCACTCTGCATACTACAAGCAGCAGCCATCTTGGAGACTGAATGGCTTCAAGATCAAGTTTATAGTCTCAACACTCTTGAAGATTAATAGGTGAAAGACATACACCATGTACAATGTTATCAAGCAAGAATGACTCAAGCATTCAACAAGAAGGTTTGTGTAAAGAGATGAGATCACCTCCTTACTAAAATTTAAAGGAAATAGGAAACATCCACCCTTTTCTATGAAATATAGACATTGTGGGATGCATGTATAATAATCCAAGTAAATAAGCATGATTTAGATACATGTAAAATATCAATAGAAGTGGAAAGGAATCTAAGTTATTACATTACTTTTTGAACTTAGTTCACTGCATGAGTTTCTTGAAAGGAAAAACTAAAAATAAAACTATTGGGATCTAGAAATTAGCAACCTAGACATCCTTGATAGAAAAAATGGTATCTACTCTTGAACTTGATCTCCTTGGCCTTGTTCAACACCTTGATCAAACCCTGGGTGGTTGGCAAAGCACCCAACAAAAGAAAGAAACAAGGTATGTGTCAAAATATTAAACAAGTACACAAGATAAAGAAATAAAATGGAAATAAAGGCTAAGATTTCATCATAAGATGAAGATGGCCAAAAGTATGCGGCATAATAAAAAAGATGCTTGTCATAACAAGAAAATAGTAAAAGGTTTGCATGCATGATTAATATTGACTACCTTAACTAAGTATGGTTGAGGCACCTACCGTACCTCAACAAAATAGGTGAGGGAGAGTAACACATTCCACTCACTTATCAAATATTTTATATTGGGGAGAGTAACGCATTCCCCTGGGCAAAATAATGCATGCCCTATCTATGGGTGGTTGTACAAAAGTACCACTACACTAGTTAAATAGTCTAATAAAATCAACATGCTAAAGAACTATGGCAAGTATAAGCATCAAATAGTTGAAACACGATAGTGGGGTACAAGACCAAAGAAATAAATATCAAAACTAATTTTGAGGCAAATATAGTAAAAGAAATATCAAAAGAGAGATTAGGGCTCATTAAGTGCCTCGTTAGGGAAATTAGGTTAGGTTTCCAAATATTCCCAACTAAGGTGTGAGGATGAACATACCTCTCTTATTGAATTTAGTTACTCACTTTCACCACTTCAATTGAGTCCAAGGTCCACTTTTATCCCATTTATAATGTATAATCATGTATTAGGGTTTTTCATATGCATTAATGTAAAGAAACCCTAACTTTCAGACTTTTTAAACAAAACCTTGATTAGACTCTAAAATTATCACAATTGATCTTATTAGGTTCTCTGATTAAGAAAACATATAATTTTGTCAACTTTGGAGTTATGATGATTAAAGTGTGTTTTTAGTGATTTTTATGCATTAAAATCATTTTTAGAAAATAGCTTTTGACATAACTCAAAAACAAACTTCAAAAGTATTTTTATTAGAAAGATCATATTATTCTGATTCCAAAACATGTTTATTTTTAATTTTTGGACAAAGAAATAAAAAGATACAATTTTTCTAATATGGACTAATCAAAGGATGACACGTCATCAAAGCAAAGCAAGAGAGGTGAGAGAGAGAGGGAGAGGGACGGGCCGCATGACTTGGCCCAACTATTGGGTTCCAAGTCAGTGGTTCACGCTAAGTCAACCTTGCATCAATGTGGGTAAAAACCAAACCAAAAGATGGGAATGCCCTTGCGAGAAACCAGAGAGGAAAGAAGCGGGGGTAAAATGTCAAAACACCAAGGGGATTCATCCCCCTCGCTCGGGCGCCATGCGTGCAAGCAGCAGAGCTACTTCAAATCTTGATTTGGGCGATTTTGCGAGACACCACAATTCAAGAAACCAAGATGATAGAAAGAAAGAAGAGAAGGAACCGAACTTACCTATGGTTCCAATTCACACAGAGACGATGAGGGAAAGAAGAACTCGCCGCCCCAAACCCTAGAGCAATTCTTGACCAGTGACAATCCGAGACGCAAGCTCACAAGCAATTGGATGGAGAGAGTAGTTGCAAGGGGGCAAGGGAAGCCTCAGGTACGTATATTTATAGGTGAGGGTGAGCAATAAAGGGAGAAGGTTTGCAGCTGAACTTCTTGGAAAGCAAGGTTTGGGGTTTTCCAAAATACTCCACGAAACCACACAAATAATAGATCAAACTGTGTGGATTCTTATCTATAAACTATTGGAGGAAGTATCGTGTGATTTGGTTGAGAATTGAGAGAGCAATCACCAAAATAAAATCAGCTAATTTCGGCGCTTGTTGCCAAATCGGTAGGATCTAGAAGATGACTCATGAGTCGTTGGATCGTGGATCCAATGGTCACAATAATGTGATCAAGGGAAAAAAAATCAACCGTGTGAGAGCATTAAATTGATTCCCAATCAAATTGAAATAAAGTGTGTGAACATTAATTTCTCTTTTTCTCTCTCCTCATTTGAGGGTGCAAACATGCTCCAAATTAATTAAAAATTGACACCTAGCCTCTTTTTGATATGAGGAGTTCGAATATGCAATTAGATTTGCCTTTTGAGCACATATGTTTTGTTAAATAAATCAAATTCTATTTTCTCTTTCTTCCATCATTAATGATTATAAGATTCTCCAAATTTGATGAAACTTCACCCACAAGTCAGATTAAGTGTCTTGGATATGAATTTGCCATAAATTTTACATGTTGAAGTTGTTTGTACATTCATTTAATATTTTGAAGGTTATACATGCTTTCTCTCTCATGAATTCATATTTCAATCAAATATTCTTCACATTGAGTGAAAATTCATCCAAAGGCATATTTTAATGTGTAGATCGCGAATTTGGCATTAGTTGTTACTTTTGGAGTCATTAATGATTCTATTTTATATTTTTTAGATATCTCCTATTTTCCCATTCAATTAATGCAATTATACTTATTTATTTTCCAAAAATTGTGAAATTTATCATTCAAGCAAACTTGTAGTAAAAGAAAACAAATTTGGACTTAGAATTATCTTTTGAGTTCCCCTTTTATAGATTTTAGGCAATTTACTCTTATTTTCACTAAATTTATAAATTAATTCACTTAATGTGACATTTTCTTTGTTTTAGGATTTTCTTTTCTTTTTCTTATACAAAAGGCCATAGAAACTTCTAGTTCAATTTTATTTTATCCTTATCCCTCTTAAGTGTATATTTTGCAAATTAAACCCTTCTATAAACTTTTATATAGGTATTTGTGCATAAATCCTTATAATGTCAAATATAGGGAACAAATGTACACCAGACCTTTATAATTTCCGCTAATTCAACATCAAGGACAGAAATGAAAGGAAAAGCTTAGAAAAAGGCTAAACTAGGATTATTCATAGATTTCAGTTCGTTATAGTTTGACCTCACAACTTCCATAAGGGTGATCTAGTGTTGAGATTGATCTATAATACATATTCCAGGGGCAAGTTCAACCCTAAATGGGAGGGACCCTAGACTATCCATGACATATATGACTGGGGCAGCCTGAGTTTGAAGGACATGTATGGAGGTACTCATCTTCGTCACATAAATGCCAACTTTATCAAGCTACCACAACAAGAAAACTATGGAATAAAGCCATGTAATGGAGATAGAAGCACCCAATTTTTTGATAAAACAACTAAAATCTACCTAAACACCTAGCCACGTACCCCCAGTACACCATGAAGCAAAAATGTCAAAGTAGAACATAGGGCCTAGTATGAAAGGAGTACGCCCATTATCATAAGGCCCCAATGGTTCTCCAACCTAAAAATAACTCCTTAGAATAAGTTTAACCAAAATCAAAGCATAAACTGTTCATGATTGTGGCTCAAGCTAGGAGAAGCCCCATGATCAAAACACAAAGGTGACAAATGTTGTGAGTCCCTTGAGGTAAGTCACATTTGATCTGTACAATTGACATCCTGACATTTATACCCGAGGAGATGTCATAACATTTACATATGTCTGGGTTATCCTACAAAGGGAAGAACCATTAGGAGAAGGGAAAAGATTGAAATTCCTTATATCTACTCTTGCCTCTGTATGACAAAGAGGTGGGACTAAACTCTGCATGTATCAATTTGGAAGTCATGGGATGGGAAACCCTCAATAGGAAAACCCCATGCATTACCCACAAAACCATTTTCTCTCATACTAAGGCCCTAAGAATCAATTTCAAATTAAAAGGTTTTAAAATAAAAGACCTGCAATCAAGGGGAATCACAAAAGAAAAATCTAGAAATCCCTTTAAACAAGAAGACACATGCTCATGGTCAATCACTGGTCTAATACATGTAGGGAGAAAAACCCAACGGGGTGTCTCTGCCATCTGGAACCTTGGCCCAACTGGGTAGAGATTCACCACTTGTGCAACTATGACATGGCATGGGTTTATCTCTTAGAAGGACACTCAAGTCTAGTACAACTTCTTCCACCTTTCTCCCCTAGGATGAGGGCCTTACTCATGATAGAACAGACCATAAACATTTAGAAGGAGGGGATTAGGAAGAGATATAGATTAAATTGCTCGGGGTTTCAATCTTCCAACTTCATGCAAGGAGGTAGACTAGGAGGATGTGATCTGTGATGTATGAAAATCTAAAACTATCCCTAAAGACCTAAAAACACATAAACAAGAGTTTTAGACTATCTTGATCAGACAACTTGTCAGAAAAGGAACTCACAATGTATGCACATGGTAGATTTCGGTCCAACACACATTTACAAAGCATCATGGAAGGAGTACCCCAGCTGGTGTCACATTTCATGAATAAAAAACTTTTTTATTCTAGCGATTAAAATAATAGAAAACTTTGGTTCCTTATGCCAACATTTTTTTAAATTAAAAAAGCAAATAATAAAAAGCATCATTGTGGTTCTCCAGATGGATTACAAGTTACTACCACTGAAGGTGTTGATGCAAGCCATGCTAGGTACTCATGATAACAATCCTGGCCCACTGGGAAAGAGTCCCGGTTAAATCTCTTTCGATGCAACCACATTGTTGCCACCTTCTCATGAACTTTTTAAGAATCTAGCACCAGTATCTTGAAAAATGGAGGAAGGGCTAGAACTAGATACAAAAACTATCGACGATTAAACTACCGCAACAATGATAAAGGGTAATATGCAACACAACCTTCTTAGCCAGATAAAATGAGCATCCACTAAAAAGCAGGCATAGCCATGCCACATACCGAATTATCAAGGCAAAATTCCATCCACCCTCAATGAACATGTGTAACCTTCAAACCAGCAAGCCACCGAGCCAGGTCTCCATGTAGTTGAAGGGGCTCAAGAAGTGGCCACCTAACCACATTGGAACTTGGAAAAGATCTTGAATGGGTCCTGGGAAAAATAGAGGAATTGGAGTTATTTAAAGTATAAATGTATATTATATACAAATATCAAAATACTAGGCTTACCTCAGTGATGGTCATTGTTTCCAGATCAACTCTCCACTACTTGTAGGGCACCCTACTAGAACATCCAACCCAATGGCAACATGTAGAAAGGGAGGCATATAGATAGCCTTCTGGTCAGCTCAAAGTATCATGTATATGTAGTCTAAAGTGCTCATAACCCCACATCTGCAAGAAAAGAAGTGTCAAAGAAAATCATCTAATGTAGATATATCAAAGCATAAAATGCAAACAAAGACGTGTAACATCTTACCACGATCAAGACTACAAAGCCTCTACAACTATTTGTATCTTGGACCTTCTCTCGTTTGAATTCACCCACAAGACATATCTATAAATGAATCAGTAGATGGGCATACATGCCACCACCCAGTCAAAGAACCATGTCCAAATCTAGAAGAAGGAGAACCAATAGACATCTTCTTCCCAGAATAAGTGCTAAATAAGCATCCAGTGATAAGGATAAATAGGAAAACCTAGACCCACAAGGTTGCATACAATGGATCATTGGTGCCTCTTCAATCTCCCTCACGGAAAAAGGTGGACCTTAGCCATGTGAGTCTGACTTAATACTTTGAGGCCATATTAATATCTTTGGGGTTCAGTCCAAGAATCCAAGCCAGGTAGTAGCGACCCCACTCCTATCGGTCATAAAAAACACTAATGGGAGTCCCACCAAACCCTAACTTAGTATTCCCGACAAAATCACTCTGGGTGATTGCTAGCTCACCAAATGAAAAATGAAAAGTATTAGTCTCCGAATGAAAGTACTTGATCAGAGGAAGGAGATATGATCTTCCTATGGTCCCACACCAATTAATGCTATTGAAGTTGGTTGTCTCTAACAAATTCCACATCCTCAACCACCCAACTCTCATACATATACCCAACTCTTTCCAATAGGTCCACCGATAAATATTCGACAATCCAATACCCTAAAGTAATTAAGAGTGAGGCAAAGTCAAAATCATTATTACATGGCAAGAAATTACAATTCAAGCTCGGCAAAGTAGAAAGAAAATAATGAGGAGAAAAGTTTCCAAGTTATACCTCATCGTCCACTTGATGTCCTTGGTGATGCAGATTCATCCATAGCATGCCCGGATGGCATATGAATCTATCAGCATAAGCAATTCCCCCTCGATTATGCTTTCACCATCGTGACACCCGCTCAAAAAAACATCAATCAAAATATTCATAGAGTAGATACAATCAAAATCAAAATGGTAGATACATATTGTGGATACACCTAGGCCCCCACACCATCATCACCATATTGATCAAGAGGATCCTCCTCTTTCTAGTCATGAGCAACCAAATACACTACATTGACAACAATGTTGAAAGCTTTCTACAACATATGAAATCAGGTCAAATAAATAAAGGAGGGTCGAGTAAATGACAAAACAATGGATTTGACCAGATCGCAAAACTGAACACGCAACCAGGTCATCTTCAACCTCGAGACCATGAAGCACGTAGGAAAGTCAAAATCAAATGTCTCCACCAAGGGCCAAATCACCCAAACCATAGTGCAAAAATGAAAGCTGTACCTTCCCCGAGATGGGTGTAGCTAAAAACCACACTGAAACATCGCCAGAGAGGACCATTGTAGGATTCCCTCTACCATGACACTTCCACCCAGGTTGTCAGCACGATGGATGGAAAATCATCATGATCTGCTAGATCTGAGTTGGCAAATCATCGTGATCTATTCAACCTGCTTCTCTCCTCTCGCTGCCGATGCCACTTCAAAATGCCCTAAGCTAATCATCAATGTCGTTCAGACCAGTAGAGAAGAAATAGGAAGGGTTCCAGACCCTCCTTCCATTCCTCTTATTTTAAAGAAACAAACTAATGCAAAATTTATAACATGTCCCTTGATTTTTAGTAGAATTTCTAAAACCCTAAAAAATTTCAAAAATTTATTAAAACTATGTATATACCAAAAATTGGTAAAAAAATCAGAAAAGGTCAAATCTTGACTCCAAAATAAGAAAGATCTTTTGTTCTTCCAAAATCTTCACCAGGTCGGCCTATGATCAATTAGGGTCCTACACTATGACCCAAAACTAATTTAACCACAATTCTATTTCCAAATCAATCAAGGTCATGTACTATGACCCTAAGATAATCCAAACACACTTCAACATACAATCTTTAAGGGTCCTGACTCACAACCTTAAACTGAACCCATGGTTATCAGAACCAAACTAAACCAGTCGGTTGAACCGGTTGAACAAGGAACCGGTCACTCTATTGGTTCGGTTCCCTCTCAAAGCTAGAAATGAAGTCTGACCGATATTAAACTGGTGAACTGACCGGTTGAACTGGTGAACCGATGAACCGGTCTGGTTTTATCCCAACCGGTTGGTTCTCTTACTTAGCAAATAAATTTATTGTTGTTGCATTTTTTGTTATTTAATTTTGAATAATACATAAATGGAGATATATGCATGTCCAAAAATAGAATATTATTTGCTATTTGGTCTGTTTATCAAGTTATTGTGAGAATTTATGCTATTATTCATGTTTCATAACTGTTGCAGAGATGTTTTCCATAAGTATAAAAGACATTTATATATTTTTAAACTATTAATGACATCATGTTGACGTCACCAGTTGAACCAGTCAGACCACTGGTTGA
The DNA here is from genome assembly GCA_963693085.1 of Alisma plantago-aquatica. NCBI lineage: Eukaryota > Viridiplantae > Streptophyta > Magnoliopsida > Alismatales > Alismataceae > Alisma > Alisma plantago-aquatica. The sequence continues at coordinate 440,568,804 of OY856409.1, read as the reverse complement.
ACTAGTGAATCGAGAACCAGATGCCTCACTAGTTTATCAACTAGTTCGATTCTGACAACCTTGACTGAACCATATCAAACCTCATTTCCAAGGTCCTGGATCATGACCCTTAAACTGAGATAGCATAAAGTTTCACTTTCTAATTTGTTTGGGGCCTAGACCAATACTTAAAATTATACCATGAGTCTTTTCCTGAAGGAGCTCTGATACCCTCTTTTATATTCCCCTCTAGGGTCTCTACTCATGACCAACAATCAGAATCCAGATATCCTCTTAGTGCAAAACCTTTTGACTGATCTTGAATCACGACTAGGATTATCAGCTTTGCTTCCACAGACATATTTTCTAACAATTGTGGATCATGACTTGTACCAGATTGTCAATCTTACCTCATGACCTTAAGTTATGGCATGAAACTTAACTCAATTACACATATAGATAATGATACAATCACTATCCAGAAAGGTTACCTTAAATATAAAAGCTCATATAAAAATTAAAATTGCTAAATCTTGACGATCTAAGCCCTATCCAAATAGGCAAAATACCCACATTGTTTCTTTTAAGAGTTCTAGTCCTGACTCTAAATCGACCAACTATAAAAAAACTAAAGATGTGTAGGAAAAAGGATGACTAATCTTTTTTTTTCAAGTTCAGTTTTTAGGCAGGGCAATTGTCACTATCTTCAATGACTATAGGCTCATGACCATTCTTGCCTCACTAAAAAACTACAAATCAACATCCATTTTTTCACATTCACCTTTTTCTTGCTAAGGCATAAGTTAGTGAGAGAATCAGGTACACTGATTTTATGAACTAAAGTAATGATGAAAGACACTTTTGTGGCTGATAAACCTCTTCTGACTCATCAAACCTTAAGGGAGAAAATGACGGATCAGACATAGGAAACTTCCTAAGTCACAAGTTCCCCTTACTCTAGAGAAATTATTTATTCCAAATCTTTTACACACTAATTTAGCTTTAGAAGGAAGAGATATCCAACTCATTTTTCACCCTCCATTAGGCTTATCAGAACAACCTTGACGAGTCCAACCTTTTTAACCTTCTGTGACCAAGAAATGGGGGTTATACTTGACTCAAGTTTGTGGTTCTCACTCTTATCTCGAACCTTGCCTTGAGAGGGGCAAAATGTTGACACCCCACTTTTTCTCACTCGGCAATTCACAATTAATGTCATTTCTCTGACTAGTGATGTAATTTGTTCCAAATTCTATCTAATTTTCACATACTCACTTTTTTCCATATTTTTCCACATTTTTCTGCCCATTGAATTCATTTGTTTTTCCCACTTTCACCCAGTTTGGGCTCTTCTACAAAGAAAGCTTCTTTCACACTGAAAATGCAATGTGCTCCTCAGTTTTGCCTTAAATAAGGTATCTTTTCATAAATTGCCCAGTTGAATTGTCAGGAATTAAATATTCCCTTTTTAATTACATTTTTTCAGACAAATTTGAAAGATAACTCTGACTTATCTTTGTAAGCAAATTTTCTCTATTTTTTCGATAGAACATTCCTGAAATTATTGGGAAAATGAGAAAATCATTTTTCCACCATGAGGATATCCAGAAGGACTGCAGCCATCCGTTGGTGCCATGTCCAATTATCACCTCAATTTGCGTGCGAAGTGTGGCACACCAAGACGATCAACCACCTCTTCTAGAAGATTATGCCTAGAATTTTGAGCCCTAATCATAAACTATAGATAGACCAACATATCCAATGAATTCAAGGCCCCTCTCATTTCTCCTAAAGCCATAGAAATGACTACATCTCTCTTTATTTTTGTAATGCCTATGATTAGAGGATCATTCCTCTGACACCACCTGCCTTGCTAGATTCTATAGAACAGTAAACTGCTCTAACTGCTGCATCTAACTGCTAAATTTGTTATCTATCTGAATTCTAATCTATAACGGTTGCATCTGACCTGATCTATCACTACATCTTATCTGTTATATATTGTTTCTATTTACTATCACTTTTTACTAGTTCTAAAATTCAAATTTAGTATCTACAAGCACCGATCTACTAGTCATCCTCTAAAATCCTACGCATCAATCCTAATAATCAATGATGGACCCTCACCGTGGGAGGTCCTTAGGTGATTAGGACCTCAATACACCTAGAAATTAGTACTTTTAGGGAAATGAAGAGAAATACATGTACATCTCTAGCCCTAAAAGCTCTCCCACAAACAAAAATCATCTTTTGAAGTCTTTTATTATTACATATAAATTCTAAATCACTCACTTTTTATCACATTATTGCACTTGATATTGGTTTTCTGTGTGGTATGAGGATGCTAATCCTTCCTCATCCATAACTACATCGTCGGACCCAATCTCTACTTTATTTTCTATTTTTCTTTTACATCCAACATGGATAATCACTCATAATCCTCTATGGCTTCATCAACACATCTTTTTCCTCACTTTTCACATACAGCATGATGGTGTATCTAAAAAACCCCTTTATCTTTATTTGTGCGACGTTTCATTGTCAAAAAAGGATGGATCTTTATTCCTAAAATATTTCTCCTATTTCTTCTCCTTTTTTGGGACAGGGTGCAACAACCACACTTATGACTCTAACTTTCTATTCTAATGGTCCCCAATGACTTAATGTAAGCTCTGATACCAAGTTGTTACACCCACATCCATGATAACCTCTAATCATGAGATTAGGGCATAAGATGAGGATTAAACATAATACAAAGAATATTGTTAACTATTTTTTTATTTCAAAATCTTTTTCACATTCACTAACATAAACTAACTATACAAGGGGAGTTAAGACTTGATTACTCTAATCTAATTTCAACAATAAAGATACTTATCTAAATGTTCATTTTGTTTCTCACACTTCCATATACATACGACATGATACTCAAATACATTCTTTGTTATAAGGAAACAAAGTTACACACCATTATTTTCAACTCTCTCAACTTTATACAAGGACCTAGAGTGACAGAGACTAACCCACTTTAACTAATCTGATACTTAACTCTTGTGGTAGATCTACTATGGCATTGAAATCCTTCAAGTCCACATGGTTTCCTAAATTTTTATGAGTAGAGGAGTGATCTTGATCGCTCAGTGAATGAGTACTTCAAAGAAACAATTTAAGGCACTTTAATTGTCAAAAGATATATTATCCAACAATAGACTTTAAAGTAGAACAGTAACAAGATACAAAGAAACTAATAATTTCAAACATATTATTGGAAGTATTGTTCTAGATGACTTAAATGACAAAATCAATATTTGAGCATAATTGATGAATCTAAATGAAGAATTCGTCATTCAGAAACATACAAAAAATAGATGAATAACTATACATACTTGATTAATCTCGCATTCATCTTATTATGCCTTGAACCCACATGAAGTGTATAATGACATGTAAAATCATCATAGCAAGCTACGATTTTGCCATACAAGACTTAAAGTAGACCCAAGACTCTAATTCTACTAACTAGCTACCCAGTCATCAACAAGCCTTGCCACGTCTTGCCTTGACTACTAATGGCAGTGACCGGATATCTGGACTCCTCCTCTAAACCTGGGTACTCAGGCGGAGAGTCAAAAGTACTTTGGCTAAAACTATCTAGTCCATTGGTTCCACATGGGCTAACTCACTTAGTAGTAACTAAACTTGATACCGCCAGGATCTCTGGTTAATGTTGGGTACCATTGGGTATCAAGGAATTTCCGATTAACATTGGATACCCCTACTATTATTAATGAGTCCATCCTCATTGGGATTAGACCCCTATACCTCTCTGGTATGCTTCAACTAACTCATCCTAGATTCTGCCAATTGGTGTGCACATTTCCTCCACTACGGTGTAGACCTCCATAGAGAATTTATGGTGTTCATGGCATCTAATGTATAATTCACTCTTTAATATCACAGTCCAATCATCTGATCAACATTTCTTAACTTGATCTTGTCAACAATTCTTTTCATAAATATCAATAGTTATATTGTAAACTAAGAAACTGAACAACACCACTTATCATATTGAAGAACATTAAATTGAAAATACTTGACTCACTGAGAACCCTAGTCTTTGGGTTTCATTTGCCTCATTCACATATCTATTGACTCACGTAAGGGCTTAATGCATCATAAATTTTAAATGATAAAATATTGCTTTCAACAGTTCACATACAACACACACACACACACGCACACACACACACACACACATATATATATATATAGAGAGAGAGTCAAGCTAGAATACACTCAAGTTGTTTTGTGCCTTATAAACATTATATTAAAAATCTACATTGTTGATCTTTTTAAATATCATACAAATAGCCTACAGACAAAATTTGAGTTCATTTAAACATTTACATGTCATGCATCTAAAGGAAACAAAAACGATGCACCTAAAAAACTTTGCATGTGTCGATTTTCTTGTACTTGGTTGAGTGCCTTACCAACATCCAAATGAGCTCATATTTTGTGTAATGATTATATTTATCATACCAACAAAGATCAATAATTTGGAATTTTCAAAAAATGTTAATTGATATACAAGAATCACTTGAGTGTAGCGCATGATCTGTACACTCGAGTGTATTCTAGCATGACTCACTCTTTCTCTCTCTCTCTCTCTCTCTCTCTCTCTCTCTCTCTCTATATATATATATATATATATATATATATATATATATATATATATATATATATATATATATATATATAGGTATGAACCAAACTCGGGTTTCTACGCCATTCATCAAAATAGCATGCATAAAAATAACCTTGAATAAATAAATATATACCATTAAATGAATCACTTATGTTGGATTTGATGATGTTTGTTCGCAAACTTGCGACTTTCCATTCATATTGGGTTTCACCTCTTGATTGAGATATCAAGAAAGCATTGATAATATCAAATGAATTCCAATATGATATCTGATGTATATGTAATAAACATTAAAATAAAATAATCATTTATAAATAAGGGGATTTAAATAGGCAAAATTCTTCATTCAGATATAGAACAATTTCAAACATATCCGAAAACCTAGAATTTCAGTATATTATTAAAACTTTTATAATAACTTTAGAAATTCTATTGTATATGATTTGTATCCAATTATAATATGACTTTATGATTTGAAGTTCATTACAACAAGAATATAATCCATTTCTATATCATTTTGCAAAAGCTAGAACTAACAAATGGACTAGGGTTTTATTGTTCCATACAGGAAGAGATGAAGATTATAGTGAATTTAATCCAAACTCATGGAATCTACCCACTCACCTAATGTGTTAAAACACCTTAAAAATGCATCCCAACATCTAAAATTCTATAATCCTTATCAAACTCCTAGCAATCCATCACTTTTTTCCCTTCCCACTCAGAAACCCCAGGAATGGAGAATTTCATAGAAAGAGTGAGAAAAGAGGGAAATTTGATATCATTTTGAATAAAATTAGAGGAGGAATGGAATCTTGACACGTCAGAGAATAATCAGCAAAAAATATATCTACTGATGTCAAACTTATTTGATTTCATCAACTCTAGGAAGAGAAAACCCTAGATTTCCATCTTCATCGCTTTCTCCATCCAAACCCTAACTCTCCCTCTCTCTATATGATTTCATTTCTTTAGAATAAATCACAAAATATGGGAGCTCCTAGTGTGTTAGGTTACTCAACTCAACTAAGGTGCTTGGGTCTGTTGCAAATCGGCCCTAGTTGTACTTTTTTCATTTAATATATTTTTTTATCATAAAAAATGTTACTATAAATCATTTATTGAATATGTCAAAGCTCCTACAAAAGTTATGAAAAATTAGAATGTTGTCTAACATATAGTTACATAGATATAATAAAATTTAATATTATTATGAGTATCGTTCTAAAAATCAAACACTACATTGCTAAACATTATTCTGCATCATGGTCGGTTGAAGTGTAGTTTGACCAAGAACTACATTCAAAGAACATCCAAATATTTTGAAATTTTGCACTTACACACATGATTGTGTTATCCATATTATATCCAAATTTAAAGTAAATCCAAGTTACAAAGAAGATATATAAATTCATTTACCATACTGATATACCTATCAAAATTTGTATTTATATACTATCAAAACCCTAATTTTGGCCGATTAGGGTTTAAACTTCTCAAACCCTAATCCCTCAAAGTAAAATCATGATTAGAGTTCCTCCTTAGGTTTGAAACAACACAATTGATCTACTATAATTAATTAGGTTTAAGTGATGATCAATCTAATTAAGCATGTAATCATCCAAGTAAACCCTAATTTACTAATTAAGCTCAGACATGGTTACAACATTCCTAGTCAATAAAGTCTTCATATTTTGGACCAACTTGGAGTTTTAGAAAAAGCATCCAATAATGGAATGTCCACATGAGTTTTATTTATAGCTTTCTTAAATCTCATGAATCTAGCATCCAATCTTTTCTGCGGGGGGGGGGGGGGGGGGGGGGGGGGTGGTTGGCTTGTAAATAGGCATATCAGGATCGATAGAATTAACTTGAAGTCTTTCAAAATTAGCAGCCTCTCCTACATCAATATCAATAATTGTATCATGCAATAGTTCCTTCTCAATTATCATAATACCATCAACATTGAATTTGATAAGGACCCAACTGGTTTCACTAGAAGGGGAGGAGCATACATGTTGCCTAAATGTTTAAAGATGACCTTCAACTACTTGGGGTGCTTGGTATTGTTCTCAGGTTATCCAATAGAAAAACATGTAGGAGGGCATATAGGGGCAGATAGTTGGCCCAGTTGAGAATCAATAGATATTCGGTAAGCTTGCTTATTGGAAAGCATGGTATGTTAGCTAGAAATTATGGACTGTTGAGATTGGAGGATCTTCTCAATAGATAAAAAATTGTCATCCATGGAAGAAGAAGTGGGATACAGTATTTATGGCACTTTGTTTGGATTCTGAAATTACCCCTTGGTTGTAACCACATTTTGAAAATTGTCCCAGTAATTACCTTGGTTCTTAATAGTTTGTTGTTTGTTTTATTGGAACTTGGGAGGACCATGACCTTGGTTTTTTTCTTGGTCTAATAGTAACTAGGATACATTCTATACTCCTACTAAATACCATACTAGAAACCATGATGGTTTCTAGTCAGGTTGGGGTTGTAATATCCCTAGCTTTGTATGGTATGGATGGAATTCAAATCTTCCATCTACCAGTCATCATCAGGCATAGGTTCATTTTTTGCCATGACATTGTACAACATTTAGCAACTAAAAGTGGGGTGGTCATGGCCCATGCAAGCCTCATAGAATATGTCTATAAACTGTACTTGCTGAGGGAATTTTTGTGTCTGTCCTTTTCTTTCATAAGAATTGAACGAATTCTCAAGGTTGCCTTGCTTCAAGGCTAGCTTCTTGAGGGATTCTGCTATGGAATTTAGATTGGAGCTATATTTGTCCTTGGCCACCTTGTAGACATCATCTTATCGATGGTTGGAGCAGGACCTAGATTGATTTTTAGAAACTCTTCTAACAAGCTCCCATGTGTTGAAATTTCTCTAGATGAGGAGTCAAGAAATTCCTTAGTTTTCTTGTTGATGCGTGTATTTAATGTATCTATTAGTTGGACTCTAGAGATGCCATGATGTCAGCATCAATGATGTGGGCATTAAAAAATAATCTCTATAAATCTATCCCAAGCCATATCTAGGGACACTTCAAGGACCATGCTAAAATGTGTGATTTGGCCCCTTAGCTTGTACGTGAGGGATGACAGGTAGTACTTCTCTAGAAATTTGGATTGGAGGCCATACCATGTGGTGATGTAGTCTCCCTCCATGGAATAGTATCAAATCATTGTCCCATCTATTAATAAATATTTGAATATTCAGAGTTCGAGGGTATATTCAGAATCATTGGGTTTTTTATTCAAAGTGCAAATATTAGCAAACCACTGCATGTGAACCTAACAATCATCACCTTTGTTGCCAAAAAAGGCACTTCTATGTAGCATGGTGATCCATTGAGTGTAGATCTCAAACTAAGGTGATGGTGGGAGGTACCACATGATCGTGCACATCAATAGTCTTAGGGACTAAGAGTCTGTAAGTTGCTTATGTCTCTCTTCTTCGAGCATTGCTTCCTCTCTAGATCTAATCTCAACCACCATGGTTTCTCCTATTTTTTAGACAAGAGCTTTTCTCTGGGTGTCCAGAGCTTGATTCACCCTGCAATTTATCTATTATTTTCCCATTCTATTCAAGAATGCTCAATTCATGCGGTGAAAGGTCATGTCAAAATGTGGATCAAAATCAAGGGGTGTAGAATAAACACTTTGTGAAGATTAAATACACTTTTAATACCTGAAAAGAGAGTTGGAAAAATCATATCCAAGGAAGAAATAGTTCATGTAGATTTGAGTGATTATAATTTGAGAAAGAAAAATTCTAATTATTCAGACCAATGGGGTTTGAAAGATATTTTTTTGTCCCTACAAATGATGCCAAAATTTGATGTGAGTTATTTGCACACAAAAGTTTCCTAAGAACGATTATCCTAGGTTTTAAGTCCTTTAACACAATTACATCTAACTCACTCATAAGAGGATGGACCAACAACAGTACAATAAAGGGCCAAATCCCAAAGGACAATGTTTTCAAGAAATCGCTTTCAAAATCAACAACTGAGAAAATATTTAGAATCGGTTGATTGATAATGGTTATGAACTAAGGGTTGAATTCAAGATTTTAAAGAAAGAATGTATTAAAGCGGGGTTGAAATCAAGGTTAAAAGACATTGGGACATCTGAGTTTCACCAGCGTTAGCTACATACCCATATTAATCATTACAACTCAAAAACACTACAACAACTAAACAAGGACCAAGTGAATCCACTTCTTTTGAAAGGTGGATTACAATATGACTGAATTCCCCAAGAGCTTGAGGTCTCGTTACCCACATTTCACAACTCAGTCATCATATAGGATGCCTTCCATGATCGTATCAAGATTCCTCTGCATCCTTTAAGAGTCTAATCCTAAGTGTCATGGTATCTACGATCAGGATTGTGTCAAACATTCTAGTTGAGAGATCAATTAAAAAAAAAGCAATAATCAAATGGAAAACAACATAATATATTCATGAAAATTGAGTTTCCTAATAATCAAGATAGAGTATGGGCTATGGGGATACTCCCCATGCCCAACGAGAGAGTCTTCTCACTCATGATCGAAGAAATAATGCAAATAGAATAAGAGAGAGAAGACAAATCATTTCATTGATGGATAAGAGAGAGGCAATGAGTGGTCTCTGAGTTTTGCAAGTTGCTCCACCCTCGATGAATATAAAGAACTCTACTAGGATATTCTTCTTCCTTATCATCTCCTCTAAATCCTTGGTCTCTAACATGCTATAGGCTCCAAGATAATAAACTTGTTTATAATTAGGATTGGCCACCCTTTTTGGTTCTAATTAGTTCCTGGATGGCGACTGTGCAAATTTGCACTATCTGTCATGTTGACCCAATGATCAGGGGATCAAGTTGTTGATTTGTCACTTGGTAGGGTGACTGATAGACTTTTGATCAGTCGATCATTTTTTATAAGTTTGATGCTTTAGCAATGATCCATCCGTTGATGGTTGGTCAGTGTTTGACCGGCAACCATCAATGAAGAACCTACACATACAACTAACGATGATGATCCATACTACCAACGATGCCCCACCTAAAATATAGATTGATGCTTGTTCCACATATCATCCCATTTCTCGGCCTTCTGTTGCCCACATATGGTAAAATATATGATCACCTACCAATGCACGGTCAACATTCAACCATCAACGGGAGTATTACGACCTTTCACACACCAACAAAATGTCTTCAAATCTCCCTACATATAAGAGTAGTTAAGCATGTGGCTAAGGCACATGCCCCTAGACTTGGAGTGCAAGTACCCATTTTTAGGTACCTTAGGCACACACGACCCCTATAAATAGGGGTACCCAACCTTCACTGAAGACTCTTTGGCCATTGCGATGAAATGCTGCCTAGATCCAATCTCATAATTGACTCCCAGTAGCGGGCAAGGAAGAGAGTCCAACCCTCACTGGTGTCCCCTTACAAAGGCTTCTACATTTGTTATTGATAAGAGGAGGGTTGAATATGCCATCATCTTGTTCACCATTTCAATCCAAGAGAAGAGGAAGTCGACATCAACATCCAATACCTTTGTGAATATTATTTTGTTGTGTTTCCTTCTCTGCCCCAATTTGTTCATATCTCATCCATTTTTCATTGGGTTATGGAATCCAATACATTTGTATTGTCTCTCATGAAAATGAGTGTCTAGACTACCTTTCTTGGGTTGGGAGTATCCACTAAGGCTCTAGCAATGTTTATATCTTTAATCATGTTCTTGAATGGTTCACTTGTGAGATTAGCTACCATCTTGGGATGTATTAGTTCATATCTAGAGTTAAAGGAGTAGTATTATATTGGTAAGGAACAATATGGATGGATGAAAGTCTCACAAAACTAGAGCTAATGATCATATGTTTGATTGCTTATCATCTCAAGAGAGAGAGATAGACCTATGATCCAAATCTAAACCGATCTAAAGAGAGGAGGTAATAGATTCTAATGATGATTGATTGTGAACTATAATAAGTGTGATGCCCAAAACCACACAAATGAGATTACTCAAAATGAAACATGCGATCAACAACTAAGCATTTATATAGCCAGAAAAGCAGAATAATTCAAACCAACTGCAACATTAACATTTTGTGTAGAAACATATTACATAAAGTTTCAATAAACTATATCACAACACATATCATACAAGGTATTTACATATGTTCAATGGCATTAGACACAACATGTACAAAAGATAGATGATCAACATATACAAGCCACATATACAAACACAAGCATACTTGTAACGTCCTTGACCTAGGTTATGCTTTAACCCTAGATGTTTTGTTTAAGAAAGATAATTATATGTTTGATCTTATCTTTTGAAAAGTAATTAAGGCTCAATAGGAGCTTATATTTCAATTTTAGTCCTTTTTTAATAATGTTGAAATAACGTTTTGTCGTTTTGGACTAAAGTGCAAATTACCCAAATTGAGAGGTTAACTTGCAATTGTTACATGATAAATGTTCCTCAAGTGTTGAATCATCATAAGAATGAAAATGATGCAGAGGTATGTCTACCACAAGCCTGAGCAACAAGAAAGAGCTTATTAAGCAATGTTTGTGCATTAAAACCTAGTTTTGGTATAATTTGCAGTTTACCCAAAACCTAGGGTTCAATATGTAAAATACCACTTCTTAAGAGTCCCTAATTTTTCTTGGTATCAATAAGAGATAATAAATCATAGTGGCGTCTCATTTGAATCCCTTTGGGGGAGAGAGAATCTTGATATTAAAATAATCAAGATTTAAGCATAATTGAAACCTTAATTCAATTTAATGCAAAAATAAATATATTAACGGAAGTGCCCTTCAAAAAAAATTGTGATGGTTGAATTTGTGTAAGTATGGACGTCCTTGTGCCTTGAAATGGCACCGAAATATCTAAAGTGAGTGGAGAGCCCACTCACATTAGTTAAAGAAAAAGTAATATCCACTCATTTTTTGATATTATTATTATATTGATTAAGGTACTTAATTTGTTTTCTTTAATTCATGGATAAAGAAGAGGATTTTGAAGGAGAGGATTATGAATTCATATGCAAGGAAGTGATGGGGATAAGTGGCACCAATTTTGGGAATTAAAGGATTTTTATAACACTTTCTCTCTCTCTTGAAATTCCCTTATATACACTCCATTTTTCACCCACATGAAAGATTTTTTTTACTCTTGTTTCTTTCCTTGCTTTGTCCATGCACAAGGGAGCTTAGGAGCAACATTAGGACGTACCCCAACCTATAGGTGAGCTCCTTAATCATCTTCAACCTTGATTTCATGGTGGAAATCGAAATTCAATGCTTATTTTCTTCTTTTCTCCATTCAATCTTCAACTTTAGCCAATCTTTTCACTCAAAGACTTGAGAACAGACCTTGGACAGTTGGGAAAGCTTCATTCACCATTGGGGACGTGAATCTTGAAGCTTGGATTCAACTTTGAAGGTGGGTTATATAACTCGAACCCTTAAATGTTATTATTGATTTCATTTCTTCATCACATGTTGAATCTTTCTTCTTTCCCGAATTTCCTTTTTATTAATTGTTGAAATCACCACAAAGATCACAAAAAAATTTGAAGGTTTGAAGCTTGAATATGATGATGTCATCTTAGCACACACCTCAATAAAAATCATGAGCAAACGGTTTCACATTTTGGTGACCAATCGGTCTTAAGACCGTTTGGTGACCAAACAGTCTCAAGACCGTTTGAGGTCAAACGGTCTCAAGACCGATTGAGACAAAATAGTCTCAAGACCGTTTGGGGTCAATTGCTGATGTAGTTGGATAGAGATCCAATGGTTCCAATTGATTTAATTATAATGGTTTCAAGAATGGATGATCCATTGATTACAAACCCTAATCGGATTGATTGGTTGAAACCCTAAATTGATTGAGTCAATTTTCTATGTTGAATGGCTCAAACGGTCTCAAGACCGTTTGAGGTCAAGAGGAGTCATGGATGGATGGAGATCCAAGGGTTACAAGTTGATCTACTTTCAATGCCCTTAATGTTGGATGGTTCAATGAGTGGAAACCCTAAATTGATTGAATAAGAAACCCTAATTAATCCATTCGGTTTCAAGGTGGTTTGGAGCAAACGGTCTTGAGACCGTTTGAGTCTAAACGGTCTTCAGACCGTTTGAAGGGCAAATGGTCTCAAACCGTTTGGAGGTCCAATTGGTTTCAAGGTTGATTTATCCAATCGGTTTCAATGATGGGTTGTTCAATCGGTCTCAAGGTTAATTTGATCAAATGGATTCAAAGGTTGAAGGCACTAAACGGTTTCAAAACCATTTAAGAGTAAACGGTCTCAACCCTAGATGCCCAAACGGTCTCAAGACTGTTTGGAGGGCAAACGGTTTCAAAATCGTTTGAAGGTCAAGGAGGTCAAAACCGTTTGAAGGTTCAAAAGTATCAAAACTATTTGGAGACCTAATAATATCAAAGCTATGAAAGATCAATTAACCCTATGATTGTAAATCATGATAATTACAATGGTTGTACCTTTAAGGTACTTAAGTGATTAGTGCCTTTTGAGTGTTAACCTTTGATTCTTATGAAAGAAGTAACTCGATATGCTATGATAACCATAGATGTATGTACTTGAATGAAGGGTTGACCTAATCAAATCAAGTTTGAAGTAATCAACATCATAAAAGAGGATGAGAGAGAGAGGAATTCATACATGTATACTAATCATGTAGTGGTTAAACCTCAACACTTTCAACATGAATAAAATATGTAATTAGGGTATGATCCTTGATTAAGAGATCATGAAACCCTAATTGAAAAGGTTGATGAGCCCTAACCCTAATTTAGGGCAATGCTAGGTGAAACCCTAATCTAGGGTAATGGTGTAACCCTAATCTGGGGTGATAATATGAGAAATCCTGATTCAGGGTAATATAATGAAAAACCCTAATCTAGGGTAATGGTGTAACCCTAATCAAGGGTGATGTAATGTGAAACCCTAATCCAGGGTGATGCTATGTAATGCTATATGAAACCCTAACCCTAATATAGGGTGAAGGTATGTGAAACCCTAATTTTGGGTTATAATGCATGAAACCCTAATCTTGGGCAATATGTTGATAAACCATAACCCTAATTTTGGGTAATGGGATGAGTATTCCTAATTGACATGAATTGTAAATCCCTAACCCTAATGAGGGAATAGTGATGCTACCCTTACCTTGCATAGTGTTGATATGTAATTGATATAATTGTTATCATGTGTAATAATCATGCATGTAATCATGAGATGATGAGCACAGTCAGGTATGAGCTATGATGTGTTAATTATTTAAATGTTTTATGGGCCTTGTGAGCCATTATATGCTTTGTTGCCTAGTAATAGGTAACAAGAGATTAAATGGGCTTTGAGAGCCATGTGAGATGATTGTATAGCAAGTATCATGTTTACCTTGGTCAGATGACCTGAAGGTATTAGTTACCAGATAAGTGATAAAAAGTGTTATTTCATGAACTGAGGGTTTGAATACCCATATTTCATAATCATGATGATGAGATGTTAAGTGATGAGAATGTCCATTATGAGATAAGGGATTGAGATCCCAATGTTTTGTAAAGTTTTGAAAAGTACTTGATAGAAGTATTACACATTCTTTGTAGCTTTTGTCATAATAATTGATGTTTGGAAACTTGTCTGATGCTAAAAGAATATGTAATACACTTAATTAATCAAGTGAAATATTATAATGTAGAGCCCTGACCATAGATCCATCATCGTCAGTAATTGGTGATGGAGAAACATGTTTTCCTATGGGAATTCCTGGAATGCATATTTTTGAATATGTGGGGGTAATGGGTGAATATATCCTTACGCCTCACAGGAATGACTGCGGGCCATATCCTATGCATAGGAATGGTTATGGACCATATCCCAATAAGAGTATGGCTATGGGCCATAACTCCACAATACCAGGCATTGGCTAAGGGCCATGTCCTGAAGAGAGTATATGCCACGGGATATAACTCTATAGCGAAGTTACCAGTATACCCTGGAAAGCTATTTAGCAGAGACACAAGATGTCCTGCATGAGATCTCGTACTGACCGAGATAAGGGAGGTTATGGAAAATTGGCTCTTCCTTAACCTATGTATGGTACCGATTTTGATTTCGCAATGGTCGGTTGGAGTATGAGCGGTATACCTCATCTCCTCAGGGCTTAAGTATGATTGTAAAATGTAATCAGCCATGTAGCGTATTTGCTTAAGATTAAAATATGAGAATCATTAGTTGATGTTACCTTGCATAGCATGTCCTATATGGATAAAATTTATACATGTTCTTCAATTCCTTATTGAATAAGGGATATGTTGCTTTATCAAGTTATAGCTGAAATGCTTTGAATAAGGATATTTCTCTAATCTGTTTAGTCATTGATTTATCTGTTGTTGAGTATATATGATTCCTATGCTCAGTTTTATCCTATTAAACTGTAATAATAATGTTTCTGGCGGAGAGTTATATCTATCGTTGGGACAATTTCAATTGTCTCACCCCTGTGTACAGTAGTGATATTCCAGGTGGAGGCACTGGCTGTCATGTTTTATATAGAGAGTCCTATGTGCCGTCTCTGTACTCTCAAGTCCTCGGAATTAGTAGTTAGTACTTTTAATGAATCGATCTGAGGTTTTGGCTTGATGCCTCGAGGTTCTTATGCTGCCTATGTATAGTTTAATAGAGCAGTTGTTGCTTGTAACCCTCGAGAAGGTACGGTACAGGATATGTACTTATGAACCAAGATGTAAATAAAATACATTGGTTCTTGATAAAAGAGTTTTCCTGTGATTGGATCTCTTTGTAAATGGTTTTATTTTTAGTGATTTTTCGGTAATCTATTGCTTATGTTTAATTCCACAATTAATTACACTGTGACGGTCTGATTTGGTGTTAGGTCGTCTCAATACTGCCAAAACCATGTATCGATATACATCATCTATAAAACATTCCCTTCCCAGACTTGAGAGTACAAAGACGACACTAGGACTCTACTACAACAACTAGCAGCTATCCAACCTTCTATGTCTACTGATCTCCAAGCTTCTCTTCCTCAACAGCATGATCCCGACCACGTCGTTGATGACCACCTAAAAAGATGTGATAACCCATGAGGTGAGACCCATGTACCAGCTAGAGATATAACTCTCAACTAATGGCTATTGTTACAACATGTATCACAATTAAACAACTTGAGCATATTCAACTAAATAAAAAGTTAAGTAGATTAAACATATTTAAGCAAATTAAGCAATTAAAGCTTATTAACCAATTCCAATAGGTTAGGTAGATTAAACAAACGATTCAAATAGGTTTAGCAACATATATAACTAGAACAAATATGAGAAACATGTAAGTCTATTACCTACTAAATAGTATAAGAAATAAGGCAAGGGTTAACATCCAATGTGAAGCATGTTCAACCTAAGCACATATACTACACGATTGTATTATGTTTTTATTAATGCCCCAAGGAATTGAGGTATACGAATCAATTCTAACTAACCACTGCTAAGTTGAAATCAATACCATACAAGATCTATAGGAGAGCCAGATTCCTATGATCTCATCTTCCCTCAGCCAGTATGAGTTTGCTATAGTGACATATAAGTCCAACTGCAAAATAGCCTAGCCCAACCTTGCTATATAGGTTGCGACACAAGTGAATAGCCTAGTCCATCAACAAAAGGTACAATACTAGTGAAAATAGGGTATACAAACCCAAGCATCCGAGATACAACACAGCTGTCCTCAATCACATCATATATATTGAGATATAATTGTAGCCGTTCTCCTACCAAGGCATGACCACAACCATCCTTAAAACCTTGGGATCAAGATGTCAAGGACACTCAGTCACTTGCACCTCACATACTTAATAATATGCGCTCTGAGTTTCCATCATTGGAATATTCGTTTCACCATCAGAAAGTGCTAACACTGTAATGGATCTATGTCACATGGAAACTACATGATTAGGGTTTCACTTGATTAGTTAAAGACAATTGGTTATCTTTTAACTGCATCAATCAAGTTACGTACAAACCCTAAAGGAATTCTACAAGGATTAGGATAGATAGAAACTTTAGAAGATATAAAATGTATAAAGTATAAGCTTGTCACATCATCACATTATACTATTCCACTACCACTCATGAGTCGACACTCATCATAACATCATCATGGGATACCAATCCCTTATCACATCCTCAAGAGGATATCACCTCAATTAGGGTACCAACCCTGTATGAGGTCATAAGTCCATTCACTTTGTTCCCTACATGAACATCATTATCTTTCCTTGCCTCATCAAGGCTCATCATCATCATCATCCATATATAACATAAGATGATATTACACATTCTAGAGCCATGATGTTCACATAATAGCAATTAGGGTTACAACATTAGGAGAAAGGAAGTACTTCACCATTATGTACTTGGGTTAGGGTTTCAAAATAACAAACTAAGATAAACTCTAATTACCATCATATCAATAATCTTGGAAGTAAGTAGGCCAAACATATTCCACATAGAGTCAACAAAACACCAAGACCAACTAGACTAAAAAAATCATCAGTCGCATATGTTACATGGCATCATCGACCACTAAAGATAGGTCACACCACCTTATAGATCACTTTGGTCAAAACATATTATCGACCACTAAAGAATGGGCATGGTTGACAAATGAAGACATTAGGGTTCAATCCCTTCATTGACTACTGAAGTGGGTCACCTCAGTGCCCACATAGATCTAAACTTGGTGACTCAAGAAAACCATGAAATCATCATCGATCGAAGAGGAGTCATCATCATTCATAGCGACCAAACCATGGAGAACAAACTTCATCGACCGCATAGAAACACCAACCTTAGAGACCACTCAAGGAGATCAAATCTTAGCAACCCACATGACGTAAAAATCTCATTGACCGCATTGAATCCAAGGCTCAAATGACCACTAAGGTCCCATGTTCAGCGACCACATAGGTGAAAGCTTAGCAAATAAGAAGATGGAAAAACTCATCGACCACTAAGAATGAAATCCTCAGTGACCTCAAAAGAAGAGAGAGAGAAAAATATGGCGACCATAAACTCATCAACTTAAATATACAATAGGTTAATCATCACCATGGAACTGAAAGCCACCAAGGTGTAAATCACAAGAAGGAGATCAACTCTAAAACCTAATTATCCACCAACATGAGAGAAACAAAATTGCGACTTAGAGAGAGAAAAACCAACATTTCCACAAACATGCAAGGACCAAAACTTCCAACACCAAGCAACATTTCATGCATCAAGGTTAGGGTTCATCTAATGAGGTATATTACTCAAGAATCATCGTGTAAACATAAACCCTAGATCAAATATATTATCTCTCTACTTGTAACTACATTCTTAGGGTAAATTATGTGCATGCAAGTGTAATCAATAACATTTGAGAAAGTTATATAAATTGCCTCAAAGGATATGAAGCAACTCCAAACAGCAAGGAAGCTTGAAGGAAAGGGATAGAAAATCCTAGCTTGATCACCACTCTCAGCCAAGCTAGATCCACCACCAAAAAATTGAAAACCCTAGGTCAAAGGAGTAAGAAAAGAAATGATCTTTAAACTCTAACTCAAGCACTACCAGAATTACCAGTCCCCTCACAGCCCGTCGCTCTGGCGATTAGGGTTTCTGAGAAGTGGACGTTTTCTTCCACCCTCTCTAGGGTTCCATCTCTTGTAGGTTCAAGAGCATGGCTTTTTTCTGGTCTTGTCCCAGGATGGCAACAGAGTTGGCAGAGCGATATGCGGAACTTCGTATGATGGAGGAAGAGGAGGATCTCATTGATGTTCAACCAGTTGGTAGTGGCAATGAACATGACCATACGGATATGGCTTTGGTGGGGAAACTGCTAACGGAAAGAATGTACAACTTCAAAGCGACGGAGAGGACTTTGTCTCAGGTGTGGAGTCTAAGGGAGAGAGCGGACTTTAAGCAGTTAGAACGTGATGTTTTCATCATCCAATTCACTCACTGGCGGGATCGGTAGCGGGTAATTGATGGGGCGCCATGGCACTTCGATGGCCGGCTGCTGTTGTTTAAAGAGGTATGGAAGGAGGAGCAACCGGGGCAGGTTACGATCACGATAAGTCTGTTTTGGATACGACTGTATGGCCTTCCCCTAGGGTATAGGGGAGACACCAAGATCAAGGAAATAGCTAGACGGGTGGGAGAAGTGATCTGTGTCGATACCGACGGATCGGGATGGGATGCATCCATCCGAGTTAGGGTTCTCCTGGATGTTACAAAACCCTTGAAATGAGTGTTGAAGATCAGGGTTAAAGGGGGAATTGTAGTGGAGATAGAGGTGAAGTATGAACGCTTGTCTGATTTTTGTTTCTTGTGCGGCTTGCTAGGGCATATTGATAATGACTGTCAAATTGTCACAGAGGAACCTGAGCATACACATCGTTGGGGCAAATGGCTGCGGGCGTCCCCGTGGAAGCAGCGACGTCTGGAGCAAGGAAGCGCCGAGATCAATGCAACGACAAAGCGGAAACTCACTTTCAAGAATGAATCTCAAGGGATACCGACTCAGCAGGGAGACTCTGGGCGGAGTCGATCTGAAGAGATGTGGGGCGGGCGCTGAAGCCTTGATGGTAGCAGGCTGTTTGAACAACATTGCCGTGAAAATGAGGTAGGAGAATTGCAGTGCACTCAGCGGGGCAACGTCGATGTGATGATGGGTAAGGAAGGGGGGAGCACGAGTAGGGTCACTCAGTGAGGGAGTGCACGGGTGGGGGGCCATGACCTGCGGTGAGAGATGGTGAGTGGGCAGGAGTCGGGAGACGGGGGCGATCATCGGGGAGGTAGGTGGACGGTGAGGCAAAACGTTGACGGCAGGGACGGGGGGCTGCAAGGTCCGCATGAACCGAACTCCACAGAGATGTTGGGCACCATGGAAGAAGGGTGGGGGAATCTATAGTGGCGAGGACAGTTCTGCATGGAGGGAGGGGAAACAAGAAGAAGGCGGTGGAAGGGGAAGAATACACAGCAGGAGAAGGGATGAAAAATCATCATCTTGTTGATGGGAGTGGTTTTGAACGACGAGGGGGGGACGATAGAGCTGAAGTGCATCGGTTTTCTCATGAACACCCTTCTGAGGAGGTGTCGGGGACTGCGGATATGCCGGAGGTAGCAGCTGAAAGAAGTTTTTGGGTTCTGTAGGGTGCGAGCGGTGGTGGGTAGGAGCTAGGGGAAGGTAGGACTGCTATGTTGGGGGAGGATGCAGCTCATCACGGTGTCGAGGGTCTACATGATCATAGATGGCTGAATCGGGAAATAAATGGGATTACAGAGGTAATCCATACTGCACAGGTGCGTGACAAAATAGTAGAGGAAGCACCAGTAATGGGTGGGGAGGAGGTGTATCTCGATAAGGGGATGCATCAACTTAATGAAGCCACCGAACCGATGGGAATGGTGTCGGTACAACAACATGAACCAGGGGGACATAATGCAGCAAAACCAAGAGGTGAACGTCGTGCAATTACACGAGCTCAAAGAAGGAAGGCAGCAGGGACGAGGTCAAAGCAGGGCACAAATAAAAAGCAAGCAAAGAAGAAGCATCATCCTTGGGTGTACAAGATGAGTAGAGGGGCCCGTCTCGGTATTCTAGAGGATGAGGTTGTGTGGGAAAAAGCAGCTGGTAAGAGGGACAGGAACTCAGAGTGGTGTGACATGGAGCTGGATGACTTAGCCGGTACAGGTACTGGCGAGAAAAAGGCAAAGCAAATCAATCCATCTGGTCCAAACGCAATCAGGGTCGATGAGACTCAAGTAGAGGCGATTGGCGGTGTCCAATCCCATGAAGGGAAATGACCTCAACATCTGTGTCTTTCCACCAGAAACCAATGCCCCCTGCCCGACCAACACTAGAGATGCACATGCCGTCTTTGTACCCATAGCTTTTTTGGACTCCTTCAAGGTTCTTTCCTGCAATCATAGTTTCCATAATGAAAACTATGTTTGGGCGCTCTCTCAAACACTAGGATCGAAGAGCCATGCACGTGTCAGGGTCGCCCAACCCCTGTGATAGAGATACAGGTACCACGTGGCGGGCTATTGGGATTTATGGATGGGCGGACCAGCAGAGCAAATCTAAAACTTGGGACTTGATGAGAAGGCTAAAATCTGAGGCTAAAGAATCGGTACTTTTCTTTGGTGACTTGAATGAGATTGTATCTAATAGTGAAAAAAATGGGGGGCCACCCCGGGAGGAAAAATTCATGCAAAGTTTTTGGGACTGCATTGATGATTGCGGATTGGTTGATCTTGGCTTTGAAGGAAATATGTTTACGTGGAGAAGGGGGCTTTCTGAGAGGACCCTAGTGCAGGAACGTCTTGACAAGTACCTACCT
This sequence comes from Alisma plantago-aquatica, assembly GCA_963693085.1. NCBI lineage: Eukaryota > Viridiplantae > Streptophyta > Magnoliopsida > Alismatales > Alismataceae > Alisma > Alisma plantago-aquatica. The sequence goes on along the minus strand of OY856409.1, from coordinate 440,547,651 downwards.
GAGCTGAGCTGGCGTGATCTCGTCAACTACTACAAGGTCATCCACTTGCCTATTTATGAATCGGATCATGGGCCCATTATTTTGATGGCGGAAAAGAGGGTCAGAAATAGAAGAAGGAGAACACATCACTTTGCTTTTGAACCGATGTGGGTAGGTGAGGAGGACTGTGAATCTATTATTAAAGAGGTGTGGACTTCTAATACCAGCAGAGACATGATGGCAAAGCTGAATTCTTGCAAAAATCATCTTAACATGTGGGCTGCAAAAAAGTTTGGGAATAGGAAAAAGAAGATCCATGACCTTGAAGAAGAGCTAAGAAGCATACAATCCCGCCCCCCGGACCATGACATGCTTCAAAAGGCTGAGGACATATCAAAAGAGCTCCAATATTGGCATCAAAAAGATGAGAAATACTGGGTAGCAAGGGCACGATTTAAAGAGTTAAAAGAGGGAGAGCGGAACACGACTTATTTCCACCAAAAGGCATCTAATAGAAAGCGAAGAAATTGGATTACAGGGCTTGAGGATGAGCAGGGTGTTCTTAGAACAAATGAAGATAATATCGCATCCATCATTTCCAGGCACTTCTCCCTACTTTTTCAATCCACCAATCCCACGAGGTTTGAACAAGCTTCCAGGGGTGTCAAAAAGATGATAAATGACGAGCGGGTAAAAAGCCTTGAAAGAGATATTACAGATGATGAAATCTGGACAACACTAAATCAAATGCACCCAAATAAGGCCCCGGGGCCAGATGGTATGAAGGTGATGTTCTATCAAAAATACTGGAACATTGTGGGTCAAGATTTGTCAAGCTATATAAAGGGCTGGTGGAAAGGGGAACGCAACATGGAGGAGATTAATGATACATTGGTGGTGTTGATTCCAAAAGTAGAAAATCCCACAAAGGTAGGAGAGTTCTGCCCTATTAGTTTGTGCAACGTTCTATATAAGCTAGCCTCCAAGGTGATGACAAATAGACTTAAACCTCTCATAAATAATATCATAATGGAAAACCAGAGTGCCTTTATACCAGGGAGAATGATTACTGATAATGATATCATCGCATATGAGCTTTTCCATGCAATGAAGAAGGACAAAGGAAAAAAGAAAGGCAATTTGGCTCTGAAGTTGGACATGTCTAAGGCTTATGATAGAGTTGAATGGAGTTTCTTAAACCACATTATGGAGAAAATGGGCTTTGGGGTGAAGTGGAGGGATAAGGTCCAGGACTGCGTAACATCTATCCAACACATGTTTGCCATCAATGGGAACCGGACCAGAAAGACAAAGCCCGCACGGGGACTTCGCCAGGGTGACCCTCTCTCCCCCTATCTCTTTATTATATGTGTAGAAGCTTTTTCTACCATGTTAAGTTCCGCTGCACGTGACAACCTGATACACGGGGTTACTCTGTGTAGAGGGGCGCCACACATATCTCACCTTTTCTTTGCAGATGACAACATCCTGTTTGCTAGAGCAACCTCATCAGAATGCTTGAAGATAGCTGAAATTATCAGCCAGTACGAACAGGCATCCGGGCCACATATCGACTTATCCAAGACGGAGGTAGTTTTCAGTAAAGGGGTGTCGGCAACAAAGAAGGAAGAACTAAAAGGGGTGCTGAAAGTAAAGGAGGTGGACCGGCACGAGAAATATCTAGGCCTCCCAACGGCCATTGGTAGATCAAAAAAGCAAGTATTCATCTTCATAAAAGAAAGGATATGGAAAAAGTTGCAAGGTTGGTCCAAGAAACTACTATCCAAACTCGGGAAGGAGTTCCTCATCAAGGCAGTGGCATAGGCTATCCCAACATATGTGATGAGTATTTTTCAAATCCCAGGGGGCACTCTTGATGAGATTCAAAGCATAGTAGCAAGGTTCTGGTGGGGAGCGAAAGGAAATGAGAGGAAGCTAGCCTGCATGAGTTGGGATAATATGTGTAAACCAAAATGGTTGGGAGGTCTTGGATTTAGAAATTTCCATATTTTTAACCAAGCCCTTCTAGACAAGCAGTTATTGAGGCTGGGGGTCAATCTGCATTCCCTTGTGCATAAAGTGTTGAGGGCTAGATACTTTCCGAGAATGTCTATTTGGGAGGCAAGGAGAGGCTACAATCCTAGCTACACGTGGAGAAGTTTACGGGGGGCAAAGTCCTTACTAAAGGAAGGGACTGAATGGAGAATCGGAAATGGGAGAGATGTGGACATTTGGGAGGATACATGGTTGCCGGGTGAGACAGACACTCTTGTGTCTTTCAAGCCATTGGATGGATCACATTATGGGAAGGTATATGATCTAATGACATCGGGCGAACGAAAGTGGGATACTACAAGACTGGAGGAATGTTTCCCTACGAGATATGTTGAGAAAATATGTGCTATTCCCCTTAGCTTCGAGGACCAGTGCGATGCATGGTCTTGGTGGTCGGCAAAGAAAGGGATTTTCACTGTTCGTTCAGCGTACTAGCTTGGTATGCTTGGCAAGGAGGAAGCCCGAAGACACTCAACGCAGCAAGGAGACAAGCTATGACAGCACATATGGCGAGGGGGTGGATACCCAAAGCTGCTCATTTTCTTTGGAGGGTGAGCACTGGAGGTTTAGCTACCAAAGGAAGGCTTTTTGACCGGCATTGCACCGATGGCGGCATGCGCCAACTATGTATGTCGGAGAAGGAGTCTATTCCACACATGTTGTTCCGCTGCCCAAACGCAATTGAGATATGGGATCTCTTAGATCAGGGGACCCAAAAGTGGGTGGATGATTACAAAGACGAAAATATAAACATTACTTTGGGGGCAGCCTTGGAAAGAGAGGATAAAGGGGAGATCATTGCAGCTATGTGGGCCATCTGGAGAGGGCGCAATAAGAGGGTTTTCTAAGATGGTGAGGTTCATAACAGCTACTTGTTACGAGCAGCACTGACAATGATCAATTATGTAGGGGATGAACAACACATGAGGAGGAACAATAGCGCCCAAGGGGGGGGACACAGCACCTAAATGGACCAAAGCAGTGTTGGGTAGGGTGAAAGTGAATGTGGATGCTACGTGTGGGGAAGATGGGGCGACGGCCATTGGAATGGCGATGTGCGACAGTGACGGCGTCCTGTTGGGTGTGGCGGGTGAGAAGACCAGTAAGGGAACGGGCATTGCAACGGCTGAAGTTTTTGCTCTGAGGGCAGCACTCCAATGGGTGAGAAACTATGGTGTGGGGCAGGTGGAAATGGAATCAGACTCCCTCGAAGTGGTCCAAGCTTGTAGTGAACCAGCAATGAGAAGAGATTACGTGGGTGTCCTAGCTAAGGACATCACTATCTTAAAAAGTCAATTTCTTTTTTGCAGTATTTCTGTTGTTAGTCATAAATGTAACATGCTTGCCCATGAAGTTGCCATTATGGCACAAAGGGGACAAGCAAGTAGGTTTTCTTTCTCTCATTCTTTTCCTGCATGTTTTGTAAATCTTGCTACCATTGATGGAGCTTAAATTAAAAGTTGTGACGGGGGGTCCCAATCACAGGATCCTCCGTCTTTCCTAAAAAAAACTCAAGCACTACCATGGAGAACCATGGATTCGGCCAAGAAGAGAACGAAGAAAGGTAGGGTAGTAAGGAAACGAATATCAAGAGGGAGGTTGCTTACCAAGATCAAGAAGAAAGCAAGGATTAAACCAAATGATCACAAGAAGGGTTGCTCCAAACCCTAGATCAACATGCAAGGGGGATCGACCACCTTCTCCAAGCTTGAGATCCACATTCACCACCAAGCACATGGGGGCAAGATCCAAGGGAGATAAGAGAGAAAGAGGGTGCAAAGGGTTTAGTTGCATGCAAAGAGGGAGGTGTATATAGCATAGGGTTGGAGAGAGAGAGGGAAGGTTAGGTGTCATGTTAACACATGCCATGTGTCCACCAAAACTCATCCATGCAAGCACCACACTCACACATGCAACTAGGGTGTTAAAACTGAGAAAGACATGTGAACAAGTTGGTCTAGAAAACTCAATGATCATTGAGCATTTTCAGTGACCAAGGTGATTAAAAGCTCAACGATCGTTGAAACCAAACACTAGGGTTTGTTGGCGACCTAGAGGGGTTATAAGTCTCACCAACTACCACGACCAAAGGGCACACATCAAACCTCATCGACTTCCAAGAATTTTGGATCACATGATCCTTGGTGACCACCAAAACCATACCTCATTGGTCAAACACATCACACGGTCAACCATCCACTCAGGGCATCTGAGCAAACCCTAATCATTGACATGATGTCATCACTCAAACCAAGGTGTGACAAGGTGCCCCAAAGCAATATACTCTCCAAAATGATGTCAAAACATGTGAGGCACAACAAGCGTGTGACAAATTTCAATAAAACCTCAGATATGGGTAAATTGCAATTTGGTCTAAAACAAACACATATATGCAAAACTAGCTCAAACACCATCCATACCGGATCAAACTTAAAACATAGGATCAAAACATGTTATAAAAGAACACTATGAGGTTTGATTAAGGTTTTAAGCATCTAATTATGCTAAGAAAGCAAGATCAACCAAAAAGCAAGGTCAAGGGTCTTACAAAAATAAACCCCTAATAAGGATATTGCCCCAAAAATCCTACATGAACAAAGATGGGTACTTCCTACACATCTCATCCTCTAACTCCCACGTGACCTCCTCCATACCACGTTGGTGCCACAAAACCTTAACTAAAACTATATCCTTCTTCTTCAACTTCTTCACTCTCCTATCCAAGATCGACACATGACCCTCAACATATGACACATCCTCATCTAGGTCAACCTCCATTGGCTGCAACATCAACTTAGTATCTGGATGACATTTCCTCAACATGGAAACATGAAGACATCATGCAACTTTTAAAACTCAGGCGGTAGCTCCAACTTGTATGCCACCTTCCCAACATGTGCCACAACATGGTATGGTCGCATAAAACTGGGAGCCAACTTACCCTTATTACCAAACCTCAACACACCTTTATAAGGGGAACCTTGAGGTACACCCGATCTCCAACTTGGAACTCAAGGTGCGTGTGATGGTTGTCAGCATAAGACTTATGTCTATCCTGGGCTACCTTTAAGTGATGATGTATCACCTTATCTTCTCTATAGTCTGTTGTACTATCTCATGACCCAAAAGTTGATACTCACATGTCTCATACCAATAAAGCGGCGACTGACAATGTCTCCCATATAAAGATTCAAATGGTTCCATGTCTATACTCCTCTGATAACTATTATTGTAGGAAAACTCTATCAAACTCAGGTGCAGATCCCAACTGCCAAGAAATTGCAAGACACATGCTTTCAAAAGGTCTTCCAACGTCTAAATGGTCCTCTTAGATTGACCATCTGTCTAAGGGTGAAAAGTTATACTGAACCTCAAATGTGTCCCCATCACTGTATGTAGACATCCCCAAAAATGATTGGTAAATTGTGGACCTATGTCAGATATTATGGTAACTGGGATACCATGTAGACAAACTATCTCATCAACATATACATGTGCCAACTTCTCTACTATAAATGTCATGTTGGCTGGCAAGAAGTGAGATAACTTGGTCAACCTATCAACTATCACCCGAATGAAATCATGACCTTTGGCTATCTTGGGAAGACCAACCACAAAGTCCATGGGAATATGATCTCATTTCGATTGTGGTATCGACAAAGGTTGTAATGTCCCTATAGGCTTCTAATGCTTTGCCTTAACCTGCTAACAAACTGGGCATCTAGAAATGAACTCTGCCACATCACACTTAAGACCAGGACATCAATACATGCCCTTCAAGTTATGGTACATATTGGTACTGCCAGGATGCATCACGTACATCAAGGAATGAGCTTCCTCAAGAACCAACTTCCTCATACCATCAACATCTGGAACCACTATCATGTTATGAAAACATACTATCCCATCATATGTATCATGGTAACCATCATACTTCTTGCTGCCAAACTTTACCCTGATATTCTGTATCACGGTATCATCTTGTTGCGCATATCTAATCTATTGTATCAATGTAGGCTTCACTTGTAACTGTGCTAACAAGACTTCCAACAAAGAAACCTCCAATTGTACATTCATCTAGCGAAGCAACAACATATCCCACTTGTAGAACACCAAAACATGTAATTGTGCCTTATCGGTAGATGATGAGAAAGATGACATCCTGCTCAACACATCAGCCACCACATTCACCTTCCCTAGATGGTAGTCTATTGTGCAATCATAGTCCTTGATCAACTCCATCCATCTCCTTTGATGCATGTTTAGCTCCTGCTTCAAGAAGATATATTAAAGGTTCTTGTAATCGATGAAGATCTAAGACTTCTCTCCATATAGGTATTGCCTCTAGATCTTCAAGGCATGGACTAAAACTGCTAGCTCCATATCACATGTCAGGTAGTTCTCCTCATATTTCTTAAGCTATTGCAAAGCAAAAGAAATCATGTTCTTGTCCTGCATCAACACACATCCCAAGCCATCCTTCGACGCATCATAAAAGACAATGTAACCTTTCCCTTGCTCTGGCAGAACTAATACCTATGCACTGGTCAGCTTTCCTTCAACAACTAGAAAGAATGCTAGAATTTGTCATACCAGATAAAAGGAACACCTTTCCTTATCAAATTGGTTAGGGGTAACACCACAACACTGAAGTCCTTGATGAACCTCTTGTAGTATCCTGCCAAGCCTGGGAAACTTCAAACCTCTATCGGTATCTTGGGTTGTTCCCACTCCAGCATTGATTGTACCTTCTGCGAGTCTATGCAAACGCCCTGAGAAGATATGACGTGCCCAAGAAAAGACACCTCCATCAACCAAAACTCACACTTGTTGAACTTAGCATACAACATGTGTTGTCTCAACAACGTCAATTTCAGGCGAAGGTGTTACTCATGTTGCTGACTGTCTCTGGAGTATATCAAGATATCATCTATGAACACTACCATGAACTGATCCAAATACGGTCTTAACACCATGTTCATCAGATCCATGAAAGTTTTTGGCGTGTTGGTTAACCCAAATAACATAACCAAAAACTCGTAGTGACCATACCTAGTCCTAAAAGCAGACTTGGGTATGTCATCCATGTTTATCCTCAGCTGGTGATAACCTGACCTCAAATCTATCTTAGAGAACATTGTGGCACCTCTCAATTGGTCAAACATATAGTCTATCCTCGAAAATGGGTACTTGTTCTTAGTCATGACTTTGTTCAACTGTCAGTAGTCTATGCACAACCTCATAGATTTGTCCTTCTTATTCACAAACAATAAGGGATAACCCCATGGGGAAGTGCTCAGTCTAATAAAACCCTTCTCCAGCAAGTCCTGCAACTATTCTTCAACTCCTGCATCTCTATTGGTGCCATCATGTAAGGTGACTGTGCTATGGGGTTTGGTCCAAGAACAAGATTGATCTCAAAATCAGTCTATCTGGGAGGGGAAATACCAAAAAACTCCTCGAGAAAGACATCTTGAAACTCTCGCACTACATGCACCTCCTGGATACTAGGACTCATCATCTTGGTATCCAAAACATGTGCCAAGAAAGTCTTACACCCCTGTCTCATCAGCCTCCATTGTCATAGCTGGCACCAAACACGTCATAAGAATCTTCCTATCTCCTTGGAAGATGCATGAAACATCTCCATCATGGAACATCACCATCTTAGAACCATAGTCCAAAACAACCTTGTAATTTGCTAAGGTATCCATCCCAAGGATCACATCAAATCCATGCATATCAAGTGGCATAAGATCCATTGAGATGTTACATCTCGAGAAAGAAAGAAAGCAAGATGGACACACCTCATGCAACTTGACAGAACCAACAAGAGGGTTTTCTAATAGAAGACTATCAGATATACTACAAATAGGTTGTTAACAACTATTTATCGCCTCTTTGGTGATAGAAGAGTGTATCACACCAGGGTCAACCAAAATAGATATAAAAGAAGATGCATACAAATCACAATGAAAAAGTTCCATATAACCTATCATGACCCGTCGATTGACCACTCCCTCTGGCTGACTCATAGCGTAGAACCTAGTTGTCACCTATTGTCATCAACATCCTCTTCTTGCTGGCCTAGAAGATCCTGCCTGTGATGCCTGGCCGCATCTCTACCACCACCATGATTGAACTACTGCTGCTGAGAACCTCGCTTACTCTACCTCAGTTGTTGTGTTACTTCTTCATCCTTCAAGGGACAAGACCACCTAATATGCCTCACATGTCCACACTTGTGACACATCCTAGAATCATATTGTGTCATGCATGGCCCTATCACTTACATAGATGCTGCACTATGTGCCCCTACTGATGGAAAACTACAACATCTACCCTTGCTTGGGGACCACTATGATGGCACACCTAATCTTGGCTCAAAGAAAACTGACCTCTGTTGAGATTGAGGTGAAGAAAACCTTGGCTTCTTAAAGTCACCAGATGACTGCCCCTGAAACTGAGTTGGCCTCTTCCTGGCGTTGGCTTCACACTTCTTGATAGCATATTGTTCTATCCTTCTCACTGACTCCACAAAGGTATAGAACATCTCTCTATTCTCCAAGACAGACATTGTCGTTGACAACTCAATACTCAAACCCTTCTAAAACCTATGGATCCTATCTTTATCCGTTGTCTCCATGTGAGGACATAACCTTAGAACCTTTATGAACTTTTCTTGATACTCATTGGTCGACATTGAACCCTATCAGATCTTCTCAAACTGTGATATCTTATCATCCATATACGTCTCTGGGAAGTATCAACTCACAAACTCTCACTAAAACTCTTCCCAACTTATCACAACTCTAGGTCTCTTATCCTCTTCTATGGCCCACCAATGGCCAGCACTGCCCTTCAACAAATAAACAACATGTTTCACCTTGTCCTCTTTCAAGATATTGAGGATCTTGAAATCCTTCTCAAGATTCATCAACCAGATATCCACATCAACTGGGTATGTTGTACCCACATACTCAACTGCTCCAACATGTTGGAACTGCTCAAATGTCTTCCCATAACCCTTGGATTCTACATTAGGGACACTTGCCCTGACTTGGGGTACATGCATTCTATCTACCATATGCAAAACTGTAGCCATCAACTATCCAAACATGGATTGGAATCCTGGGTCAGCCATGGATACTGAGTCAAACTTAGGCACCATGGGTTGCACAGGCCCTGTCTCTTGCAAAGGAGAAGGATATCAACTCCAAAACCCTAATTATCCACCAACATAAGAGAAACAAAATCATGACTTAGAGAGAGAAAAACCAACATTTCCACCAATGTGCAAGGACTGAAACTTCCATCACCAACCAAGATTTCATGCACCAAGACTAGGATTCATCGAAGGATGTATATTACTAAAGAATCACCATGTAAACATAAACCCTAGATCAAATATTTTATATCTCTACTTGTAACTACATTTTTAGGGTAGATTATGTGCATGAAAGTTAAAAGTAATCAATAACAATGGAGAAAGTTAATTAAGTAACCTCGAGGAGATGAAGCAACTCCAAAAAACAAGGAATCTTGAAGGAAAAGGAGAGAAAGCCCTAACTTGATCACCACTCTTAACCAAGCTAGCTCCACCACCAAAAGAGAGCAAATACTAGGTCAAAGGACCAAACAAAGAAATGATCTTCAAACTCTAACACAAGCACTACAATGGAGAACCATGGATTTGGCCAAGAAGAGAAAGAAGAAAGGTAGGGTAGTAAGGAACTAAAGATCAATAGGGAAATCACTTACTAAGACCAAGAAGAAAGCAACAATTACACCAAAAGATCACAAGAAGGGTTGCTCCAAACCCTAGCTCAACATGCAAGGGGGGCCGACGACCTTCTCTAATATTGAGCTCCACCTTCACCACCAAGCACAAGGGGACGAGATCCAAGGGAGAGAAGAGAGAAAGAGGGTGCAAAGGGTTTAGTTTCATGCAAAGAGGGAGGTTTACATATCATAGGGTTGGAGAGAGAGAAGGGAGGTTAGGTATCATGCTAACACATGCATTGTGTCCACCAAAACTCGTCCATGAAAACACCATAATTACACATGTAAGTAGGGCATTAAAATCAAGAAAAAAAAAGAAACCAACTTGGTCCAAAAAATTCAGTGACTGTTGAGCATTTTCAGCAACCAAGGTGATCAAAAGTTCAACCATCACTAAAACCAAACACTATTATTTCTTGGTGACCTAGAGGGGTTATAAGTCTCACCGACCACCAATACAAAATGAAAAACTTCAAACCTGATTGAACGCAAAGAATCATGGATCTAAAGATCCTTGGAGACTGCCAAAACCAAACCTGATCGGTCAAACACATCACAAGGTCAACCATCCACTTAGGGCATTTGAGCAAACCCTAATCCTCAACATGATGTCATCACTCAAACCAAGATGTGATAAGGTTACCCAAAGCACTACACAGTCCAAAATGATGTCAAAACATGGGAGGAACAATAATCATGTGAAAAATTGCAAGAAAAACCTTCAAATATGGGTAAATTACAATTTGGTCCAAAACAAACACATATATGCAAAACTAGATCAAACAACATCCAAACTAGACCAAACTTAAAATAGAAGCTCATAACATGTTATCAAATCACATCATGCAGTTTGATTTAGATTTTAAGAATCTAATTATGCTAAGAAAGAAAGATCAAACAAGCAACAAGGCAGGGGTCTTACGATAAGGATATACAATGGGTATGAGTGTTTTTATATTGGTGAATGTGCTTAAATGGTGAAATTGAATCCAATTTCTATCATATATTGAAATATATAATAAAGATTCCAATCAAGTTTTTCTTTGTTCGCTTAGTTCTTTTATTTCACTTTTTTGCTTTATTTCTTGTTTGGTCCCCCAATTCCTTTCCATAACAAACATTTTATCTACCATTTGGTTCGACTTAGCTAAGCTAAGACTTCCAATCATGAAAAACTTGTTACCCTTGTCCCTATATTCAACCCTATTTAGTACACATGACCCCTTCTTATTGTTTTGGGTGTCTAAGGTATTGATATAAATTTAAAGTCTGATTTGGATGTGTGATATGTAGGAAATCACTTATGGTTGATGAGGTCTCCTATTGGTTAAGTTTATGATTACCCTATAGTTGGTCGAACCTCAAACATTATGAAGCAAACATTTCCCCTATTTGACATGTACCGTGATCACATTTTGAAATGACTATGCTTTTGGACTCTCAAAATCATGATGAAGAGACTTTAATACAAGAGGAAATTTTTCTATTGATTGTAAGACCTCTTTATAAAATTTAGTTTTGAATAATATGGTGAATATGAGATCTCTAGCATCCCCTATGATGCTCTAGATCTTGGAGTACCCAAATTTGACTTCTCAATATCCAACTATACCCTTTTTCCTTAATTATAAGGGAAGGAAACAATATCATGACTTCAATTATGCAAAAATCGTTATACATGGTTACTCTATGATGATAAATGATGTTTGATCTCATGTGCTTATGAAATAAAGATTGATAATTGTTGCCCTCACTATATTCTATGCTTGATGATTCATGATTAATGAAGACAAACGTGCTAGCTTATGGTGGTAGTATTTTCATAACTCCCCTAACCCAGGTCTCATCTCGATTATGACTTCATTTAAATTTTCATCTGGTTGATTATTTAGATTTTTTAAAAGTAACCCCTTTGGATATCTTGACCTAATTCTCTATTAGGTCAGATCTTATAATGATATAGAAACTCGATCTCAAACCTTGATTTGATGATAATCTAGAACATGATGATGTTGATTATATCTTGTGGTTAAGTTTCTAAAAATATCTAGGTCTAGACCATTGTCCACATTGAATACCACAATAACGAATTCAATGAAAATATTGAAAACATTGAAAACATCACTCGATTTTTTGTATATGGATGAATGATCACAACTACAGTATAAATAGGAATCAAAACCCTAGCTTCAAAATTCTTAGACCTATGACTTTTGATATCCAATTTTAACTCTCGATATTAATTTAAAAAATATGGACTCGTGATTATTAGTCTTGATATCTATTTGACTCCCATGTTAACCCCATTTGGATACTGGGATCACCCTCAATATATGATTGATGACTTACTTTTTCCCAAATTCTGAAATTTTGAAATGATGATTATATTCAACTCTTGATTTATAATTTAAGAATAATCTCTCATGAGTTTGAGTGTGGGACCTTCCATATATTTTGATATGAAACCACAATATTTAATTACAATGTTTGTCTTGAATTATTGAAATATAAAATTTCAATCATGGATGTGTAACCCCATCGTGGTCAATGTATAAGATAGAACCCTAAAATGTAGGGATTGAAAGTCATTCTTTAATCTTAAAATAAATAGCTCAATTTCTTTAACCTAAAACGCGATCTCTCCGAATTTTTGATACATGTGTTGATCTTTTCAATTTAATGATCTATGTGACTATAATTTGACTTTGATGCTTGATTCCTTATTTTTGGGATAGTGTTGATGATTGAAGTGATGATGATACTTTAAGTGGAATACTAAGATGGATATGATATGAAATGTGAAGTCCTTTTAAGGCAGGGAGGATGTAACAACCCAAATTTTCTCTATGTTCTCCCTATGCATATATAGACTCATAAGATGCTCAATTGTGTTCAACAACCTTTCTCAACATCAATTGGATGAGTTTGAGTCGCATTATGCTTAAGTAATGAATCAGATCATTTTAAATGTCACATTGAGCTTATTTGAATAAAGTTGAGTGTATAATTACACTTTTGAACTTGCTATTCGACTAGTAGGTGCCTTCAATATCATCATATTAGGTCCAAATTGTTTCTACAAGAAGTAGAAGAAAATTTTCAAACAACAATGAAGATTTCATGTCAATCAATGTTATGATTTGTAGTTTACTAATTTTGAAAAGTTATCAAAAAAAATCAACTTGTTTTATTTGTAATTGGGCTTTACAAGTCATCAAATCGGCCTAACGGTCTCTTAGCCAATGAGACGGTAGGATCAATGGTTGTGGATCCCCCTCCCTCATCCATACTATGCATCACGGGTAGCATGGCATCCCATTTGCACCAAATTGACACCTTATTCAGTTGTGATTTCTTCTCCTCTGCATTTTCTGTAACGAAATAAAACATATCATATTGACCCTAATCTTATGCCTTGGAAGATAGAAATTTCAGCCAAAAAAGGATGAAGATAAACCAAATAGAAGTTAATTGTAACCCTAATATGTTAATACATGAATAAATCCTAACCCAAAAAATACATGAATAAATCACCCTAACATATATGCATGGAAATAATTATGACCTAATACTCTCATAATAATCTACACACCAATAAAATATGTGACATGAGATAATGTTGATTAAGGTATGATGTCAAGAAAAATAATATTCATAGAAGAGATAGGTGCCCATAATTGAGAATATTGATACATAATTCAAATATATAAGGAAGTGATAAATTTAATGAGTTAAATAATAAACATAAAGAATTAAATGCACAATAATAATATATGTAACTCTTTTGGTTGTAATATGAAGGTATGAGACACAATTGGAAGAATGATAGTAATAATGTTGAAATAATATGATAACTAAAATAACGATGGGCCACATATATCAATTATGCATAACTCATGAAAGGAAATCTTAAAAGTAAAATGTAATAAGAAAATCGTGTTCCTTGGATTCCAATTCACCTTATTTGCACAATAATAATTATCATGGTTTCTTTTGGAAAAAGGAAATATGAGTTTTCTCCAAAATATCAAATAAATCATTAAATGACTCCAAAAGTGGAATGAAACCCCAAACTCAAAATCTAGATACTAAAATTAGCTTGTGTGAGTTTTCATCTAATTTTAACAACCTTAAATGTTTAAGCAATGTTTAGGAGAGAGAAAGTGCATAAAATCCCTAAATATTAGAAAAATGTGTGAGCTAATTCCAAAGTAGAAAATTAATGGAAAATTTGTGTTCCATATGTTTAAGTTTTCTTGGGGTGAAGTTCCACATAAAATGAGTGGATCTAAATGCCTTTAATACAATAGAAAAATGTTTAAGCAATATTTAGGAGAGAGAAAGTGCATAAAAGCCCAAAATATTAGAAAAATGTGTTAACTAATTCCAAAGTAGAAAATTAATGGCAAATTTGTGTTCCATATGTTTAAGTTTTCTTGGGGTGAAGTTTCACATAAAATGAGTGGATCTAAATGCCTTTAATACATTATGAAAGAGAAAATATGTTTTGCTTTAAAAGAATTAAATAAAATAGCAAAATTTTCCAAAAAGGAAAATTAATGCCAAAATTGGATTCTATAGGCTAGGTGTAAAATTTGGTTTTATTTGCACTTTAGTTAGTACCCCAAATTAACAAGGAAAGAAAATAAATAGATGATTGAGTTTAGATATCAATGATTAAAATCAGATTATTGGGTTCCCCAATGTTCTAGGTTTCATTCACATGCCATGCCTATCGTCAGATTATAATCAGACAGCTACTGCACTTTCTTCTTCCCCTCTTCTTTCCCATTTCTCATGAGCGATGACACTATTTTGGTTCCGATTTTCTCTTGGAAACTTCTCCCTCCTCTCCTAATGATTTTTGCAAATTTCTTCTTCCTCACCTTCCTCATCTTTCCCCAACCTAGAGATTATATAAACCCTAGGATTTTGTCACCTTCTCACACCAACTATCTCGACCGAAAACTTCCTTTGTTCTTTCCATGTTCTTCACCTTCTTCTCCTTTCCACACCTCCTCGGGGAATCATACCCATGGTAAACTGGTCCTTGGCATTCATTGCATCACCAAGAATCACCCCTTAGCAATGGTTTGGCCTCCTCTGGTCTAGAGCTGATTCCCCCAACTTTGAGCCGCCCTTTGGCCCTGGTCAAGTTCGTCTCCCTTCCTCATGCCTCTGTGAGACTTGTGAAGCATACAATGGAGTTTTCTATGTCGACTCAGAGCCTAAGGCATTGTCAATTTGACTTTCTTTGAGGTAGGATGATTTCCCCCTTTTTGGTCTTCTTCACCGCCATTCCACAATTGACTTGGTTTCTCAGTGTCACACTGCCCGTTTTATCGACTAACATCATTATCTTGGCTTGATGGTCTCCGATATCTTTCTTGTGCTCTGTCCTTACCTTGGATGGATTCTATGCTCCTCCCTCTAGCCACCAGGGGTGATCTATAGCTTTGGGTTCTCCGACAGCCACCTAACACAAGTCTAGGGTCAGTGAGATCGCCAGACCAAACCTAATATGGTGGCAAGGCATCTTTCTAATTTTCTTAGCAAAGACCAGGTTCTGGGTTGGAAATCGGGAGCTTATCTATTGTGTCATTGTTTGCAACTTTGAGCCATTGAGGAAGATGACCACCTAAGGTTTTACTTCTCTGTCCTCAATTCCTTTCTCGCTTTTTTTTCTCACCAGGGGCCGAACAGTCATTTCATGCTCTATTGTTCTTCTTTTCTACGGTGAGCCTTGCATTGGGTTGAGAGCTGAGTTCGTCAGGTGTGGTTGGGCCAACTCATCAAGTTTGACCTCTAACTGGATTTCCTTTGACAACGTGGATTTTATGAATTTTCTGATTGGTCAGAGGTTGTAAAATTGATAGCTAATTCTCTAGTTAACCAAAATTACAAATAAACAATTATTAGATTTAGAAAAAGATTATCTATATAATGGTGTAAGTTTTGTCATTTATTTCTAAAGGAATTAATATATGAATTTAAATGGGTGCTCTTAATTGGTTATAATTTTCAAAACTCATAACTAATAATCTATAAGTCAGAAAAATTAACTGGAAAAAATAGAGATGGCTTTGATAACCTAATTCACAAATAATAAAAAAGTGATTTTAGGGTTTGAGAAATTATTGTAAAACTAACCCTAAATCTACATATATGCTTAATAGGTGCTTTGGAGACCTAGGCTTGTACCTATATCTAATTTTGGACTTGTTTATATTCTTAAGTGAGGTATGTTTGCATCTCCTATTATTCACATTGAGCAATTGGCCTACTTTTATCTTTCTCTTGGTTTTATGGACAATAGCCTACACAATATCTCTTTATTTTGAGAACATGATTTCATGTGAAATATTTATGTTTACTCTGATGTTTTATCATCCTATTTGAGTGGATTTCTTGCGACTCCAAATTATGTTTTGTTCTTGAAGAAACCTTAATTTTGCCACTTATATGGTGATTGTTTATATTTTCCATTATGTGATGGCAATCTTATTTATTCTGAATATACCTTTTACTTGCCTCTACATTAAGCATGTTATGTGACACAGTAGCCCTAGAGTAGTGTAACTGCATTGTTTTTTGGGTTATGTGCCCTTTTTATATTTTTAGGATGGGGGTTATGTGCCCCATACCTAGGTTTTTAGCCCACACTTTATATATTGGGGAGTTTGGTTATGTGTCATTCTCTATCAGGTTTCAAATTTATGATATTTGGTCACCATTGTCTTTGTATTGTTCTAGTGTTATGCTTATCTCACATACAAGCAGGTTGATGATTAATATTGATGGGTTGTGTGCCCTAATTTCATGATATGTGCTTATGTGGCACAACTCTATTATTTTATTTATTACAAGTATCTCTTTTGTTATCATATGTTTGCAATTCATTTCTCTTGATACCCACTTGGGTTGACCTTTACTTTTCTATGGGAAGCCTTTTATTTTGACATCCTTTATTCCATATATTCCTCAATTCCATATTTAATATGCACATACCACCCTTTTTACTGATGTCATCGATTTTTCTCCTCTTGCTGGGGTATGCTTCCAACCCCAGGTGTAGGACATGAGGACATGACAAACTGAGATGGACCTAGCTTAAGGAGTTGATGCTTGGAGACAAACTTCATATGGTTTAGATTTCCCTCTAATAGATCCCTATGATGTAATATCTATATAAACCCTATATGGAAGATGATGATGTACTTTTGGTAAAATTGATTATAGTCATGTTTTATATTTGGCTGCTATACTTTGGTCTTTTGTATACCATCATTTAAGATTTGAAAATACACCTATTCCAGCATACCTTTCATGTGTGTATGGAATGGATGTTTTATTCCTCAAATTTTAGTAGGGAGTGGATCCCCTTTGGGTCCCACTCCTTACTGCATGGTATCAGAGCCCATGGTAGTCGGGATGTGACTATTTCAATTTTGTCTCCCTAGTTAGAACCTTTGTTATTCATAGTCACCCTTTAGGTGAGATTTTTCCCTAGAATTTGCCTAAGTTGTTCATGAGATGATCATATGAGTTTCACATTAGAACCATGTTTAGTAAACCATAATGTGATGAGGTTTTAGGTGATCTTACCCTACCATATAGGTCAATGATGACATATATCTTCGGATGTTATGAGGTATTGGCTTGAGGATAGAGTCATGTTATGAGGATGAGGCACTGTTAGCATTAGGAGATCTTATATGGAAAAATTGTGACTTGGTTCTCACATTGATTTTGAGCACACTTTGTTTTATGAATCCTGACTTCTCAAAAAAACTTTGTTACGACCCCATCTCCCGATAACCCCCAATTAAGGGAGACCGAGAGGTTGAAGCCGCACCCATAACTTCCGGATCAAAGGTTTGGCAATTAACCAAGAATAATTATCAAATTTTAACAGACTAAACGGAAAAACTATAAGAAAATAAACTTTTGCATACCATTTTGAAAACTTGGATCTCTAAACTTCTATCCACTTATGGATTCTATTCTAACTAATCCTCCTTGTATTTTGCTTCATGTATTTCACAGTATGACGATTTAATGTTTTTCCTTTTGGCTTGTACCTAAAATGCCGACAAATAAAACGTCAGTCAGCCGAAGCTGGTATATGGGGGAAACAATAAACGTGAAACTATGATAACAATGTAATCATTCAAATAATCATTTAACAACCAAGATTACATTTTAAATATAACTCCGTGATCCATGAGTACCCCATCCTCTGTGTTGGCCCTGCAGTGGACCTGGATACTACCTTCCTTATGGTAGATCCCCATTAAACCCCCCATGGTCCCACCCATAGGTGAACCCGTTTCTAGGGTTGAGTCACATGGAACTACCCGTAAGTAGCCCACTCCTTAACTCATGGCATGCTAAAGAGTCTCATGGCACTACACGTAGGTAGCCCAGTTTCTAACTCACGATAACCTAGATCTTGCTCTAGGATTACCCTTTTTTTAGCCTTTTCAAAGCAACAGAGGTGGACCCAGATCTAGCCAGGTATACATGTATATTCATAGTGATAGTCATAGTCACTCTATAGTTGCATGAAATAAAAGCATCCAATAGTTATTTTCAAGCAACCGATAAAATCATTCGGAAATCGTCGTGAAACTAAAGCAATTATTCATAAGCGTAACCACATACCTGATTTGATGATTTCACAAGCATTAACCAAATCCAACCAAGAATGCAATCCAAGCAAGAAATTCAATAATCACATAATTCCTGAAAAGAATATGTACTCTATTTATTACACACTTTATCAAGAATCTACTTTATTGACTTGGATTCACTTTCTAGGGTTTTTGTATCCATTTTAGGGTTTCATTTTGCAATTAGGGGTTCCCTTCATCTTTTACCATATTAAACCCTAATTTTATTCCATTACTCATAAATCCTAATTATCTCATCTATTCTTCAATATTAAGGTTATCTTAACAACATATAACCATATTTCCATATTAAAGGTACATTAATCATCACTTAATTTCATTAAGCTTCTTTTTCATTAAAGCTACTATTTTTATCCTTTTAATCCATGACAAGATCATTATACGCATTCATCATCAATTCAAAGTTCATTATGGTCTAATTAACATATGAACTCGATTTGCCATTAATTCTACCTTTTATTCAAGAGAAAACCCTAATGACTACTTTTAGGGTATTTATCCTGAATTAAGGACTTTTGTACTCTAAATAGATTAGAACCATCATATCTCAGTTTTGTACATGAATTTGACCAATTAAAATCATTAAGGGTCATAATTACCACAATTAGGGTTCAAGGTTCATTAAATCATATGGAACCCTAAAGTAACCAATTTTGTATTCAAAACGGATAAAAACTTCTTCATAAGCATCAACATGTTATTACCTTTCTAATTAACCCATTAACTTACAAAGATGCATCTTGTATACACCATTAGGGTTTCTAATTACTTAATCATTCTCATATGGGGTAAAAACCCTAAATCATGCAACAGGTTCGAATCTAACATTACCATTCAATAGGTTATTGATACTTTAATTAACCCATTAAGCATACTAGATTCCACCTTTAATCACAAACAGGGTTTTTAACTTAAGTTTAATGCACTTTTCATCAACTTATTGTACTTTTGCAATTAGGAACGGAATCCATCTTTAGTATCATTTTTATTGGATTCCTCTCGTTCTCTTGATCAAAATACATATATTATTTGTATTTATCCGAGATACGGTTTAAGAGATATGATTTTTGCAAAGTTACTTACCACAACCAATGAGATTGTGCCACGTCACCAACTCCCATGCAAAGAGCTCACTTTGGAAATATAACGAAAGGACTGTCCTGCCCTTGGTTAAGTTGCACCCTCTTTTAGCCCGCAAAGGGCAAACTTGTCCAATGGCAACTCCTTCTTCTTCCTTGCGTTTTCCCAGCAGTGTCCGCTAGGTCAGGGCTGAGCGTCGCCCACCTTCTCCTTCTTGGACCCCGCCAGCCATCAGGGATGGCTTGCCTACCACCGTCGTGCCTTGGCGCACGCATGGCGCCCCCTGGTCGCGACCACCTTGGTCCTCCTTGGGTGAGAAAGAGGCTGCCACTGCTGTTGTGTTTGTAGTCGTTTGCAGCCCCGTGGCAGGGGTGGTGTGATGATACAGACGTGGGGTTAGCAACCGATCAACTGGGGTTGTTGTTGGAGTGCCCTTCTTCCATCTAGACCTCGACACCGCTCCTTGGTGTCCTCAGGATATGTCTACACCCTCGACTAGGGTTTACACGTAAGGAAGAAGGTGAAGAGTGTGGGATCTTTCTCGCTCTCTCTTAGACTCAAACTAGGGCTTTAATCCTTTATATAGGGTGAGAAACCACGCCCTAAGATGTCCACATATGGGTCAACAAGTTCTATTCCCAATAAGAATCAAATTCCTTCATGGAGAAGAAATTCTTCTCTCTCCTATTTACCTTCTTGATATTATTTATTGCATGGATAATTAGAAATATGAAAATCCTCTATCTTATTCTCTTTATTCGTGCCTTTTAATTCATTGGCCACGAAATCCTATTTTCCTTTATTAGAAAATACCTTCCTTTTAGCAAAACCACATAATTAATTAATTATGTATCCCCATTATCCTTTTATATTGCAATTTTGGTATTTTCTCTTTCTTTCCTCTTTATTGGGACTCCTTGGATCCCAAGAAACTTTATTATTTCGAAATCCTTTTTATTGGATATTCATTATCCTTCTAGATGCATCTAAATGCATTATTCTTGATTATTTCTCATTATCTTATTTATTTCTTATTAAAATCGCTCTTTTTGAAGATTTCTCTTTATTTCTCTTTTATTTTCCTCATTGCTATTCCTTTTATCATTAGGAATCCTTGGGATACAAAATTCCACTAAGGATAACTCAATTGTACGTCTTTTTACTTATTTTCCACATTTTACCATTGTTTTCAATTTATGTCTTAATAAAGAAATATTTAATTGATCTTTTCTTTTCTTATTGCACTCTTTATGCAACTTTTGACTCCTTGGAACCCAAGAGGCACGAAATCCCTTTTTGGATTTGCCTTCTAGAGGTTTCCACATTTTTCTTTTCTCCAAATATTCAATTATTCATTTACTAATTGAATTTCCTTGTTATTTGGGCCCAATAGCCAATAAAGCCCACAACACAAACATCAAGGCTATTGTAACAAAATCCATTTATTTGAACCAAATTATATCATTATTTGTTCAAATATCCTTAATATGAGAAATTACATTTCTCGGAGAATGAACCCAAAAATTGGGGTTGTAACATCCTTCCCCTCTTATAGGAATTTTATCCTCAAAATTCTATCAAGCAAACAAACAATTCAGCATAAGACTTTTCCATATCCATCATTGGTCCCTATGTGGCTTTACCATACTCATGGTGCTTCCCAAGAACCTTTATCATCACATATTCTTTTCTGTGAGTCCTTTCATCCTAGCGTCTATAAACTGCACAGGTGGACTCAGGCCATTTCAGTCTCCCTTAGGGCTCACTAGGTTCATTGCTCAGCACATGGTCGAGGTATATCACATAGTGCTCTAAATTGAACACATGGAACTCATTACACATTACTTTATCATGAGGGGTAGGGTCAAACATAACCTTCTCCACCAATCCACCTCAAATGGACCCATGTATCGGGGACTCATCTTTCTTAGCTATAACTCAGAGGGGTCAGATTTTCATGTCACATATTTCCCACAGTGAACTCCATGTCAGTCTACTTTGCATCCACTCACGACTCACATCGTCTCTAGGCTCCTTTCAGCCTTTGCACGATCAAAGCGACTTCATCTACACACACTGTGGTCCTTTTCTAACCATCACGTGGTCCTTTCACCAACATCACCTTACTGAAGTGGTGACCGACACAACCTCCTTTATAGAGCTTCTTTAAATCCCGATACTGGCTATGGTGGTTATCATCACATCTTTCATAAGACAAGAACTATCACCCTGAACGAGCACATATGCTCTCATCAGACCCTTTAGTCGGGATCATACTAACCATTAGTTAGGGGTGATAAACTATACTATCATCGAGTTCTTCATGTACCTACTTCCACTTTTTGGAAGGGAACCTTTAGATCAAACTCAAGAACCTTTGAACTCGCTTCATGGTGTAGTTGAACCATCTTTATCATGGGTAGTTCAACTATATATGTCCCTTGACAGAACTCTTTCTTTCTCATGTCATCTAGGTAAGGCGATCTACCATAACCCATATTGCATCATGACCTTCCTTGGTCAAGGGGAGACTTTCCACATCATCCATAGTGATGAACTCCCTTTCTCTTTCGGGGACTCTTTATCCTTTATATCAATACAGTGGGTTACTGGTGTTCGTCCTTCACCCTCGGCTTGCATGGCCATATACCACATGCAACTTTATCTCAGGCATCCAAAGTCCTACTGTCACTTATTGTCTTGGTGGTACAGTGTATGGTGATCTTAAAATCATGATCTCATGTATGTCATGATTTCTCAAGATCGATACCTCAGAAACCCTAAACCACTATAGTCGGGGTTTCATCACCTTCCTTTCCAAAGAAGTGCATTTGAGGTTCTACAACCATCCTTTCATTGCATCGAGGCCTAGGCTGGCTAACCAAACAACCACTAACTTGATCGATAGATTTTGTTACATCTGAGTGTTAGCCGACCACATCTCCTTTCCAAACTTAGGGTTAGCCTAACAACCTCGTCTAGCCTCTAGACAAACTAGGCAGATATATATCAACCAGAACATCCATTACCGCTTCACATCCTTACGTATTAGGTAATGTTGATGACATACACCTTCGTGTATTTCACTTATCATCTCAAACTCGAACTCTAAGTTTATCTTCATTGAGAACACTTTGAGCTCATCTTTCTTGGTGATCAAACTCAACCTTGTATGACTCATATCTCATGATAAAAACATCCTCATAAGGTGACTACCTAATTCCTCTTAGAGTTTGCAAACCATCCATGTATCATTCACTTTACCAGGGTATGTTATCTTCTCTGTCCCCATTTCTCATGGCAACGTTCCTACCTACATCATCTCTTATCATTGGTGTATGGCATGCGTAATGTCCTATCTCTCACCCCCATAACAAGAGGAAATACACATTTGGCTGCAGTCCAAATACAGAGTTCTTCCTGTTCCAAGAGTAGAGATGGTACATCCCACCTTGCCAGTACACCTTTAAATCCAAGTTAAGACGTGCCGCCTATGTCTCTACATCACAATCATCTTGATATCAAGGTTACTTCCATGGAAACTAGTCTTGAACCTACTGAGGTTTACACACATCCCTTGGTCATCTCCTCTAGGTCTATAGGGTGCTGGCACTTTTGGGGTCATCCCTCTTCCCTCATGCATCAAGAGAGTGCCCTAATCATCTGCCCTTTGGGTCCCATGAGTTCATGAAGGTGATCAATCTCCTAACCTGTGGCCCTCAGACAATGATAGCTATTACCTCCTGACCCTATGGTCATGTGCAACTAGGGAATTAGGCAACTTCCACTTTCATCGGTCTTATCCCCACCCAACCCTAGGATAGACTTAGGATTCCATTTATAGTACATGTCCAACTTATAACCTTACCTAAGCCTTCATCATCTCTCTTTAGATACATGGGCTGACATTCATCCTTTCATTGGGGTCATGGCAACTTGCCTACCTTGGTCAGGCCCCATATTGGTTACCTCCATGGTAACACATCCACATGCACATAGAGATGATTATCGATAGGTCTACAGGCTCATTCTTATACCATGTACTTTTCACTTAGCTTCTCAAGATCCTATGAGACCTCTTTAGGTTTTCACAAAAACCGGTGTACCCCCTTCAAAAGGGTCCCTCTCCCAGGATGGGAGGAAACTATCTCTTGACAACAAGGTCACAAACACCCTACGGTCTAGGGTTTACATCCATATGAGCCTGCTTAACCCAGCAGCTACTAAGGCACAAGCGAACCACCTGCTAAACCATGCTAGGTCACACTTATTCTCATTCCTCAATATTAGATCAAGATCATACCTTCCCGTGTAATCAACTTATCTGGGGTGGGGTTCACCAACCATACCCATATTTAAGGGGTTTTCCTTTCCTCTGAACATAAGAAGTATCGTGCTCACATCTATAGAAACTCAACTCTCATCATGTGAATTTGGTATACCACTTCCCCGCTTAGGCCTTGGAACCCTAGGTTCTGTTTTTGGGCGTCCAACTACATGTTCGACCTCTTAACCACAAACCAAACATGTATCGGGTCATCCTTTTCCTCGATTGACACCTTAACGCTGAGTCTTCCTTGAGGACAAGCAACAAGGTACAAGGCCTCATAACCTGTTACTAAACCTCTCTAGGGTATACAGAACTTCTTCTTCCTTTCTCTAGGGTTTGGTTCCTCTTAAAGGCAACCAAGATATCATCCATCTTCAGGGATTAAGAACGAGGCAACCACTATCATCCACTTAGGTCACACCATCCTCAACTCCCACTGTTCCTCATGTCTCGGAATCTAAGCTTCCAACTTTCTTGCATGAGTCCTGCTCTCTCTAGAGCCAATCCTACAAGCAACCTTACTATGAGAGATTCTCTCTCCAAGAGGGATCAAGCTCACAAGCATACCCCTACATGGTGAAGCCTATGTTTTCTCATGGTTATCCATAGCTCTTTATGCTTATCTCATAGGCTATTCCCTCGTACTTTCCTAGTCAGGGTTTCAACCTACTGCTCATACCACTAACGTACTATGGGTGTCTACTATACCATTCCCATATAAGCTCATGGGGTTTTCCATGGGTTCTTCTCTAACATAATCAATGAAGGAGCTATCCTTCACTCTAACATGCACGACCCTTCCCAGGGTTGGGTCGCCAGAGGTACTAGGTCATTCAACCTCTCATGGCTCATACATTATGCATGACCATCCAAACACATGGTCTAACTCATCATGCCATCTCTCTCTCTCTCTAACCTTCACTTAGGGTTAGGGTTAACATCATCCTCATAGGAGGTGTCAGGTCTCTACTTGTAATGGAGATTTCTATTTCCAAGACTAACTCTCTTTACTCATCCTCCTGGCAAGGAGGTCTATCCTCAGGTCTCTCCTGAGGGCATGACAACTTATGTCATACGACCTAAGCATGTATCTATTCTTTTACGCTTACTCTATTAAGCTTATGTCCATGACATCTTATTTACATACTTTTCATTAATTTGGTGGAGGATTCCTTAGACCTTATTAACCTTGCCCATACCTTAAGAGGGTGATGAGAAGAGAGAAAACCCTAATCCTTAAGATCCTTAATAGAATTTGTGATGAGAAGGGATGAATAAGATGAGAGAGTCCTAAAGGTATCTTATTTTAATTCATACCCTAAGACTTTGGCCAGGAAGTCACACAGATCTGGGAGTCCTCATATTCCGACGAGCGGTGCGGAGGAAAATATTGCTAGCCCCCGGTCGTGATCCTTTTCTAGACACCTCCGTCATTCGGATAATCCTCTAATAACTCCCTTGGGTTCTATGGAGTTTGTAAAATTTAATAATTATTAATGGTTAACTGAGGAACCTATGCTCTGATACCAAATGTTATGACCCCACCTCCCGATAACCCCCAATTAAGGGATACCGAGAGGTCAAAGCCGCACCCATAACTTCCAGATCAAAGGTTCGGCAATTAACAAAGAATAATTATCAAATTTTAACAGACTAAATGGGAAAACTGTAAGAAAATAAAATTTTGCATACCTTTTTGAAAAGTTGGATCTCTAACCTTCTACCCACTTATGGATTCTATTCTAACTAATCCTCCTTGTATTTTACTTCATGTATTTCACAATATGACGATTTATTGTTTGTCCTTTTGGCTTGTACCTAAAACTCCGACAAATAAAACGTCGGTCAGCCGAAGCTGGTATATGGGGGAAACAATAAACATGCAACTATGATAACAATTTAATCATTCAAATAATCATTTAACAAATGAGATTAAATTTTAAATATAACTCTGCGATCCATGAGTACCCTATCCTCTGTGTTGGCCCTACAGTGGACCTGGATACTACCTTCCTTATGGTAGATCCCCATTAAACCCCTCATGGTCCCACCCATAGGTGAACCAATTTCTAGGGTTGAGTCACATGGTACTACCTGTAAGTAGCCCACTCCTTAACTCATGGCATGCTAAAGAGTCTCATGGCACTACACGTAGGTAGCCCAGTTTCTAACTCACGGTAACCTAGACCTTGCTCTAGGATTACCCCTTTTTTTTAGCCTTTTCAAAGCAACATAGGTGGACCCGGATCTAGCCAGTTATACATGTATATTCATAGTGATAGTCACAGTCACTCTATAGTTGCATGAAATAAAAGCATCCAACAGTTATTTTCAAGCAACTGATAAAATCATTCGGAAATCGCCGTGAAACTAAAGAGCTTATTCATAAGCGTAACCACATACCTGATTTGATGATTTCACAAGCATTAAGCAAATCCAACCAAGAATGCAATCTAAGAAAGAAATTCAATAATCACATAATTCCTGAAAAGATATGTACTCTATTTATTACACACTTTATCAAGAATCTACTTTATTGACTTAGATTCACTTTCTAGGGTTTTTGTATCCATTTTAGGGTTTCATTTTGCAATTATGGTTTCCCTTCATCTTTTACCATATTAAACCCTAATTTTATGCCATTACTCATAAACCCTAATTATCTCATCTATTCTTCAATATTAAGGTTATCTTAACAACATATAACCCTATTTCCATGTTAAAGGCACATTAATCATCACTTAATTTCATTAAGCTTCTTTTTCATTAAAGCTACTATTTTTATCCTTTTAATCCATGACAAGATCATTATACAGATTCATCATCAATTCAAAGTTCATTACGGTCTAATTAACATATGAACTCGATTTGCCATTAATTCTACCTTTTATTCAAGAGAAAACCCTAATGACTACTTTTAGGGTATTTATCCTGAATTAAGGACTTTTGTACTCTAAATAGATTAGAATCATCATATCTCAGTTTTGTACATGAATTTGACCAATTAAAATCATTAAGGGTCATAATTATCACAATTAGGGTTCAAGGTTCATTAAATCATATGGAACCCTAAAGTAACCAATTTTGTATTCAAAACGGATAAAAACTTCTTCATAAGCATCAACAGGTTATTACCTTTCTAATTAACCCATTAACTTACAAAGATGCATACTGTTTACACCATTAGGGTTTCTAATTACTTAATCATTCTCATATGGGATAAAAACCCTAAATCATGCAATCTTACATCTAGATCAGGTTCGAATCTAACATTATCATTCAACATGTTATTGATACTTTAATTAACCCATTAAGCATACTAGATTCCACCTTTAATCACAAATAGGGTTTTTAACTTAAGTTCACTTTTCATCAACTTATTGTACTTTTGCAATTAGGAACGAAATCAATCTTTAGTATCATTTTTATTGGATTCCTCTCGTTCTCCTGATCAAAATACATATATTATTTGTATTTATTCGAGCTACAGTTTAAGAGATGTGATTTTTACAATGTTACTTACCACAGCCAATGAGATTGTGCCACGTCACCAACTCCCATGCAAAGAGCTCGCTTTGGAAATATAATGAAAGGACCATCCTGTCCTTGGTTAAGTTACACCCTCTTTTAGCCCGCGAAGGGCAAACTCATCCAATGGCAACTCCTTCTTCTTCCTTGCATTTTCCCAGCATCGGCCGCTAGGTCAGGGCTGAGCGCCGCCCACCTTCTCCTTCTCGGACCCGCCGGCCATCAGGGATGGCTTTCCTACCACTGTCGTGCCTTGGCGCACGCATGGCGCCCCTGGTCGCGACCACCTTGGTTCTCCTTGGGTGAGAAAGAGGCTGCCACTGCTGCTGCGTTTGCAGCCGTTTGCAGCCCCGTGGTAGGGGTGGCGCGATGATACAAATGTGGGGTTAGCAACCGATCAACTGGGGTTGTTGTTGGAGTGCCCTTCTTCCATCAAGACCTCGACACCGCTCCTTGGTGTCCTCAGAACAGGTCTACACCCTCGACTAGGGTTTACACATAAGGAAGAAGGTGAAGAGTGTGGGATCTTTCTCGCTCTCTCTTGAACTCAAACTAGGGCTTTACCCCTTTATATAGGGTGAGAAACCACGCCCTAAGATGTCCACATATGGGTCAACAAGTTCTATTCCCAATAAGAATCAAATTCCTTATGGAGAAGAAATTCTTCTCTCTCCTATTTACTTTCTTGATATTATTTATTGCTTGGATAATTAGAAATACGAAAATCCTCTATCTTATTCTCTTTATTCGTGCCTTTTAATTCATTGGCCACAAAATCCTATTTTCCTTTATTAGAAAATACCTTCCTTTTAGCAAAACCACATAATTCATTAATTATGTATCCCCATTATCCTTTTATATTGCAATTTTGGTATTTTCTCTTTCTTTCCTCTTTATTGGGACTCCTGGGATCCCAAGAAACTTTATTATTTTGAAATCCTTTTTATTGTATATTCATTATCCATCTAGATGCATCTAAATGCATTATTCTTGATTATTTCTCATTATCTTGTTTATTTCTTATTAAAATAGCTCTTTTTGAGGATTTCTCTTTATTTCTCTTTTATTTTCCTCATTGTTATTCCTTTTATCATTAGGAATCCTTGGGATACGAAATTCCACTAAGGATAACTCAATTGTACCTCTTTTTACTTATTTTCCACATTTTACCATTGTTTTCAATTTCTCTCTTAATAAAGAAATATTTAATTGATCTTTTCTTTTCTTATTGCACTCTTTATGCAAATTTTGACTCCTTGGAACCCAAGAGGCCTGAAATCCCTTTTTGGATTTGCCTTCTAGAGGTTTCCACATTTTTCTTTTCTCCAAATATTCAATTCTTCATTTACTAATTGAATTTCCTTGTTATTTGGGCCCAATAGCCAATAAAGCCCACAACACAAACATCAAGGCTATTGTAAAAAATCCATTTATTCGAACCAAATTATATCATTATTTGTTCAAATATCCTTAATATGAGAAATTACATTTCTCGGCGAATGAACCCAAAAATTGGGATTGTAACAAACTTATTTTCAATTATACTACTATATGTACAAAAAACTCTGATTTTGTTGATGATTTCTTAAACTAAGTCACAATGAAGAGATATGTGAAGTTTTCATGGAGAAATCCTAGATTTAGTTGTAATAGATATCATAAACCCTAGTTTTGGCTAAATGGTGACTAGGAATATGTGGAATAATATAAAGGTGTAGTGGACCTACCCTTTGTACCCTATGACTTTTTGGTTGACAATGTGAACCTTAGGGTTGTTAGATTAGAGACATAAGGACACAAAGCACAACCCTAGGCTGATAGGACACATTAATTAGATGCTTGACTAAAGCACCACATAAGAAGTATTCACAACTAAAAGATTCACATGAAACCCTAATATCTTTAAGAATTTTTAGTTTGGATAATTAGGTGAAACCTTTTAAGAAGTGGAGAGTAGTTGGTTTATGAATTATGGATGATTATATTTCGAGGACAAAATCCTTTTAAGGGATGGAGTGCTGTAATGAACCAAAACTAGCCTTTTGACCCTGATCTTATGTCTTGGAGGATAGAAAGTTTAGCCAAACAAGGATGAAGATAAACCAAATAGTAGTTATTTATAACCCTAATATGTTAATACTTGAATAAATCACCCTAACATATATGCTTATAATAATATATCGACCAATAAACTATGTCACATGAGATAATGTTTATTAAGATATGATGTTAAGAAAAATAATAAGCTTAGAAGAGCTAGGTGCCCATAATTGACAATATTGATACACAATTCAAATAAATAAGGAATTGAAAGATTTAATGAGTTAAATAATAAACATAAGAATTTCACGCACATTAATGATATAAGTAACTCTTTTGGTTGTAATATGAAGGTATGAAACACAATTGGAAGAATGATAATAATAATGTTGAAATAATATGATAAAAAATTAATGATGGGCAACATATATCAATTATGCATAACTCATGAAAGGAAATCCTAAAAGTAAAATGTAATGAGAAAATCATGTTCCTTAGGTTCCAATTAGCTTGGGAGTCAAGTTTCACCTTATTTACATAATAATAATTATCATGGTTTCTTTTAGAAAAATGAAATATGAGTTTTCTCCAAAATATCAAATAAATCATTTAATGACTCCAAAAGTGGAATGAAACCCCAAATTCGAAATCTACATACTAATATTAGCATATGTCTGAGTTTTCATCTAATTTGGACAACCTTAAATGTTTATGTAAAGTTTAGGAGAGAGAGTGCATAAAAGCCCTAAATATTAAATAATGTGTTAAATAATCCCAAAGGAAAAAATTAATGGCAAAATCATATTCCATATGTTTAAGTTTGCTTGGCGGTGAAGTTTCACATAAAATGAGTGAATGTAGATGTATTTAGTACATTAGGAAAGAGAAAATATGTTTTTCCTTAAAAGAATAAAATAAAATGGCAAATGTCTCCAGAAAGGAAAAATAATGTCAAAATTGGATTCTACATATCCTAACTAGGATAGGTGTCAAATTTGGTGTTATTTGCACTTTAGTTAGTACCTCAAATTAATAAGGAAAGAAAATAAATAGATGATTAATTTTAGATATTAATTATTAAAATCGGATTATTGGGTTCCCTAATGTTCTGGGTTTCATTCATATGTCATGTCTGGTTTCCTATTTTACTAAAACATAGATTTAATATGCATCGTCAGATTATAATCTGACGGCTACCGCACTTTCTTCTTCCCCTCTTCTTTCCCATTTCTCGTGAGCGACATCATTGTTT
This sequence comes from Alisma plantago-aquatica, assembly GCA_963693085.1. Taxonomy (NCBI): domain Eukaryota; kingdom Viridiplantae; phylum Streptophyta; class Magnoliopsida; order Alismatales; family Alismataceae; genus Alisma; species Alisma plantago-aquatica. Next base: position 440,516,912 of record OY856409.1, on the reverse strand, counting down.
TGCTTCTGATTTTCTCTTAGAAACTTCTCCCTCCTCTCCTAATGATTTTCACTGATTTCTTCTTCCTCGCCTTCCTCACCTTTCCCAGAACCCAAAGATTATATAAACCCTAGGATTCTGTCACCTTCTTGCACCATATATCCCGACCGACAACTTCCTATGTTCTTCCTGTTCCTCACCTTCTTCTCTTTTGCTCACCTCCTCGGGCAATCAGACCCATGGTAAACTGGTCCCTGGCATTCGCTACATCACCGAGAATCTCCCCTTAGCATTATTTTGGCTTCCTTTGGTTTGGAGCCGATTCCCCCAACTCCGAGCCGCCCTTTGGCCCTGGCCGAGTTTGTCTCCCTTCCTCAGGCCTCTGTGAGACTTGTGAAGCATCCACTAGAGTTCCCTGTGCCGACTCGGATCCTAAGGCATTGTCAATTTGACTCTGTTTGAGGTAGGATGATTTCCCCCTTTTTGGTCTTCTTCACCGTCGTTCCACAATCAACTTGGTTTCTCAGTGTCGCATTACCTGGTTTATTGGCTAACATCGTTATCTTGGTTTGGCATTGTCTCATATCTCTTTCTTATGCTCTGTCCTTCCCTTGGATGGATTTTGTGCTCCTCCCTCTAGCTGGAAGGGGAGGCCGATAGCTTTGGGTTCTCCGGTAGCCACATAACGCAAGTCTAGGGTCGGTGAGATCGCTAGGCCAAACCAGACATGGTGGCAAGGCAACTTTGCCAATTTTCTTAGCAAAGATCAGGTTCCATGTTGGGAATCAGGAGATTATCTGTTGTGTCATTGTTTGCAACTTTGAGTCGTGGAGGAAGATGACTGCATGAGGTTTTACTTCTCTACCCTCGGTTCCTTTCTCACTTTTTTTTCTCACCAGGGGCAAAATAGTCATTTCACACTCTGTTGTTCTTCTTTTCCATGTTGAGCCTTGCATTGGGTTGAGCACTGAGTTGGCCAGGTATGCTTGTGCCAACTCATCAAGTTTGACCACTGACTGGATTTCCTTTGACGACGTGGATTTTCTAAATTTTCTGATTGGTTAGAAGTTGTAAAATCAATAACTAATTCTCTGGTTAACCAAAAGTTACAAATAAATAGTCATTGGATTTAGAAAAAGATTATCTATCTAATGGTATAAGTTTTGTCTTCTATTTACAAATGAATTAATATATCTATTTAAATGGTTGTTCCTAATTGGTTATAATTTGCAACAATTATAACTAATAATCTATATGACAGAAAAATAAAATAAAATATGTTTTAAACTCAAAAAATTATAACTTACAACATAGGATGGTTTTTGTAACCAAATTCATAGATAATAAAAATGTGATTTTTAGGGTTTGAGAAATTAATGTAAAACTAACCCTAAATCTACATATATGCTTAATAGGTGCTTTGGAGACCTAGGCTTGAACCTAGATCTGACTTTGGACTTGTTAAGACTCTGATGTGAGGTATGATTGCATCTCCTATTATTTACATTGAGCAATTGACCTACTTTATCTTTCTCTTGGTCCTATGGACAATAGCCTACACAATATCTCTTTCTTTTGAGAACATGATTTCATGTGAAATATTTATGTTTACTCTGATCTTTTTATCATCCTATTTGAGTGGACTTTCTTTTGACTCCAACTTATGTTTTTTTCTTAAAGAAACCTTAATTTTTTCACTTATGTGGTGGTTGTTTATATTGTCCATTTTTGTGATGGCAATCTTGTTTATTCTGACTAGACTTTTTACTTGCCTCTACATTAAGCATGTTATGTGACTCAATAAACCTAGAGTAGTGTAATTGCATTTGTTTTTGGGTTATGTATCCTTATTATATTTGTGCGATGGAGGTTATGTGCCCCATACCCGAGTTTTTTGCCCACACTTTATATATTGAGGAGTTTGGTTATGTGGCATTCTCTATTAGGTTTCAAGTTTATGAGACTTAGCCACCGTTGTCTTTATCTTGTTCTAGTTCTATGCTTGTCTCACATGTATCTAGGTTGATGATTAATATTGATGGGTTTTATGCCCTAATTTCATGATATGTGCTTATGTGGCACACCTTTATTATTATATTTATGGAAAGTATCTCTTTTGTTATTATATGTTTGCAATTCATTTCTATTGATACCCACTTGGGTAGTCCTTTAATTTTCTAAGGGAAGCCTTTTATTTTTACTCCTTCATTCCATATATTGCTCAGTTCCATATTTACTATGCACATACCATCCTTTTTGCTGATGTCATCTATTTTTCTCCTCTTGCTGGGGTATGCTTCCAACCCTAAGCGTAGGACATGACATGCTGAGATGGACCTATCTTAAGGAGCTGATGCTTGGAGACAATCTTGATATGGTTTAGATTTCCCTATAGTAGATCCTTATGATGCAATACCCATTTAAACCATATATGGGAGATGATGATGTACTTTTGGTAAAATTGGTTATAGTCATGTTTTATATTCCACCGCAATACTTTGGTCTTTTGTATACCATCATTTGAGATTTGAAAACTTTACACCTATTCCAGCATACCTTTCATGTGTGCATGGAATGGATGTTTTATTCCTCAAATTTTAGTAAGGAGTGGATCCCCTTTGGGTCCCACTCCTTACATTTTCCCTCTCTTTTTTGCCACTATTTGTAACTTAGGCGAGGTGATATGGATTTTTTTTGGTGACCGAGAGAACCCACCCTGGACAAGTTTGACATGGTAAACTCTCGACCCATGAGAGGGTGTGGTCCAGTCACCCCCCTCCCGTGCCAATTAACATGGGTTGTTGTTCGCAAAGTGCCTTTGGTGAGGTTCGAACCCAGGTCCTTCATTGGGACTTACCAAGCTCTTACCACCTGAGCTACTATGGCCAGACTGGGTGATATGGAATTTTATTTTTAAAGATAACTACTTTGATACTTAATTTTGATCAAGTATGCCTTAAATCCTTAATGCTCCAGATTAATACATCAAGCCATCTAATGAACTATTTTTCAATCAAAAGTCGTCTTGGATTATAATGATAACTTTTTGACACTAAACATGTCATAATATGCCCTTATGTGGACTTTTGATGTTTAATCTTGAAACATTGATCAAATGTTGATGTAGTGTATTTGAAATGATTATGTGACCTCAAAAATAAGTAAAACTATTTGCTTTTAACATCTACATTCCTTATGGATCACTCTTGTGTATAATGATTAAGCGACCTCATCTTGACATGAAATATGACCTATTATGTATGTTGATATTTGGAGGTATAATCTCTTATAGATCTCCCCATAATGATCATGTGTGTTCTATAATGCCCTCAAGTTAGAATCTTGGTGATATTTACAGCACTAAATCCATATGTATCCCTTTTATACTCTCATGATGACTATTTTGTATGATAATGACTCAATATAACTTGAAATGACAATGTTATGCCTATGTTGTTTGTTCTTGCTTGAATCTCATGTTTTCTCTATTTAGATCTTGAAACCCGAATATGAATACCTAATTTATTTATGATGTGTCACCCCAAGTCCTAGATGAATCCATGATATATGACATAACACTAATTGATCTTTCATAACCTAGTTGAGTTGTTGAAAGATATGATACCCAGACTTAGATAACACATCCAACCACCATGATATTTATTAAGACGAGCTAATCTTGTTATGTTAGTCCAATCACCCATGTTTGGAATCTCAAGATCACTATGGTGACTTAATTAATAAAATCTAGTCAAGTTTACTAAATCATGTATCTCTAATCAATTTAATCTATGCTAGTGCTATTAATTGAGGTGCACTTTATCCTCCTAATGGACAAGCTAATGGTATTGAAGATTTCTTGTATGTATGTAACCTAAAAATGCTTGGCTATATGTACTTGTTTAACCTACATGTTTTATATGACTACCATATTTTGTCTCGATTATACTATGTTGACAAACATACAAACACAAATGCACTTGTCCATTATACAACCTTGTGCACCTGGGAGTAAGGACACAAGGCTGGGTGCCTCTACTTGATTTATCAAGAAAGGGCAGATCATGTTGATAGAAGGGTTAGATCTTACATTTGGCCTTACGAATAGGGTTACTCTTGACTTCTACTTTTATAGTCCCTCATGTTGAAATATTGTACAAACTTAACGATAACTTATATGCCCCTCATGGACCCCTTCCTTTGTGAAGCTAGTCAAAGACCTTATGATGATTGTTGGTATAACGGAATTGCACTACAAATACACTTTCTTGTTAAAAAGACAGTTTGTAATGTTGTTGCTTTTTTATCACTATATTAAGATTTAGCCAAGCAATATATGTTCTTTTAAGCCTATAATTTTATGTTTTTATAGCATACTCAACAAGATATTTCCAATATGTACCCATTTTATGATATTAGGTAATATGCACACAATTATAATATTATAACAATCATTGTTCTTGTTCTAATATGATATTTGTCGATGTATCTCTGATGATTGTCATGCAATAAAAATGAAATATCCATATGTTATGATTATAAGGGACTATGATCTTGATGTCATGTATTGCTTAGTTTCTTTTCTGCATATACCATTGTTGTTCTTACCTTATAGTTTATAATGTCATTGTTATTGTTGTTTTATTTATGTATATGTAATGTGATGTGTGCTCCATTCTAGGATAGACACTTAGGTCCTTTCACCTTTGACTTTCTAGTTATTTGGAGTTTGGATTAGGGTAATAAACAATTTTGTGACACTATCTCCATCACTAAGCATAGCCATTGGGACTATAAAATGAATAAATATGTCAGACTTCACAAATTCACATACAATCATTTGATCATTATTTCTTGTTGCAATCACCTCAACCCATTTGGACACATAGTCTACGACCACTAACATGTTCACAAACTCATAAAAGGGGGATACAAACCCACAAAGTCTGGTCCTCGAACATCAAGTACCTCCACCACCAAGTTGGTGAAAAAGGCATCACGTCTCTCTTTGAGATTGTGCCCACTTTTTGGCACTTCACGTGATCTTTGCATTTTCATGGGAATCTTTGAAGAGAGTAGGCCAAAAATTTCCATAATGTAAAAGTTAGATGCATTCCACTTCTCGCCAAAGTGTACTCCACATCCATTGTAGTGACACATTGAGAGGATATAGAAATGCCCATTTTTGGGAGTAAATCTTCTAATAAGTTGATTGTAGCAATAATAAAAGATATGTGGGTCCTACCACATATAATTTTTAGTGGTTGAATATGATCTTTTTCTCTCCTAACTAGACCATGCCTTGGGCACTCTTCCACTGTCTAGGTGCTTATACCATCATTTTTGGGTTGAACTCACAAGAAAATTTGTTTGTAAGGCATAGTTTCTTTGATTATCATCACCTCATCATATGGTGCTTCTATGTGTGTGAGGTAACTGACAGAAAATTTTTAGAACCTTTCTTAACAACAATTTCTAGATCAAATTATTATAACAATAGAATCAATCTGATCAATCTCGATTTATGACCTTTCTTGGACATGATATATCTTAGAGTTGCATTGTCGGTGTACTCGATAACTTTGTTTTGAAACACATATGAATGAAACTAGTCGAGTGAAAATACTATATAAAGCAAGTATTTTTCCATAGTGGTGTAATTCATTGAGCACCATCAAGAGTTTTCATTACGTAGTAAATAACATGAGGTACATGACCAACCTGTTGGCCAAGAATAATCCTTAATGCCACATATCATGCATCAATCATGATGTCAAATGGCCCAAAGAAGACCAGGGGTTGCATTATAGGAACAAGAGTTAGCTTCAACTTCAAGTGTTAAAGGGTTCAATACATTTGTATCAAATATGAACTCATTGTCTTTCTTGAGTATGTAGAATGACCATCCTAGGTGGAACAATCGTTGTGTCTTATAGGTAGAATGACCACTTCAGGGTGGAATGATCGTGGTGGGACTAGATGAAATTTTAGGGTTTTTGGGAGGTCGGACGCTGCCGAGAACCACCAAGAACGTATAAAAAGACTTCACAAGTGCATCTTATCAAGAACATAAATTATTGGGAATAACATGCAATCTAATCTATCTTAACCTGGTTATTGAGCATAGAGAACATGAGGATCATTGTCTTAGAACTATTGGAGAAAATGTACAATCAAAACATCATATTCAATAGTAGGTTGTTTTCTTGTAGATTATCCACTTGGATTGATATACCATCCCACCAAGCACATGTAGGTGGCATTTCTACTTATCCACCACTATAAGCTAGGTATGGGTAATGCACCTATACAATACATGTTGGGAGATCCAATGTTTCTAGTGTTAGTTTTGAGAAAAACCATTATTATAGTATGAGCACTCTAGCAATTATGTCATGCAATGACATTGTGAGTCAATTTCTTATGATGGGGTTCCAATGTTGTCATGTGTGCCAGTCTTTAAAAGTGCCAATGTCAACCAAATCAATTATAACATACTATAAGAAGGTATAAATCTCCCTTTTGGGGTTTTAACAAAGTTGTTCTACTTCAATTTCTCTTACCCCTTATTCAAATATTATAGGATGCAACTCAACCAATTTGAGTTCCCGAAATCCAGGTATGGCTTTTAGGTATTTGTAGTAGTATACATAAATGGGCCCTGTAGATGGTACAAGAACACAACCAATTACATACAACATATATAATTGGTCTATGTCTTACGGATCACTTAATTCCATGACTGTGACATCTACATCAAAATACCCAATTAGGATATAAACCCATTATTTTATCCTTTTTTTGAGTGTCGTGGTGAACTTCACTTCTTTTTTATTTATATCGACGAGGAGGAAACCCAAAGAAATTGTAGACTCGGTGGGCGTCCTCTATTGTCATCTCCAGACACTCTCAACTGAGGATTGGCCATGTTGACTTCTCCAGATTGAACTTTTTATACAAGAAGTGTCGAACATCATGGGGAAGGGCCTTCATCTTCATACAAAGGAGTCAAACAATACCAGATAACTTAATATGCCTGCTCACTTCTTTGAAATCCGACGATTCTTTCTTACTTTGTTCAAATCGACCATGACGAAGGTCCTCGTCATATGTTTGAATTGGTTTTCCACACAAAAGAAAATGGAGATGAAAATAAGGAAGGACAATGAGAAGTTGATATGAAGAATTATATATGGTGATTAGCACCTGCCAAGATTCCACCTTTGAGGTTTTGAAGTATGCTTTTATAGGAAATGTGAGTGTGGAGAATGCAAGAAATGATTGATATAGATGAATAGTTGTAGGTTACATCAAGTACTTGCATGTGATCAGAAGATTAAGGTAGGAGAATGAACTTGTATCAGTTGGTCAAACACATATTGAGAAATGTCATGTTGTATAGCCCTTATTAAGTAATTATTACACCGAGGGCACTGGCCTAGACGTTTAGTTTACATGCCATTCATTTTTAATTTAAATTTATCATGTCATGAGTTGGTTTTGGGAGAAAAATACCATATATTTATATTTAATAATGGGACAATCCATTTTAAGAAATAGATCAATATTTTATTAACAGTGACAATGTTAAGTACTATGCAACACTTGATTGCTTGTGATAGATTAAATGCATAAATGTACATAAACAATGTCAGTGACATGTTTGAATATAGACATGTAGTATAGCTTGATTGTTTTTGCTAGAGAACTGGCACATGTGTATGTTAAACATGGCACTGACATACTGAAATACAAGAATATGTGACATTGTAAGGTTGCCACTTTCATATAATGAAGTCTTGCACAATTTATGAGTAGCGTACGAGACTGCTGTGTAGAGTTGGATTGATGTTTCTACAAAAGTAGAAAATGTGTGGACTATTGGAAGGATGTTTAAAGAGAATTGGCACAACATTATGTAAAGAAGGTCACATGATTTGCTGATTAGTGCGTGGTGTGTTATGCGAATATTGACAATAAATATCAATGAAGGCTGGCACATGTTAATTTTATAGGTGGCCCTATTGATTATTGAAGTCTGGCATAGGAGCGTGAAATAAAGACAGATCTAGGTAAATTCATTCCAAACAAATTGATCATTGATAATTTCAAATCTGCCATTGCCCTTGACATTAATATCCCTTCCTTCGTACTTTTGTACAATCCAGAATTACATTTAGACACAAATTACTCAGACTGCAAACTATTTTTGAAGTCACCTTCATACGCATTTGTGAATTATATTGTAACTTGTTTAATTGTAAGATTTTTCCCAACACAATTATACTATTTTAGTTTTTCGTCATTAGAACGATAAAAATCACGTAGCTAAATTTGTCCTTTTGTTTCAAGAACATATGAAGTGTAGCATTTCCACATGCTCCATTCAATCAGTTTGGTGATGGTTAGATAAAAATTCATGTATTTCACCACCTCCTCGTATATTAATATGTACTAATCCCATTTTTTTGCGACGACAGTATGTTTAGTAAGAGAAATCCCTCGAATGGAAGTCAAATCAAACCACAAAGTAATGTTAGTTTAGAAACATATACTGCATGTTGCAATTCATGTATTAAGTGGACATGCAAATAGCCACCAATCCATGCACTAAATATGAGTAGAGAGGATATGTTAGATTGAGTAAAAATCTAGCATAATCACACCACTATGATCAAAAGATGAGTGGTCTTTGAAGCACTCAATCTGGACCATCTTCTCAACAATGCTCCATTCATGAGCCTAATTGACCAGTTCAGATGATTTCATTTGCAAACAAAACACAACAAGAGTGCAAAACTAGAACAAAAAATGTACATTGGAACAATATACAAGACAAACTAGCACACAATAATGAAGAAAACTATCACGGAAGAGAGTACATGAAAACAAGAATGATATATGAAGAAAACTGGAACACATTCATATAAAAATTGGAACTTCATAGAGAGAAAAACGGCACACTAAACTGCACATAAAAATAAGAACACGTATGAGGAAAATTGGCACACATCCACATCAAAGGAACAACATAGAAAGAAAACTAGCCCAAATAGTATCAGAAATAAGCATACATTAACAGCAAAACACTTGCGCAATCAAGTACAAATACTATCACATTGTAGTATGAAAGTTCTCACATGTGATCCAGTAAATAGGCTGCACATAGGACAAACATAGAGGATTAGAAAGTGTGTTCTTTTCACCATTCCATTCGTTGGCTTGACATGCCTTCTATTCTTGGCATGGATGTGTGTGTCTGTAACACAATCTATGATGTAATGGCATTCCATGCATGAAAAGAGACATCTTCAACCATCAAGCTGATGATATTATCCTTATATCATATATAATTGATGTAAGTGAAAAGAAACACATATATTGTGTTATTTGGTCCCTAGAAAGGAAGATAATAACACAATATATATGACCCAAACTTGTCAACAGAGATGTTCCATATCCACTTCACCATCCCTGCACAAAAGGGCAAGACGATCTGCATATCAACCATGCTAGGATGAGATGGAGAAGTGACAGGGTGCCAAACAGAATGATAGGCATCATAGAACACTTGTTCGAATGACACATCAAGGTCAGATCCCTCAATTTTTGATGACTTTGTGTCTTGCTAAGCTCGTCCTTGTCATCCTCGTCATTGGAGACAACAAAGAGAGCTTTGTCTTTTCTTGATTTTTTTTTTCGTGCAGGTGGGGGACATAAGGATAGAAGAAGCAACGGGTTTCTAAGATCACTCGTATATTTGACGCATTGAGCAGAGAACCCTCGATTTTTGATGTATTTGGTTTTTGCTAAGCTCCTCTGCCTCTTCATCGTCATTGGAGACAACGCCTTTTCTTCTTGCTAGCCTCATTCTCCTTGTTGGATACAATACATCTGAGATTTAGAGAGGACCAAACTGAATGATACGAGTTCTAAAGAACACTTGTATGGCTGCCACATTGAGGACCTCCATTGTGACGCCTGTGTGTGCTACTCAACTCCTCCTTGTTGCAAGATACCATGAAGGAAAGGTTTCTCGTTCTACTCTGCATTGCCTTATTGTTGGCCATAATCATGGTTGCTACTGCTGTGGTTGTTGGGTTATTGCGGAAGCAGCAGTGACAAAACTTCTAGTCGGGGTTGTCTAATAAAAGGGGAACGACTGAGCCGGTTAACTGAAGAGGAAAAATGACTCATAGTCTGTTGAAAATCCGGTGACAGACAAACGATTATCACGTTGTCTAATCGCGACATCGGCAATCGTACTTGCTGTCAGGTGAAGCTACAAGGGTGACGTGGGTGGGCGGCAAGGCCGGTTGAGGAGGCTTGGTAAATGACTAATCTACCCCGTGTTGATCAGATGGCTTGGGAGGACACGCAACAAATTATCCTCAGTGGATGACCGAGATGTCGTTCAAGACATGCTAACTAAATCGGACCTTAGTTAGAACTTAATCTAGAACATGCTCTATTCATCCTGACTCCTACGAAGCAAACACTACATAGCATCGAAGCGGCTAAAGAGACACTGCAAAATATTCGGAGTATATTAATACATCAGACCAAAAAATCACAACCCTCACGGAGACAGAGAGAACCCGCACTGCAGCGCGTGATCTTGTACGTGCCAACTGCCAAGATATCATTTTCCGGGAAAAGACCCCAAAAAGCTATCGGATTCGGCTGGGCAGCGTTGCAGTTCAGTCAGCACCCATCTTTTCTTATTCTCCTGCCACATTGAATTCTACGAGTTAATTTACACTCTACTAGTTACTACAAGTCGTACAGTCTTTCTACAATGGGCGCTCTTTTACCTGGGTTAACGTCTACCGGGGTTAACTTTTTCTTAAAATAGAAGATCTGGGATGACGTGTGTATATTTTCTTGACCACTTCGAATGGCAAAGTGCATAGCTTGCCGCCTTTTCCAGCTCCTCGGGCAAGTAGCAATCAAGCAGTTCGCTGGTGGCCTTCAGCCGCCGAGTTCCGGCGACGTTTCGGTTCTGCGGTGGTTCCCTGTTGTCGCGCATGTCTTAATTTCCAGGATCTCCCGTTCCTCGCTCATACCTCACCCGACGCTGATCCTTGCCTTCTCTACTCGGTGGTGCGGTTCATCGAAGCTCCAAGCTCACCCACCGTTCGATCGTCAAACGATTACTTTAAAGCACTGGTAGGGATCTCGAAACCGTCTATCGCTTAGGTATCTCTGCAACTTTTTTGGCCGCACCGTCGTACTCTTCTCCCGCCTCATCTAACAGAACCCTCTCTGCTCTCCAGTGCGTCTGACCCAACAAGCAAGCAGCTAGGCCCCGGATTTTTCTGCCGTGTTTATGTTTGGTGAAAATGAAAGGTTCTCTTGTATCTTTGTCCCTTTTTCCTTCTCTTGCTGAGTTTTTCCCTATCATGTTGTGTGTCCATTGCATTCTCACGACCCTAGTTGTTTTGCAGAAACAGAGTTTATAAACGTTGACGACCATCTTAATTTGAAAGGAGGCATTGACGCCGAGTCTATCAGCCAGTTCAGTAAAAAAGCAATCCGCTGTTTTTTCCACAAATACGGGCTCACCAGCCATCAGATAGACTCATACAATGACTTCGTGTCAACTGGGCTCCAGAACCTCTATGATTCGCTGGCGGAGGTACATGTACAACCCAATCCTGAAGCTGTCCAGAAGGAAGAGGACGGTATCTGGAGATCCGTCACCATAAGATATGGCAAGGTTTCCTTGGACCCTCCAGCCTTTTGGGCTAAGATGGCGGATGGCGAGGAAGAAGAACTGAAGTTGCTACCCAAGCATGCTAGGATTCAGCATATGACCTATTCCGCTCGTCTGCGAGTCAGAGTGAAGCTGCAGGTATACGATCCGTAACTTTTTTTCTTACCAATTTATATGATACAGTTAGCATGGTGTTTACTAGCTAGAAATTATGTCTGCTACTGATACAGTTAGCACGATGTTTACTAGCTAGAAATTGTGTCTGCTACGGCAATCAGTTACTATCAGAAACACAAATCCAATGCACTGCGTCATTAGAGGTCAGCTAATAATTTACTTGAACAATTAATTTCTCAGGGGGGTGGCTTTTGCCCGCTAGGCCACTGTCATGTCCCATAAGGTCAGAGCTCTCATGTTTTATCATGTTAACGTTGTCAACCAACTGCATGATCACTCTAGTAGGTTCTACAATGCAGTTGCATTTCGAAAAAAAAAATGACGAGTCCGTCACCAATGGCTCCAGGGGTTTGCAGCAACTTTGAGTTTTACATGATACACACCATTACCACGAGGCCCAGCTGGCACCCAACACCATGATACCTCTGACAACACCACAATACAACGAGAGAATCCGGCCGCTAGTCGGTTGGAAGGATGAGCAGATACAGTATATCCAAGGGTTTCTCTTATATACATAGTTTACTGAGATCCATATTAAGAAATGCATTATACTCATCCCGAGTTCCCATTAAGGAGGGGACAATGGTTTCCAAAAACAGGAGACAATAATACCCTTATACTTGGGGGCTTGGCTTCAGGATTGAAAGTATTGATCTTCTACTCCCTCTCATTATTTGAGCCTCTGTAACTCAAACCTATAGTCTTCCTAAGATCCATTTGCAGCGAGTTCAGTGCCAAGTGTCAAAGTCCATGTTTTGTTTTTGTTAATAGTATCAAGTTTGAGTTGCAGTGCTATAGGTCATTCATAATTGCTCATTGCATCTTCTCCTGAATTTGCCGGGTCGGAAATCTTCCTTGTAACCATGACATGTCTTGGGTTCATGCATTTCAAATTTTATTTTTGTAATAACAGGATGAAGACTGGAGTTGGTTACAGGAGCAGGAGGATCGGCGTGTATGTCAAAACTCAAAACATATGAGGGCCAATGCCCAGTACACGCTGGGATCTAGTGTCTTTCATTTGCTGAATTACACTCTCGGATTTGGACTCTGCTGACTTGAAAAATATTAGTAGGTGATCACTGTCATTAATAATTATAGTTAGATTCTGTGGTTATTCAGAGTCATCATAAGAAACTGAAGCTGGAGTATCCAATGATAAAAGACTACTGCCCTCTTCAGAGAATTGTCCTGCCAGATCTCTGTTGATATCAATTCCAGTTGTATTTAACAGAATCTTCATTAGCATAGTGATAGATCAATAAAGGAAGCTAGCTCACTTATAGACAAATTTAGTAGAATGTTAAAGGCAAAAGGAACTGCATCTCGCTGAATGCAAATGACTTAATGGACAAACCTTCTTTGATGGCTAGTGAAGACATCTATAGCCTTTATAATTCTCAATATACCCAAGAAACACACAAGGTAAGGACCTTGAATCAACCTGCAATTTGTCAAGGAAGCACATGCATTTCTAGACACGGACACAAATATGGACATGGACACGGGACAAGACAATATTCTAAATATAGGATACAGACATGACATTAGATGAGGGGAAAATAATCTGTATAAATATATGCGTATGAAGCTCTTCAAAATTTTCCTGATTTATGTGTATATGTATGTATATGAATATGAATATTTATGAGTTCATGTGTATAGTAGAAACAATATGAAGTAGAAAATTGAACATGTATTTTTTCAATAAATACAGTAGATATTGAGAATAAAAGTTGAGTTCCCATTACTCAATTAACCAATTAATTAGACTATATTATGATATCTAATTCAGCTTAGAATTTACATATGGATTCTTTAAGAGATCTATTTGTAACTTTGGTTAGATATCAGTCTTATCTCACATTGTCTCAATGACAGGACAGACCATAGCTGTATATTCAGAATTTGCACTCTGAAATGGGCTATTGCTGTGTTAACGGTCTGATGATTTGAGCATATATAAGGAGTAGAAATGTCTTTCTTCAGTATAACTTTCATGATGAAGTGATAATCTACTTCTACATGTTTGGTGCATTTATGGAAAACTGGATTGCCAGCAATAAATGTTGTAGCTTTATTGTCAGTTTGTCACTGAACATCTGTATCGGCATAGTATCAGGCACTCCAAATGCTTTAATAAGAGATGTGACACAAAGAAACTCGCAGGATGTATGAGCCATAGCCTTGAATTCCACCTCAACACTAGATCTGGAAACAACATTTTGCTTTTTAGTACACCAAGAGACAAGGTTTCCAGTGACATAAGAGAAATAGACAGAAGTGGATTTGCGGGCAGTAAGACTGTTTGCATAATCAACACCATAATACCCACAAATAACTGTGTGAACAAGTTTGGAATACAATAGATCTTTGCCAGGATTAGCTTTCAAGTATCTCAGAATATGACAAACAATATCCCAGTGACATTGTCTAGGTTTCTCTAGGTTCTACTTGCAGACCCAACTACATCAGTAATATCCACATAGGTGGATAGGTAATTGTCAGATAGGCAACTATCCAACAGGTCGTCTATATCTCGAGTGATCAGCAAACACTGACCCTTCATCTTTAAGTTTTGTATTAGGGTCTAGAGGAGTATTAGCAAGTCGTGTCCCCATCATATTAGTTTCTCTGAGCAGCCTAGAATATACTTTCCCTGTGACATACAAACAGAAGATCCCTCATTGGTTACTTCAATACCAGAAAAGTAAGACAATTTTCCCAGATCCTTAGTGCCAAAGTGCCCAAATAGATATTTTTGTGTTGCTTGTATCTCAAGCAGATCACTGCTAGAAAGAACAATGGCATGAACTGATGAACGCATACGGTTAGAACAACAGTCATTGTATCCGTTTTCTTTACAAAGACAGAATGATGAACATGTGATCCGAAGAATCCAAAGGTCACAAGAGTCTATCTAAATTTACCAAACCGGGCTCTCGGCCTTTGTTGTAGACAATAAATAGCCTTTTTGAGTTCGCAAACTTGAAGAATCCTTGAGAAACAAAACTGGGAGGTTGCTCTATGTAGACTTCTTCATTAAGGTCACTACACATGAATATAGTTTTCACATCAAGTTGAAAAAGGGGCTATCCGAGATTACTAGTGATAAAAATAAGAACATGTATAGAGTTGATTGGGAGAATGTCTCAAAATAATCAATGCCATAGACTAAGTGTAGCCTTTAGGTACAAAATAGGCTTTAAGTCTAGTGCCATCAAGATGATATTTGATAGTAAACACCCATCTACAACCAACACGAGAGCAGTCAGAAGGAGGATCAATAAGGTCCCAGGTGTGACGTTCTTGCTCTGCAATTTTTTTGTCATCCATGGATTGGCAACCTTCCATCCAAGATAAGCTAGGGCATCATCAACATATTTTGGAACCGAAATAGCAGACAAGGAACTAGTAAAGGCGGGAAACACATGGCCCAACTTGTCATAGTTATAGTACTAAGCAATATCATGTGTCATACGTTTCCTTTTAGGCTTGTGCAAAGCAATCAACATGTTTAACTTAGAAACACTAGAAACCAGATTAGAGGCAGTAATACCTTCAATGATGAGAGGATCTGTAGGAGTAGAACAGGTAGGGATAGAAGGTGTAACAACTTTAGGTTTGTGGCATTGATAAGACTTGGAGAGGTTTAGCCAAGAAGAGGAAGAGGAATCTCGTCAGGGACAAAAACAAGCTTGGGTCCAAGAGCGTGACCTTGAGTAGAAAAGGGGTGTTCTCAAAGAAACAACATTGGTGTTGACAAGCACTCTTTTGTTAATATAATCAAAATATTATATCCTTTTTTACCATGAGGATACCTGAGAAAGATGCATTTTGTGGAGCGAGGAGAAAATTTGTCACACCTAGGTTTAGTTTTTCCGGAAACTAAGTGCAACGGAAAACTTGAGGCGGTAGTGGAAAGAAAGACACATCAAGATACAAATTTAAAGTTGAATTTTATTCTGGAGCATAGAGGAAGGCATGCGGTTGATCAGGAGACACACGATCAACAAGCCATCAGCCAAAAAGACTTGGGAACATTGGCGTGACACATAATAATACGAGCTATATCAAGCAAATGCCTATTTTTTCATTCCATAATGCCATTTTGTTGGCGGTATAAGGGCAAGAAGTTTGATGCAATGTACCCATATCAAGACAAAAGTTCCATTAAACATATTCTTGTGTGTGGTTAGTGTGAGAACTTTTATGGTTTTAGAGAATTGGGTTTTGAATTTAGCAAAAAAACATTTTATGGCAGACAAAACAACAGAAATATCTTTCAGAAGGTAAAACCACGTGGTTCTAGAAAAATCATCCATGAAGCTAAAAAATATTTAAAATGACAATGATTGGAATTTTTGTAGGGACCTAACAAATTGGAGTGTACAATATATAAGGGTTTTTAACCACTAATAGAATGCTTCGCAATAAAGATGAAAAAAATTGTTTGCCCAATTGATACGACTGACAATCAAAAGAAATAACAAAACTACTTGGCAATATTGGATAAAAGATTAGCATTGCCAGTAATATGCGATGTAACACCCAAATCAATAGTCCTCTTACTTTTATTACTATAGGGGGATGGAGTAGAGATATAAGCAGACTTTGTTGGAGGAGCATTTATGAAAGATGCAATGTTTATAAGCCTATCTAGATCATACTTGGATAACATAACACGATCCTCAGGAGTAGTTGTAATCGTGTCACCAACATAATCGTCTGTTGTCCCATAGACTTGATTGGGCCAAGTTAGTTGCATGTTTGAGTTATCATTTCTCTTCTATGCTTGCAGTTTGAGCAATAGTGAGGGCTAGTGTGGCTGATCACAACAACATCCAATACCTCAGGAGGAACGATTGTGTTTTTGGAAACAACTGCGACTACATCTGCCTCCATCAATGGTCAGAAGAGGTTGTTGTAAGGTGTTGCAGACATTTAAGAAGATTGTCCATAGTTGGAAGGGGATCACTCCCAATATTTGATTAGACAAACCAGAGAACAAAGTTGCAGCTCTTGGCATTGTTTTTGTAAAATACTCAGATCGGTAGTCAGAGGATGATGCTCCTCAAGATCCCCACTGAGGGTTTTGAAGGATCCATTATGATATTCTAAGTCAAAGTAAGGGGACTGTTACAATATATTCCTGTTTTATATATTCTGTTAATTGTTGTGTTATTTCCATATTATATGTGGACCTCTCTGTAATTGTTTCAATGTTATATATATGAGGGTGCACACATTGTGCAACCCTACGCTTCCCAAACTGCTTTCTGTTTCACATGGTACCAGAGCAGTAGATCTAGGCGGCCGTCACCCTCCCTTCCCTTCCCTCTCTCTCTCTCTCCGGGCGCCGCCCCCCCCCCCCCCCCCCCCCCCCGCGCGCGCGCGCGCGCGCGCGGCACCGCAGCCGCCGGCCAGCAGGCCAGCCGCCGCCGCCGCCGGGCGGGCAGCAGGCGCGGGCCAGCCCCCAAGGGCCGGTCCTCTTCTCCGCCGCCGGGGCCTAATTCGCCTCCGCGGCCCGTTGCCACCGGGCAGTTGGCTACGTGAAGGTCCGGTGGCTTGAACTGACGTAGACGTTTTTTTTTCCGGTTCCGTGCCTGCCTGCCCGTGTAGACCTTTGTGTCACCGGGCTTTGATCTGCGCTTAGACGTAGATCGTATGTGAGAGGTCTTCTCCGTGTTTGTTCTGCCTGCTGTGCCTGTCTGACGGCGTAGACCGTCTCCTGCCTGATCGTGCCTGTTCCTGCTGTGCCTACTGCTACCATGGCGTCTTCGCATGATGACTTCTGCCGTCAAGTTACTACTGTGAAGCTTGATGGGCGCAACTACCCACACTGGGTCTGTTCCATGACGATCTATGCTAGATCCCAGGGCAAGTACTCACACCTTATCCGTGCGGGTCCAGACGCACCCGCCGAGGACGCTGATGCTAAAGATGTGAAGGCGTATGACGACTGGGTTCGTGATGACTCCACCGTGATGACCTGGATTCTCAACAGCAGCATTGAGAAGATCAGTGTCACACTTCTTCACCTGCCTACGGCGAAGCAGATGTAGGATCAGCTCGCCGGTACTTACTCGCATAGTCAGAACCCCAAGAAGGTGTTTGACATCACCAAGCAGCTGGGACGTCTACAGTTCACGGGGACAGATATTTCTGACTACTTCTCTGACTTCACTGGATTATGGGGTGAGCTGGAATCCTATCATCCTCTCTCCACGGACCTGGCTACTATGCAGCGTCAGCGCCAGGAGCTTCAGTTGGTTCAGTTTCTCTGTGGATTGCCCGAGTCATATGCTGGAGTTGTGGACCAGATCCTAGCTAGTGACCCTCTGCCGTCACTACAGAGTGCCTACAAACGCCTTCAGCGTTTGCCTTCGTCGTCTTCTTCTCTGACTCCTGATGTTGGAGACTCTTCGGCCCTTGCCGCAGCTTCTGGTCGTGGTCGCGGTTGTGGCCGTGGTCGCTTTACTGAGAGCCGTCCTCCCCTGGGTGGAGGACGAGGACGGACTGCTCCGGGTCGTGGAGCCTCTTCTACTGCCCCTACTGCTGGTGCGCGTCCCCAGTCAGGACAGCGCCTTTGTACCTTCTGTGGCCGGTCCAACCATATTGAAGAAAAATGCTGGGAGAAATATGGTAAACCGGCGTGGGCTAATGCAGCTGCAGACTCCACTCCTACTGCTTCAGAGGGGACGACTCAGTCTACTGACTCTGCCTCCTTGGGTGCGACTGCTGATTACATCCGTGCTGAGGTGGAGCGTCTTCTTCTTGAGCGCGCTGGTGCGTCGTCTCAAGCTTCGACTAGTGGAGCTCATGCCTCCACCTATTCTGGTTATGACACTGCCTTCTTGAGTTCTTCCTCTACGCCTGGTAATACTAAATGGGTCATAGACTCCGGTGCCTCTTCGCATATTTCTGGAAATAGATCATTGTTTCACAAATTATTTAAACCTGCTAGACCCTCTTCTGTCATGTTGGCCGATGGTTCCAAGTCTGCTGTGGTTGGAGTAGGGGATATTTCTTCTGACTTTCTGCTGAAATCTGCCTTATATGTGCCGCGATTTCCTTTAAATCTGTTGTCTGTTAGCAAGATATTGCGGGGCTTACAGTGTAGTCTGACTTTTATTCCTGGTTCTTGTGTTTTTCAGGACCTTCGCACGAGGATGAAGATTGGTGGGGGGTATGAAGGTGCTGATGGACTCTTCTATCTGGATCAGTTGCCTAAAGCTGCTAAAGCATCTGTGACGTCTGCATTACAGTGGCACTACCGGCTGGGCCATCCCTCATCTGAGAAGCTTCGATATTTGGTGTCTGATCTTGGTGTTTGTCGTTTTCAGTGCGAGTCATGTCAACTTGGAAAACAAACTCGTGCTGTTTATCTTAGACGCAGTCAAATTAGCTATAAAAATATATTTGATATAGTGCATTCTGATGTATGGGGACCTTGTCATGTGCCTAGTTTATCTGGTCATAAGTATTTTATTCTGTTTATTGATGACTTCTCACGGACTACTTGGTTATTTATGATGAAAAGTAGGTCCGAAGTCTTGTCTGTCATCAAGTTCTTCTTTGCTGAAATAAAAACTCAATATGGCATGGCTGTTAAAATTTTTTGTACTGATAATGCACTGGAATTTGTTAAAAAAGATGTGGATGTTTTTGTAAATCTGTGGGTACAATACATCAGACCTCCTGTGCTTATACACCCCAGCAAAATGGTGTGGCTGAGCGTAAAAATAGACATGTGTTAGAGGTTGCTAGAACTATTATGATGCATGCACATGTTCCTCGCTTGTTTTGGCCTGAAGCTATATTGACTGCTTGTTTTCTGATAAATCGAATGCCATCATCTGTGATTGGAAACCAAATACCTATTCAGGTGCTCCAACCCGATATTCCGCTATTTACTGTGCCTCCTAGGATTTTTGGATGTACCTGTTTTGTACGGTTAGTTGGACCTACTTCTGATAAATTGTCTCCTCGTGCTGAGAAGTGCATTTTCTTGGGGTACTCCCGTACCCAGAAGGGATATCGGTGCTACAGTCCTACTGCAAGAAAATGGTTTACTAGCAATGATGTGGTTTTCTTTGAAGATACTCCTTACTATTCGGCTCGTAGTGACAGTTTATAGTCTGATCTTATTGCTTCACCTCTCCCTGTTATTTCTGAATGTGTGCCTGACACTACTGACAAAGTCACTACTGAGGCTGATAAGCCTCCTCTAATAGTTTATCAACGCAGGAACAGAGTGCCTTCTACTCAAGAAACCCCCCATGAAAACCAATCTTCACCTCCAGAAGGTTCTGCTACACCTGAGGTACCTTCTGATCTTCACTTACCCATTGCTCTTAGAAAGGGTACTCGTTCCTGCACATCACACAGTATTGCTCAGTTTGTTTCTACTGACCATCTGAATGTCCATTCTAGCAATTTTGTATATGCCTTATCTGCTGTTGCTGTTCCAAAGAATATCCAGGATGCTCTACAGAGTACTGGTTGGGTGTCTGCTATGAAGGAGGAGATGTTAGCTCTTGCTGAACGAGATACTTGGGAGTTGGTGGATCCTCCTCCTCAGTGCAAACCTGTCGGTTGCAGATGGGTGTATGCTGTGAAATATCAACCTGATGGCACTGTTGAAAGGCTCAAGGCACGCTTAGTTGCTAAAGGCTACACCCAGACGTATGGTATTGACTATTTTGAGACATTCTCTCCTGTTGCTCGTCTTAATTCTGTTAGAATTCTTCTGTCTGTTGCTGTTAATCTTGACTGGCCTTTGTTGCAACTTGATGTCAAAAATGCCTTCTTGTATGGTGATTTACAAGAAGAGGTCTATATGGAGAAACCTCCTGGGTTTGTTGCTCAGGGGGAGTCTCACAAAGTTTGCAGATTAAAGAAGTCTATTTATGGGCTTAAGCAGAGTCCCCGGGCTTGGTTTGATAAATTGAGCAAAATTATGATTGATTTTGGGTTTCTGCGGTCTCAGGTGGATCATTCTGTTTTTACCAAGAAGACTTCAGCTGGTATTATTATTTTGATTGTCTATGTTGATGATATTATCATATCTGGCAGTGATTCTCTTGGTATTCAGGCTACTAAATCTCATCTGGGCAAACATTTTGCTACTAAAGATTTGGGCAAACTTAGATATTTTCTGGGCATAGAAGTTTCTAGAAATTCTAATGCTCTTGTGTTGTCTCAGAGAAAATATGTCCTAGACATTCTGCAGGAGACTGGTATGCTGGGGGCGAGACCTGCTGATATTCCTCTAGATCCTAATGTAAATTGGGATGATGATTCTTCTCCTCTGTTTGCTGATCATAAAAAGTATAGGAGGCTGATTGGTAAACTCATTTATTTGACTGTCACAAAAGCTGACATTTCTACTGCAGTGGGTCTTCTTAGCAGATACCTTGATAAGCCCAGACAGTGTCACTGGGATGCTCTTTGTCAGATTCTACGATATTTGAAGAAGTCTCCTGGCAAGGGACTTCACTACAGGAAGCATGGACACTGTTCTCTTATGGGGTACTCTGATTCTGATTATGCAGGTAGCAGAGTTGACAAAATCTACTTCTGGATATTGTACATATGTTGGAGGAAATCTTGTTACCTGGCGAAGTAAAAAATAAAATGTTGTGGCCAGGTCCAGTGCTGAAGCCGAATATAGGGCCATGTCCCATACTGCATGTGAATTGTTGTGGGTGCGCTCTCTGTTAAAAGAGTTCGGGGTTGACTCTTCTTCTTCTGCTATACCTATGCACTGTGATAATAAAGCTGCTATCTTCATTGCAAATAATCCAGTCTATCATGAGCGCACTAAACATATTGAAGTAGATTGTCATTTTATTCGGGAATCTATTCTGACTGGCAAGATCTGCACTCCCTTCACTCGTTCTGAAGACCAAGTTGCTGACATCTTCACCAAGCTGCTGGCGAAGAAGCAATTCTGCATTCTGATGGACAAGTTGGGCATGATTGATATCTATGCTCCAACTTGAGGGGGAGTGTTACAATATATTCCTATTTTATATATTCTGTTAATTGTTGTGTTATTTCCATATTATATGTGGACCTCTCTGTAATTGTTTCAATGTTATATATATGAGGGTGCACACATTGTGCAACCCTACGCTTCCCAAACTGCTTTCTGTTTCACAGGGACAACTTGAGTTTTATTAAGTCATGATAAATCTCAACAACCTGCTTAGGATTCTCCTTGTAGGAACAGACAGTGGGCCAGATGCTCCCACTTGGCTATGGTAGAGTCCATATGTATAAAGAGCAACTGGTACATGGTTCAGACGGTTGAGAATCCAACTTTTAACAAGAGAATCAATCCTTCTTCCAGGTGGCATACGTGCTTTTGACCATCGCATCGGTCTTAGCACTCGGTACAACGAGAGAATCATCTATTAGAGAAGAAGTCTTATCTTGGGAATAGGCATACATCTCGAGGGATTTGTGCCAGGTTGCATAATCTTTCCCAGATAGTTGGACAAAGATTATTTAGTGATGAGAAATCTCCATCAAAGAAGCCATCAAGCAACACTAGAGGTAGAAGACAAATACAATATTTACATTCCCAAAGAGTAGAAGCCAAGCATAATTAAAACATGGTAAAGCATATCAACAACATATGGAGAAGCCCGTAGCATGGGCGTCAAATGAAAAAATAGGGAGGTGTCACGATGTCATTGGATAAACATGTGACTCAGTAAAGACGGTGAACCCCCAATTGAAGAAGGAAGACTTCTTGGTAGAAGTTGGGGTTAGGAGGGGATTACGTGTCGGCTACGTGACCAAACATGGATAGGATTAGGTCAGGGTGGATGAGGGTGATTGTGGAGAAGATGGCAGGGGAAGGAAAAAAAGAGGCAATAACAACAAGAGTGCAAGGATGGTGAGGGTGACGGTAGGAGGCAGGGGAGGAAGAGGTCGTTGAAGGGAGTAGGAGAGGAAGGGGTGGCAGCAGGTTTTAGGGGAGAGAAGGGATTGGTGGAGGAAAGGAGGGAGGAGGGATTGGGGCAATGGGTAGGTGAGAAGGCGGTGGAGTGCAATAGGGAGAGGGGAGGTGACAAGAGGGGAGGAAGGGGATTAGGGGCGATGAGGGCAGCAGGTGGAAGAGGCCATAGGGAAGGGGGGAATGCGGTGGTAGGGAGGGGGCTAGGAGCGACGGTGGCAACATGGAGGGTAATAGTGATGACGGCAAGGAGATGGGGGGCTAGGTCCCACGACAACCATGGGGATTATAAGGGGCAAAAACATGAGGGAAAAAGAGGCTAGGGTTGATGATATGGGTTGGTGGGCAGCAAGGATGGGGAATAGGGTTTAAGGATAGAGGGTTCGGGCCGAATCGTATTTTACGAAGGATCATGCCTCTATGATACCATGTAATAAAATAAGCTATATCAGGATTATCTGAAATATACAATATGTCTCTCCTTATATAGAATGGAGAGATATTTGATAAGAGATATCCCAACCATATGGGACTAAAGGAAAATGACATAACACAAAGGTTGACAAGAAATAATACAATAGTAAGTCAATATATATATACATTATAGATATAGTCATGCTAGAATACACTCGAGTGTACAGATCGCACGCTACACTCAAGTGGTGGTTGCATATCAAGACTATGTTTTTGCCAAATGTAAACCAATGA